>JARHVA010001442.1:1712500-1990000 GCA_037957365.1 Torreya grandis
TAGTTCATTTAATTTATTTTTCTCTCTCTCCAAAGATGGCCCAAAAATGTCATCATTGTACTTTACTAGAGTTCTAGATATAAGGAACTCTAGTCCGCTTTCCATGCACATCTTTTTGATCCTCATGATGGATCAGAGATTGTGATCCTAAACATTCTTGTTTGTGATTAAAATCTTCTACAAAGCTTTTCCAGAAGCTTGTTTCATAATTTCATTGATTGTCAAAACCTTATTTCTTTAATTAGGAGTATGTTCCCGAAGCATGTAGATGATATATTATGAGATTATGTTCCAGCTAGTCATGAGAGTCTAGTACAAACAGCATAGTAGGGTGTTTGCAGTTTGCACCCATTCCTTTGGGTACTCTCACTTGTACCTAATACTTGAATATTTGATGAATTTTTGTTATTAATTTATTAAATTTCATTTCATTTTTATTTTTAAATTGCCTGTATATATATTTTTAATACATATTGCAATTTGTCACACCCCTGAACCGATGCTCCCAGTTTTCAAAAGTCCTGCACTCAATGTCCGCACTCGCATTGAAATTAAATCCATACCTGCAAACCCTGGTAACTCTGAGCACAAATAATTTCTGGTGAGTTGGCATTGAAGTTGTACATTTTTGCCAACCTTTATCCAAAATATTAATTTAGGAATTGAGCCCACCAGATTCACATGAACTAGTAACTAGTATGGAGAGGAGAATATATAAATACCCATTATGAGGTTCAATTTTCTACATGTTCCATATCAGTCTTCTTTCAAAAGATTGTGCCTTATGTTCCATAAATATGAAATCTACATGTTTGTCACTCAAATTCCCATTTGGTGCCGTACTTGAATTATTATTGACATTCATATGTCATTAAAAGTAAGATGTTTTTAAAATCCAGTACAATTGTGTATTTAGTTGACTATGGATATGGATGTATTTTCCTTTGTACTAATTTTTTTTCCCTTTTCTTCTTTTGTATAGGCTGGGACTTATATAAAGGAATTTGTACATGGTGATCTTGGGCGCACTTATCCCAAGTATGTTAGATCTCCGTTGATTTATTTTCTAATAGGGACAATGGTTGAATGTTTTTGTCAATGAGAATCTGTTGTTGGCATTTGTTGTGTTAATTTCAGGCCCAATTTTAACAGAAAAATAAGCTTTATTAAACTGAAATTCAGACATTGGTCTCACAGACCATTATTTATACAGTTTTGAATGAACTAAATTAAGTCCAAACATGAATTGCTATCATAAGATCATGCAACAACCTGCTAACCAAAAGACTAAATAAAGTGCAACATCCTGACCAATCTAACAATCGACTCTACATGATCTTCTAGAGGTGACTTAAGTTCAACTTAGGTGGCATGTTCCATCAACAATTATTATTTAATGTTTTTTTAATAATTCAATTAACTTAATTTTGGATTAATATTCTAACATTTCTCTCTGTAATCCAAACTTGATGCATTCAACATGATTCAACAAACAAAAGTAACAGCCATGCATTCTTTATAGATGGAACCATGCACCCTACTGGATGAATCCAAGAATTTGCTACTGAAATACCAAATTTAGAATCTCCTCTATTTTCAGCTTTCTTGCTGTTGGAGAAAACACAATTGAAACTTTTAACACCAACTAAAAACTGTAATTCAAACCTTACCGATGCAACCATGTATACTGTTTGGGTGAATCCAAGCACCCCAACACACCGCAGAAAACAGTACGTTGCATTGTTTTTGTTTTCCTTCCAAGGCTCAGCTTCACTCGTCCTGCACATGATGTCCCCCTTGCAATGTAAAGTATATCATTCAAAAAATCTATCTTTTCCCAACCAATGCTCTTAAATACACAAACAAACTGTGCTTCTGGTGTCTCACTAGAACAGCCAACTGTTGCACCAAAAAAACATAAAAAATGCCAAAAACACAAGGGGTTGCTCATGGTCCAATCCTCATGATCACACCTGATATTTCAAACACAAGGTTTTGTATCGACTTACCCTCAATCAAACACGAATCAACATGACAAGTCAAATTGCCGACTTCAGACTATCAGTCTCAAAATATCATTCTTGATTTGATTTGCACAAGCACACCAAGAAAATTAAATCCTACACAAAAATGAGGGTTTTCAAGTGGCTTATCTTGAACCAATTTCAAAAACAAACTCATAATTCGAAAACCAATGTTGTTGGCATGTTTCTTTGAACATCCAACACCTGCATCATCCCATCATCAAAGGCTGTCAAAACTTCATCACACACCTCATCCTCGTCTCCAACAATTTGGGTGAAATCATTTATTCGACATTTACTGACATAATGGCTAAACTTTCCACACCTATAACACTTCAATCTTCTCTTATCTTGACTTCCACCACTTTGAAAACTTCTTCCTCAACCATGTCATCTGAATTTTTTGACTTGAACTTGCAACAAAGGTTTCTTCTGTTGTCTTTTCCTTCATCTAAGGAAGATTGATATAGTGCTGAATAAGAAGCTCTGCAAAAGTTTCAAACTTGCATTTTGTTGTTTGTCAGAAAGTTTTAACATTTCTAAGAAATTATTATAAGATTTAGGAAGACCATTAATTTCTAGAGTAATCATAGAATCTTCATCAAAAGTATAATTATTAATCCTTTCTATTTGCAATCCGATATTTTAAAGCCTTGAGATGTATTCATGTACATCTCCACCTTCTACCAGCTTTTGATTAACCAATTGCTTCCGAAGTTGAATTTTCTTATATTTTGGCCAATCTTCGGCAACTATCGTGGCAACTTCAATGTGAACAAAGCTCTCTGATGAACATGAGCTTTGTATTAATGCCAATGCTTTCTCATTCCTTATGTCAAACAAGGCCTCCTTGTCACTTGTTGGAGTAGTCGGATTACGTTCTTTCACCAAGGACCACTACTCATTGATTACAAAAATGTTCTGCATAAACCTTTTCCAATCTTTGAAATTGTAACCTCTTAGCCGTTCTGACTTGGTCAACACAGACTTAGTTTTTAACTGTTTGACTGAAATATACATTTGACTTAATTCAACCAGACCAAAGCTCTAAAATAAAACTGACTTAATAAAACATATTAAAGAGTACAAAAACAATTAAATCATAAAAACTATAGGAGCTGGACTGAAATTGTTTTGGGGAATGGTTGACAACCATATTTGACACACAATGGCAAAATATCATAAAGATTTGACCCAGTGAAGGAGAAAATGAAATAATTTGATTCTAGGCAATTTTAGGAATTACTATATAAAATTCTAAAGTTAAAAAAATTTTATAATTGTTTTTTAAATTTTAATAATAAAATTAAATAAACTATAAAAATAGAAAGTGCCCTAATTTTTTGTAAAGAAAAACTATATATGAAACTTTATATTAAGATGGAGTTTACTGCACTACTTTGCCTTGGTGCCTCAAGGCTGCGCTTCTATATGACATTCCTTTCTTGATTGGCTCATGCCTCAGGTTGTAATTTTAGCATTTCAGGCTGCTATTCCTTTATGCTGCTGCTTTCATTCATGTCTTCATTTTTCAGATTGCTCACACTAATTCAACAAACATAGCAGATGTCTTTTCTACCTCCTGTGCTGCTTCCAGGTGCCATAAAACAACTATGCCTATCCTTCACGCCCTTTTTAAGTCTCTCTCTCTATGCGTTTTTTGCCTGCCAAAGCTCTCCTTTTGAAAATCTTCCACGCTTACTTTATCGGCTGCAAAGCTTAAGCCGATCACTTATTGATGCACTCATACAACCCATCCGCATACGTGCTACTGCTCCCCTCTCTTTGGCTCCTCAATCTTCTTTTTATATTGCAGTTTTAACATTACACCCTTTAAAAAACAGCTATAGCTCGAGACACCAAAACAACAGGCACTCTTCAAATTGCTATGCTTCAACAATCTACTTTTACGGCCATACTGCCAACACTCTTACACGGAATCATATTTTGAAAGAAAACATTATACTCTCATGAATTAAAGCGAAAACTAACTAAATCGCAACCCCACTACTAACAAAATTGGAATATCATCGATCAGGGAAACAAATATAGCAGAGCTACCCATTGATGGCTTATTGAAACTCCATTTTCATATGAAGAAAGCTCTTCCTCAGAGGCTCTGATAGTAAGTGTTAATTTCGGGCGCAATTTTAACATAAAAATAAGCTTTATTAAACTGCAATTCATACATTGGTCTCATGGAACATCATTTATACTATTTTGAATGAACTAAATTAAGTCCAAACATAAACTGCTGTCCTGAACTCATGCAACAACCCACTAACTAAAAGACTAAATAAAGTCCAATTACATGACCAATCTAACAATAGACTCTTTGTGATCTTCTTTTTCATATGAAGAAAACTCTTCCTCAGAGGCTCTGACAGTAAGTGTTAATTTCGGGCACAATTATAACATAAAAATAAGCTTTATTAAACTGCAATTCATACATTGGTCTCATAGACCATCATTTATACAATTTTCAATGAACTAAATTAAGTCCAAACATAAACTGCTATCCTGAACTCATGCAACAACCCACTAACTAAAAGACTAAATAAAGTCCAATTACATGACCAATCTAACAATAGACTCTACGTGATCTTCTGGAGGTGACCTAAGCATGCTCCAAAAATTAATAAGCTTTATTAAACTACAATTCAGACATTGGTCTCACAGACCATCATTTATACAATTTTGTAAATCAAGCTCAAACATGATGTAATACCCCTTGTGTGGAATCTTTGTACCCTAGTCGTCTTAGTATGTTTACCTTATGTGGTGACCCTTTTGATGCGTAGAAATTTGAATTTTGTTCCCTCCCTTATTTGAGAGCTTCATTTGTGGAAATATAGTTAGAACATTTTAATTACTAAATCCTAAATCAATAAAGCTAATATTTAAATCCAAATAAATTATAATTTAATTTATCGGGCAATTTGTGCCTAGTCTCTCTAGGAAGCCCAGAGGAGTTATTGGGTAGTCCCTAGACTAGGGTAGGTGGATGTGCAACTTGTGAAGTGTAAAAAGGGTAATGTAAGAGAAATTAAGGTTGAATGTTGAAGACCCTTTGACCTTGTAAGAGAAAGTACAAGGTCAGTTACTTGGGCAAGTAAGCTCACATGGCCTTGTAAGGTCGTGTAAGTGGAGCTATGGGCCTTGTAAGACATAGATAGTAATAGATAGTACCCTTCCATTTAATGAGTTGGGTGGAAAAATTTTGGGAAAAGAAATGAAGGTTCCCTTTTCATTGCCCACTCTTGGCTTTGTTTTGGTTGTTCATTTTGGGGTGGAAGAGCTTGGAGTGGAGAGAAGAAGCTTGGGAGGAGATTAGAAGCAAGGTGGTGTAGAGGTAGGGCTTCTCAATCTTCTTTTTGTTGTTTGAAAATGCTTAACAAATTAATAAAACCTCTCTCTCTCTCTCTCTCTCTCTCTCTCTCCTCCCTTTTGGTAAAGTTATTAGTTGAATGGAAATAATTGTTGTAATTCGATCTCCTCTTATCTTATCCTCTATTGTGAGTAGGTTTCTCCATACTCCATGCATTTAAGACTATAAAGAAATAAAATTTCGTTGTTATCTATGTCTTGCTTGTTTGAAAATTGTTTTCAAAAATAATGAAATAAATTGGATTATTTATATTTTCACCTTTGTCTTTATACACATTTTTGGACACACACATGTTTAAATATAATTTATTTATCAAAATAAATTAGGACCAAATTTGGTTATTTTTATGTATATATGTACATATAATAATAATAAGTAAAATGATAGTAAACTTAAATAGCAGTGATTTTAAATTTTATGTTAGTTAAAGGGCTTTATATAATTTCATTTGAATTTATATGTAAAATCTAAAACGTATAGAATAAATAGATCAACAATTGTTCTCCTTTGATGCTAAAAAATATTAGTTTATTTTGAGTGCCTCTAATTCTTTATAAAATAATGGAGATACACACATTCTTAAGTTTATGAGAAATAAGTAATACTTCAGAATGCGAATAAAATGGACTTATTAACAAAAAATGAGAGCTTTTTGGCATTTGTAAATATAAATTGTGTCACACTGTGTAGCATAGGTTGTTTCGTTGATCATATTAAGTTTAAAAATAAAATAAAATTCCATGTTTTCCTTGGCTTTTAGTTAATTTAAAAAAAAAATAAAAAAATTGGGCATGACATTTTGGTATTAGAGCTCGGTTTGAGCATTGGGAGCTCTAGGATGTTTAGTCACAAGCTGCCTCTTCCCTAACCTCTTTTAATCTTGGGTAATTGTAGTATGTTGCATGAGAGCAACAGGGGTAGTTCCTGCTATGAGAACATCAAGAATCGTCACTTTAATAGTTGGTTCAAATAAACCTGCAAATCTTTCAAACCCTTCAATGTGTAATAAACATTTTAGAGGAGAGATTATCCCAAACTCAAGATCTACCTGAGAGAGCCCCTTCTCGACAACATGTGTCGAGGCCCATACAACAGTCGAGGGCATGCGGATCATTTTGCTTAAGAGGTTGAGCCATAGAGTAGTCATGGGTGCATGAGAGACTCACTCTCTTTATGGGATAACTCCCCCCTGTTCTAGGAAGTGGGCTGCCTCAAGACAAGAGACCAATTTAGCTTGAGGTTGCCACCATGAACAGGGTAGACCTATAGAGATTACAAGTGCAAGACGAAGCAAACCATTGGAAACCCCACCCATAGAAGGACCTTCTTTAGGGACATGCTACTTATGTGGAGTTGTAGGCCATTTCATTTTGGATTGCCCGCAGAGGGCACATTTGATCTCTAGACTAGTTAAGAATGGACGAGGTATTCTGATCAAGAATGACTCGACTTTCAAAGAGCATCGTGGGTAGGATCATCAAAATATTGAGTTGGGCTGGATTTGGGTGTCCAAATGTTTTGTTTTACTATTATATTATGCCATTGTATTCCATGAACTTAAGTTTTGTTTTTATGAGGCATCGGGTGCCATTATCATACTTCTTGTCTACCACGAAGGATATTATACTTTGATGTTTTAATTCCACTTTATGTATAAAAAGTTGTTCATCTTAACTTATATCCATATACCTAGGTAATCACTTTTGGTTGTATCTTGAGATAACTTTAATGGAAATATCTAAATCTTGTAAGAAATTGAATTTTAATATATATATATATATATATATATATATATATATATATTAACAAAGATAACATAGGCAGTGACTCTTGAAAAACTTAAGAACTTTGAGCGCTAAGAAGATTAGATAATTTAAAATATAATGATATGATTCACGGTTGGTAAAAAATCTATGAGATTCAGAAAATTACTTATGGTGCACCTAGGCACACAGAGAAATTTTACAATAGAGTACCCATTTGCTAGCATACCTTCAGAGGCCGTTGGGTTTACATAACAATCTATACCTATAGAGGAGACTTGTGTACTTTAATTGGTCCATGATGGTTGGAATGCCTTTTGATACCTTTTCTTTATAGGGACACTTTTGAGAGGGATGTGGGCTTGCCTTATTCAATCTCATATCAGTTGTGGTTAATGATTGGTAATAAACATGTATAGTCATGCTTATGCTTCTTTCAACATTGACAATGAGGAGTGTTTTGACAGAGATGATGCAGAAGATGACGAGTATTTCTGTTGTTGCCGATGAGATGGCTTTGACCCTTGTGTGTTACCTGTGAAATTGTTCTATAATGTTGTAAAGTAATTGAACTCTCTTAAACCCGTGTTGTGACCCAATGTAAACAAATGTGTTACGAATTAAATGTTTCCACAACCTTGATAGCAACCCATGTTGATAAGTAATTGAAACCCATTGCTTAAACCGCCTTCCCCAGCCTCCCCCACACGCACACACACACATTGCTTTGTATTGGTACTAAACCTTTGAAAACAACACTTACTCTCTAAACAATAGTAGTGTGTGTGACTGTGATGTGGATGTTTTAGTGCTAAATGCCAATTGTGTTTTGTAGCCTTATTACGAAGTTGTGACATATATTGTGCTTATCACGCCCATGTGAAATTATATAACAGTATTTGTTCCGTCATTGTAACGTAACTGTGTTATATACACCCTATGTTTTAGCCTTGGGAACTTTGTTTGGGAGGCATATGGAGGATGATGTTATAGTTGTATTTCTCTTACCTTTGGGAGGTAATCGAGGTTCATATTTTTCCTTCTCCCTTCAGGTGGCTTCCTTAGCCACATAATGCTATAATGTAGAATTTGCAATACAGATGTGTTGAAAATTATTTATTTACTTTTTGATTTAAAAATGATTTTGAAACAAGCACTTTTGATTTTTTTGAATTTAAATTTCTTTAATGAAGTTATTTCGTTGACTTTGAGTTACTTTGATTAGAATTTTGATTTTATTGATGACACTCTCTTGTGGCCACTTGGATTTTGATTTATTAAATTATTGTGATGATTTTGTTTGATATTTTTTTCTTTGTATTTAAAGTACTTTATGGCCGCTTGGCATTTGATCTATTTAAATTATTGGGTTAATCGGGTTAATTTCTTTTGAGATTCTACGTCTTTGTTTAAATGTTGGTTTCATGTATGTCTAATGGGAACATTGTACGCTTGATGCATGTATGGGGCAAAAGTAGCTTGAAATATAGCTAAAGGGTGTGATTGACAAGCTTGCGAGGACAAGTCTTGGGCCCATCCTTCCACCCACCAGACGTGGTGGTTTCATACAAGATTTAAGTATTTGCTTTCCTATTCTTGGGAGGTCTAAGGAGGATTTTCTTCAGAGTTTTAAGGAGGATTTTGTAATGTCCCCTCTTAGCCTCCTATGCATTTTTGTGTCCTTTAGCCTATCCTTGAGTTCCCGTAGGCTAAATGGTGTTGGTAAGGGGATTCAATTGGTCTTGGATGATTATGTTGGTGGTTTTTCTAGCTTGGAGGCTAATACCAAGGTTATATTATTTTAATTTAATCTTTTATTCTTCAATAGGTGATATTAATAAAGTAACTTTCTAATTTTAGGTTGAGGATAAAGGGGGGGCAGGAGGGGCGCTTTTTGTACCTTAGTGCCTAATGTGATGACTTTAAGTTGTTTTTAAAAGTTTAAAAGTGTTTTTATTGGCCAATTAGAAAAGGGACGCCTAAGTTATGGTTTTGTCCTAACTCATCATTGAAGATTATAAAGCACTTTTTTGGAGGCTCATTATGAAAGGTTGTTGATGTGTTATCTTGGGAAGATGCTGCTGGAATTATACCTGGAGGTTTTAGGGGAGTTGATGACGAAAACCCTCGGCCATTATTGTTGGTCACCGTTAGGGCATCAAAGTTGCAGATTTTGGAGTTTTCTGGGTGATGGCAGCCATGACTTGATTTTGAAGATTCACTCATAACTCCATATCAGTTAAAGATATTTTTGTGGGTATTGATTTAAAACTTTCCTAGGGCTGTGGCAATCATTTCAAGCACACATTTGCAAGGTTTAAGGTTGGCATTTATTTTCTAAGGCAAAATCGTCCTAGGAAGGGGCGGCTCACCTTTGGAAGAGTTTTGGCATACTACATCAGCATTTTGGGACTCAAAACGAAGCTGAGACATCTCCAAGCAAGGGCGCTTTAGGTTTTGTTAGTTTTCATGCATTGTTAACAGGTCTGAAAATACATTGTAATTTTGAAGATTATTCAATAGAAAATTTTGAAGACTGCTGTCATTAAAAATCAATCTTTTGTATGCTCAAAAAATTGTCATTATGTGATTTATATGTTTGGTTATTTGCTTGAAATTATTGTTCATTGTTTGGCAAGGGTTTCTATATATGGTTGCTATTGAAAATATCAATGTTCAGACTTAAGACAATTTTTTCAAACTCAAAATTTGTGATCAACAAACAATTATTTCAAAATAAATCATTTTGGGGTTGGTTACTGTTATCAATCTAGAGTGCACCCTGCTTGAAGACGTGCGAAGTACATCTTCTCTCCAGTTGATACAATGGGAATTTCTCAGAGGGTGGGTGCCTCTCTGTTGAGAAGAACCTTCAGAGAGCGCTGGTTCCCTTATGATTTTGCAATTAAACTTAAAACTGTGATTTTTGGGGTGAAAAGAGTAAGGGAAAACTTTGAAAGAAAATCTAAGGGGGGTGATACACCTGAATTGATTAGATCCTTTGAAGTTACTGAAATCAATGCACACATATAACCAAAATTCAATTTATATCTGTCCCTAAGCAAAAGTGTTTCAGAGGAAGGGTTGAAAACCTCTTCAAATGACTTGCAAAAAGGGTGAGATAGAGAGAGATAGGTGAGGAAGGGACCTGCAAAAGGAGAAAAATTATGTCTTATATGCTGATGCAAAATCAGATACACTTTATGCTGCTGTCAAAGATCAGATTCAGAAAAATAAACTCCTTATTGATCACTGGTCCAGCTTACAATTTCTTTTCAAACTTCAGGGCCCTTCTCTATGGCTCGATTCAGCGAATAAATCAGCTTTGAAAAATAGTCTAAATCAAAGTGTAGTCCAAAAAAAGAGTAAAGGTTAGTCTTGGTTAGTTAACTCAAGACATCACCTCTTTTACAATGCTTTGAATATTCAATAAAATTATTCTCCTTTACAAAAATCTGCATGCTTCTCCAAACTTTGGCGTACAATATAGATAATGGAGCCAAGTTTGGAAATTACTTTTAAAAATAAACAAAACTCTCCAAGAAAACTCCAAACATGCATGACCAAGATGGCGTGGAAGTGGGCGAAGGAACTCAGGTTTGACCAGGGAACTTCTCCTTTTCACGAAATGTTACGCAAAAAGCCGATAGATGAACTCCTCACGAACTGCTGGAACGTTTGAAACGTTTGGATGCATGAGAGAAGCACGTGGCACAGTGAAACAGTCAACAACAGTTTTGACCAGTCCAATGACACATTGCATAGATAAGAATCTATATTTGACCTTTTCTATTTATAGTTTTTAATTCTTGTGCATGTATATTCTTTGTCTTGCTTGCTTACCTGCCTTATAATCTCGGACTTCTCTATTTATGACTTTTCTGACTGTGTGTGCTCCTTGTTTATCCAGACAAAAATCTGTGCCTTTCTTTGTTCATTTTCTTGGATTTTCCTATGTATTTCTTTGGCAATTTTCCCCTTGGTTTTATTTCTTTGGTTTATCTTTTCGGGCTTTGTATGTTGTGCTCTGCGGACTTTATTCTGCGGATTTTATGACTGCCAACTTTTCCATTTACCTCCATTAGTCTTCTATTTCCCTTGGAATTCTGTCAGATTTCTTTCCTGTGGACTTCCTCCTATTGACTTCTCTTTTCCCATTCATTTTCTACGGACTTTATTCTACTCGGACTTTCTCTCAGACAAAAAGTTTGAGGAAATTGTCCATTCGGGTTTCCACTTTCCCGTGGACTTAAAGTTCGCGGGAATTGATTAAGACTTCCTTTTGATCTTGTCTTTCATCTTTTCCGAAGGAATTCCTTCGGAGTCTTGTCAAGGCGAATTGTTTCAGAAAAATTGGCATGGTCCATTTCTTTTGGAAAAATTGTAAGCCCATTTGTGTTGTCCAAGTCTCCCGAAAGAATCCTTCGGATTTTCTTGTCCATTCTTGTCTTTTCCGTGGATTGTTTGATTTCAATTTTCCCGAAGGAATCTTCCGGACAAAAAGTCCGAAGGAATTCCTTCTTTATTTTCTTTCCTTTGCCTTGTTTATAATTTCTTTGGGTTTTTTGAAGGGCACTCGGGCTTTTTGAAGGGACCTTCTCGAAGGGCTATTGAGCTTCGGGCTTTTTGAAAGAGTCCTTTGTAATTTTCCCGCCAAAGAACTACCCCTTTGAATTTTTTTGGATTTATTGTCAAGCACCTTGGTTTTTGTAAACCCTGCGACAACTTTTCTGAAGGTATTCCTTTGGACCTTTTGTCTCTTTACATTTTCCCGCAATGTATCATCCCGAAGGGTTGTTGCCCTTCGGGCTTTTTGAAGTGGTCCTTTACCCGCTTGAAATGATCCTTCCAACTGTCCCGAAGTATATATTCCTGAAGGACAGGTGCCCTTCGGGACTTTTGAAAACGTCCCTTCACTTTGCCAGGATACCCTCTGGAAGGGCACATGCCCTTCAGGTTCATTGTAAATGACATTCCCGAAAAAACTTTGCCTTTTCAACCTTGAAGTGGACTTTTGTAATTGTCCTTCAACTTTTTCCTTCAGACAAAAGGTCCGAAGGAACAACTTGTCTTAATTGAGTCGCAAAGACTTCCATTTATGAAACAACCCTTTCGAAGGGTAGGTGCCCTTCGAAAATCTTGTAAGTGACCCCTGTTCCTTAAGAAAAGCCCTTCGGACTTGTACAATTGGTCCTTTGGATAGCCGAGTGACTTTTCCAAACTTTGACGATGTCATTTTTCCGAAGGGTAGTGTGAACCTTCTCAAAGGGGTACATACCCTTCGAGATTCCTCGAATGTACCTTTCCCTTTGTAATTTTCTGGGCTTTATTGCAAAGTACCCAGGTTTTTTTGTAAATCCCTTGAAATCCTCTATCTCTTGACTGGAAAAAAACTCGAGAAAATAAACATATGCATGATGCTGCCTTTAACTCCGTGCTTCCAATGAAAGTGAACAAGAGATGTGGCCTTAGAACTTGCTGTAGGTGTCTTTCCCTCGAACAGAGTGCATGCTCTATATGGTGGCTGTAGGTGTCTTTCTCTCGAACGGACTGCATGCTCTATATGTTCGCTGTAGGTCTTCACCCAACTGTTCTTAGTACCTTTGCTGTAAGTACACTTCAAGCTTTTAGACCACAAATTGACTAGCTGAAAAGGGGATTAGACCGTTGTAGGAAAGTTTAAAATAATAGGGGTAATAACTTGGGTTTGACAAGCCAAATTATTAACAGTTACTACAGTGGTATCAGAGCCTAATTCATTCTGCCATCCAATGGGTAATGTTCTTCTATGAGCCTAAGTGATAGGGAAAGAAGGTATTTGGAGAGAAATAGAAGGAAAGAAGAACTTTTTTGGGAACATTGGCCTTCAATAGAGGAAGGGCAACAATCAGGATAGTCATCTAGGGCATCCTTAAATAAAATATGGGAGATAGGGGTGAAGAAGTGGAAAGACAAGAGGCACCAACCGATAGGTTAATGCTCCTACTCGATGCCATGGTTAGAGGGCAAGGGCAAGCAGCCCAACAAGCACAAGAAACTAATCAGCAGTTAGCACAACTAAGTCAAAGAATGGACCAATTGGGACAAGGTAATGATGTGGGACAGCGAAGAGCAGGCAATCAGCATGTTGGGGCAGCCATGACAAGGCCTCTTATGCCAAATTTTCAGCCTAGAGTTGAAGCACAACAAAATCCAGAACTCACTTTGGTGGAACAGTAGGAACAATTTAGGCAAAGATTGGTTGAATGCAGGTGCATGATTCCAGATGGACATCTCTCTTAGAGACTACATTGACTTGAGAATGAGGCATTCTAATACAAGGGGAAATAGGGACCAACATAATGACTTGCGTAGGAAGGTGGGGAAGATTAGTCTTCCATACTTTGATGGTTCGGGAAAGATGGCAGTGAGAGCATGGGTACAAAAACTAGACACCTCACTTTAAATCCTATGCCCGAGTTGGAATCAATTGAATATGCATCTATATATCTTGATGGAATTGCACGAGTGGTGGCATAATGGAATGTTGACATTGGGACATGCACAAATCACTTCCTATTGTGAGTTCACCAAAAGGCTGATTGAAAGATTTGACAAAAAAGACCCCCAATTGCATTTTAAGGAGCTAGCTCACCTTAAACAACAGGGGTCAATTGACTCTTACATTGCAGATTTTCAAAAACTATCCGTGCTTGTGACTGATATATCAGAAAGAAGACTTATAGTGCTGTTTGTTGATGGTCTTTCCAAGCCTTTAAGAGGTTGGGTCAAGGCTTTCAACGTCCCCACACTTCAAGAAGCTATTAAGAAGGCTAGAGACATGGAAACATCCACTTTCAAGAGCAAATACCAGTCAAAAGGGGTGCTGCAGCAAAAGGACAGGAATAAAAAACACTTCAATAAGAGCTATGACTAGCTTAGACAACATGAGCAGCCCAAGCAAAACGAGCAGCCAACGAAACACTATCAAAAAATTGATAGTGAGACCCTTAATGAGCTGAGGAAGGGTTTATGCTTCACATGTAGGGAGCCTTATGGCAAGTATCATAAATGTTCAGCAAAAGGGAAGGACTCTTAATTGAATACTTCTTGGATGATGAAAGTGAATCAGTAAATTCAGAATGGTAGGCTGATATCAAGGACAACAATGAGGAAAAGGCTTCGGAAGAGGGTGAGAAGGTAGAGGACAATGATGGGAAGTTGGCACAACTACACAGTTTCCAAAAAAATGAGTCTTTGCGCATAAGAGGAGTGCTACAGGGGCAGCGTATGGTGGCATTGATTGATACAGGGGCTACACATAACTTTATTGATGAGGGCCTAGTTGTTTGTAGAGGCCTCAAGACACAAGATGTGAGTGGGTTTAGAGTGATGGTAGCTGATGGGTCTACTATTCAGTGCACCAGGATGGTTCCTTAGTTGAACATATTGTTTGGCAATCATGAGGTTAAGGAGGATTTATATGTGGTGAGCATAGGTGATACTGATGCAGTGTTGGGCATTCAGTGGCTATGCTCTTTGGGAGAGATTAATCTCAATTTTCAGACTATGGAGCTAAGATTCAAATTAGATGGTAAGAAAGTGGTATTGAGGGGCATGTCTAATGGAGGGCCACGGGTTGTGTCTTTCAAGCGCATGGAGAGGCTCTTTAGGCATGATCAAATTGAGTGGGCAGCGGAGTGCATTACCATGCCTACAGTCACTGAAAGGGTTAAGAGGACCTATCTACTAGGTATTCAGGGACTCCTTACTAAGAGGAGTAAGGTGTTTGGGAGCATTCCACCAGGGAAGGCTCCTGATAGAGGCATTGAGCATGTTATTGAGCTTGAAGAGGGCGCTAAACCAGTCATTACCACTCCCTATCGTCATCCTAAGAGGCATAAGGATCAGATACATTGAGATGGGACACATTAGGCTTAGGAAGAGCCCATTTGCTTCTTCAGCTGTTTTGGTGAAGGATGGGACTATGTGTATGTGTGTGGACTACAGGGCTTTGAGCAAGAAGATTATAAAAAACAGGTATCCTATTCCACGCATAGATGAGTTGATTGATGAGTTACATGGTGCGGTTTACTTCTCCAAAATTGACTTGAGATCCGGTTACCATCATATTAGGATGAGGGAAGAGGATGTGGAGAAGACGGCCTTTAGGTGTCATTTTGGACATTTTGAGTTTCTTGTCATGCCTTTTGGCTTGACAAATGCATCAGCCACTTTTCAGTCATGCATGAATAGGGTGTTCAGCAAACAGCTCCGTAAATATGTTCTTGTTTTATTTGATGACATCTTTATCTACAACAGATCATGGGAGGAGCATTTGAAGCACTTGGATGAAGTACTTGGCATTCTTGAGAGGGAATCATTATATGCTAAAGAATCTAAGTGTGAATTTGGGATGACTAAATTACTCTAATTGGGACACATCATTAGTGCTGATGGCGTGCGTGTGGATCCAGAAAAGATTAAGGCAATACTTGATTGGCCACCACTTACAAATTTATCGCAGCTTAAGGGATTCTTTGGCCTATGTGGATTCTATAGGAGGTTTGTGAAATATTTTTCACAAGTTGCTGCCCCACTTACAAATTTGACCAAGAAAGGGGCTTTCTCTTGGTCCAAATCAATGCATAAAGATTTTGAACAATTCAATGTTTTGATGAGCACATGTCCCATTTTGGCCATACCAAATTTTTCCAAGCCATTTGAGCTTGAGTGTGATGCATCCGGTGAAGGGATAGGAGCTGTCCTAGTGTAAAATAAGCATCCTATAGCTTTTGAGAGTAGAAAATTGAGGGGAGCTGAAAGAAATTACTCAATTTATGACAAGGAGATGTTGGCCATCATGCATGCTTTGGCCAAATATAGACAATATCTCATTGGGGGCAGATTTATAGTGAGGACTGATCATAACAGCCTTAAATACTTTCTTAATCAGCGGGATTTAAGTGAAAGGCAACAAAAATGGGTAAGCAAACTTCAAGCCTTTGACTTTGATATTGAATATGTGAAGGGAAAACACAATGTTGTGGCTGATGCACTTTCTAAGAGGCCACATTTATGCATATTTTCAGAGTTAGCAGCAAATTGGAAAGAGGAATTACAAGCTGATTATGCAAAGAACACTTTCTCTAACAGCATTATAGATGGCACTTTGGCTGATGACCAATATAGTGCGAAGGATGGGCTAATTTACTACAAAGAAAGAATATTTTTGGTGCCCGAATCTAAGTTGAAGGGGAAGATTTTGAAAACATTTCATGACACCCCTATGGTTGGTCATCCAGGGTTCTACAAGACATATAGGCAGATCCGTGAGAGATTCTCATGGAAGGGCATGAAGGATGACATTATGAAGTATGTGTGTGAGTGCCTAGTGTGCCAACAAAATAAAAATAAATACACATATCCTGCTGGTTTGCTGCAACCATTACCTATTCCTACTCAAAAGTGGGAAAATATATCTATGGATTTCTTCACAGGACTTTCCAAGGTGCAAGGGAAGGATTGCATTTATGTGGTAGTGGACATGTTGACTAAATTTGCACATTTCTTTGCCATATCAGCAAGTTATACAACACTACAGGTGGTAGATTTATTCTTCAAAGAGGTGTTTAGGCTTCATGGGGCACCTAAAAACATAGTAAGTGACATGGACAAGAAGTTTATGAGTTTATTTTGGCAAGAATTGTTCAAACTTTGTGGGACCGTATTGACTCCTAACACTAGTTACCACCCCCAAACGGATGGACAAACTGAAATAGTGAATAAGTGGGTGGAAGGCTACCTAAGAAATTATGTGACAGGGCAGCAAAGGGCTTGGGTTAGGTGGCTGCATTTGGGGGAGTTTTGCTACAACTCCACTTATCATATGTCCATCAAGATGTCCTCTTTCATGGCGTTGTATGGATATGAAGCTCTTAGCTTCATTGATTTACTCTTTGGTGATTGTAGGGTGCCCAAGGCAAAGGATTTTTTGTAGGAGAGTCAAGACATCATGAAATCGTTGAGGGATAATATTCAGCATGCGCATAATCAACAAAATATGTATGCTGACCAGCACCGTATTGAGAAGGAATTTGAGGTGGCAGACATGGTTTATGTTAGATTACAACCATATAGATAGTCCACTCTCAAAAAGAGTGGAGCAGAGAAGTTGAAACCCCGTTTTTATGGTCCATTCAGAGTCTCCAGGATGGTTGGAGAGGTTGCTTATGAGCTGGGGCTACCTGAGAATAGTAGAGTGCACAATGTGTTTCATGTGTCATGCCTTAAGAAGGCACTTGGACATAATGTGGTACCTTTAGCAGTGTTATCTCCATTGGATGAGGAGGGGAGGTTGGAGCTTATTGCAGAGGCAATTATTGATTTCAAAGAGAGGACTGTCAAGAGGAGAGTGATCACAAAATACTTGGTTAAGTGGCGGGATCTACCAATTGAGAATGCTACATGGGAGAGTGAGTAGATACTTTAGCATCCAGCATTCCGATTGCTTGAAGACAAGCAATCTTTGGGGAGGGCGGACTGTAATGTCCCCTCTTAGCCTCCTATGCATTTTTGGTCCTTTAGCCTATCCTTGAGTTCCCGTAGGTTAAATGGCATTGGTAAGGGGATTCAGTTGGTCTTGGATGATTATATTGGTGGTTTTTCTAGCTTGGAGGCTAATACTAAGGTTATATTATTTTAATTTAATCTTTTATTCCTCAAAAGTTGATATTAATAAAGTAACTTTCTAATTTTAAGTTGAGAATAAAGGGGAGTCGTTTTTTGTACCTTAGTGCCTAATGTGATGAGTTTAAGTTGTTTTTAAAAGTTTAAAAGTGTTTTTATTGGCCAATTAGAAAAGGGTCGTCTAAGTTAGGGTTTTGCCTTAACTCATCATTGAAGATTATAAAACACTTTTTTGGAGGCTCATTATGGAAGGTTGTTGATGTGTTATTTGGGGGAGATGCTACTAGAATTATACCAGGGGGTCTGAGGTGAGTTGATGACGAAAACCTCCAGCTATTATTGCTGGTTTCGGTAGTGAAAGACCTACCCTAGCTAGTGAAGGAGTGGCTTCACATGGAGGTCGCTGTTAGGGCTTCAAAGTTGCAGATTTTGGAGTTTTCTGGGTGATGGCAGCCATGTCCTGATTCTGAAGATTCACTCATAACTCCATATCAGCTAAAGATATTTTGTGGGTATTGATTTAAAACTTTCTTAAGGCTGTGGCAATCATTTCAAGCACATATTTGCAAGGTTTAAGGTTGGCATTTATTTTCTAAGGCAAAATTGCCCTAGGAAGGGGTGGCTCATCTTTGAAAGAGTTTTGGCGTACTACGTCAGCATTTTGAGACTCAAAACGAAGCTGAGACATCTCCAAGCAAGGGCGCTTCACGTTTGGTCAGTTTTCATGCATTGTAAATAGGTCTGCAAATACATTGTAATTTTGAAGATTATTCAATAGAAAATTCTGAAGACTGCTGTCATTAACAATCAGTCTTTTGTATGCTCAGAAAATTGCCATTATGTGATTTATATGTTTGGTTATTTGCTTGCAATTATTGTTCATTGTTTGGCAAGGGTTTCTATATGTGGTTGTTGTTGAAAACATCAATATTCAGACTTAAGACAGGGTTTCAGACTCATAAATTTGTGATCAGCAAACAGTCATTTCAAAAAAAATCATTTTGCGGTTGGTTACTACATATTTCTTGGGAGCTTTAAGGAGATTTTTCACTTTAGAGCTTTAGCAGGTACTCTTCCACATCAGCACAATGACGTTCGATTTAGATAACATTTTTTCTTGCACAATGAATTCTACTATGGAATAACGTCAATTTTGTTCAGTATGGCCTCATAGCGAGATCTTACTTGCATCACATATGCTACTTATCAAAGTTATTTGGCATCAGATAATTCTTAAGACTCCTAGCAATTGTGACAAATTTTGGATGACAGTTTCATACTATGGCAACTAACCGAGAAATATAATAACAATTTGATTTAAAACTTGAGTAAATATTAAATTCTAATTTAAGAGATAATCCAAATATATAAAAATGAAAATAATGACGAAATTTGAGAACTAGAACTAAAAACATTTTTAAAAGAGAAATCTTTGGTTAAGTTATTTAAAAAGTTTTTTTGCGTAGCGTGTGAATTTTCGTTTGAGAAATTTGGAAGTTTTTAATTCTTAAAAGGGACACCATGATAATTAAACCACTGTGTTACATATCTTAAAAGCATATTAAATATGGGATGATTATCACAATCTTGTCTACTTGAGTTGCGACTTTGTGATGTGTGTTCCCTTTCGTAATGTATAATTTGGCATCGAGGATGTTGCTTTTATAAGGGTGGGAGATTGTAATATCCCATTGTGTGGAGCCTATGTGCCCTAGTCATCTCGGTATAATTGTCTTATGTGGCGACCCTTCTGATGCATAAAAATTCGATTTATTTTCCCTCTCTTATTTGAAAGTTTCATTTAGAAAATATTAATTACTAAATCCTAAATCAATAAAGCTAATATTTTAATCCAAATAAATTATGAGGAATTATAATTTAATTTATTGGGCAACTTGTGCCTAGCCTCTTTAGGAAGGCTAGAGGAGTTATTGGGTAGTCCCTAGACTAGGGTAAGTGGATATGCAACTTGTGCAGTATAGAAAGGGTAATGTAAGAGAAATTAATGTGGAGTGTTGAAGACCCCTTGACCTTGTAAGAAAGTACAAGGTGAGTTACTTGGGCAAGTAAGTCCACATGGCCATGTAAGGTCATGTAAGTGGAGTTATGGGCCTTGTAAGAGTGGCCCATGTAAGAGAGAGTACCCTTCCGTTTAATGAGTTGGGTAGGAAAATTTCCGTTTAATGAGTTGGGTGGAAATTTTTTGGGAAAAGAAATGAGGGCTCCCTTTTTATTGCCTACTTTTAGCTTTGTTTTGGTTGTTCATTGTGGTTTGGAAGGAGGAGCTTGGAGTGGAGAGAAGTTTGGGAGGAGATTGAAAGCAAGAAGGTATAGAGGTAGGACTCTTTTCAATCTTTTTTTTGTTGTTTGAAAATGCTTAAAAAATTAATAGAACCCCTCTCTCTCTCTCCCTGCACCCCCCTTTTGGTAAAATTATTAGTTGAACGGAAGTAACTGTTGTAATCTTATCTCCTCTTTTCTCATCCTCTATTTTGAGTAGGTTTCTGCATACTCCATGCATTTAAGACTATAAAGAAACAAAATCTCATTGTTATCTGTCTTGCTTGTTTGAAAGATTGTTTTTAAAAATAAATATATAAATTGGATTATTTATATTTTCACCTTTGTCTTTAAACACATTTTTTGACACACACACACACACACACACACACACACACACACACACACATATATATATGAAATCAGGACCAAATTTGGTTATTTTTATGTATATATGTACATATAATAATAATAAATAAAATGATAGTAAAATTAAATAGCAGTAATTTCAAATTTTTATGTTAGTAAAAGGGATTTGTATAATTTCATTTGAGTTTATTTGTAAAATCTAAAACGTATAGAATAAATAGATTACCAATTGTTCTCCTTTGATGCTAGAAAATTTAATTAATTTTGAGTGCCTCTGTTTCATTATAAAATAATGGAAATACACATATTTTTAGGTTTATGAGAAGTAATTAATACTTTGGAATGAGAATAAAAAGGACTAATTAATGAATGATAAGAGCTTTTTGCAATTGTAAATATAAAATGTGTGTCATACTGTGTAGCATAGGTGGTTGTTGATCATAATAAATTAAAAAATAAAGATTCCATGTTTTTCTTGGCTATTAGTTAAGTTTTTTCTGTTTGATATTTGGGCATGACACATGAACTGCTATCCTGAACTCATGAAACAATCCACTAACCTAAAGACTAAACAAAGTCCAAGAACCTAACCAATTTAACAATAGACTCTACGTGATCTTCTGGAGGTGACCTAAATTCAACATAGGTGGTATGCTCGATTAAAAGATATTATTTATTTAATAATTCAACTAAGTTAACTTTGGATTAATATTCTAACGTGTTGGATAACTAATTACAAGTCTTTGATTATATGGATACCGAATTAGTAAAAACATTGGTTTATGATGCATTTTTAGGGATGTTTTCCCATTATAAAGAACTTAGTTTTATGCCTGAAGTGTTTGGTTTTCAATTAGGAAGTTTATCATAAGCAGCTTTTGAATAAAATTGTTGTCTACTTCTGCATCACATTCTTGTGAAAAGTGTAAATCCATACTTCTGGAGAGAACTTGAAAGGCCCATCATTAAATGACAAGTAGTTCAATGGTCTTGGGTTTGAATCCTAGCATGTCCAGGTTTCTTATAGTATGTCAAGGCCATTGCTGGATACTGGTTTGGAGGACAACGAGGACCTCAACTAAAGTGTGGCTTGATGGGGATTGTTAGAAGTGGCAATCCACGTTTATTGAGAGAACTTTAAAGGCCCATCATCAAAGAACAAGTAAAACAATGGTAAGAGGAGCCCACCAGCTAGGGGTAGGTCCTAGGTTTAAATTGTAGTATGTCCAATTTTTTTGACAATTCTATATTACTATATTTGTAGTATCAGCAATAGGTCTTATCATTTATGTAATAAACATCATCTATATTTTTTTTCTTCTTTATTTGCTGCTTCTCTAAATTATCTAGACCCTTAAGGCAGATTGGCTTACTCTCTCTGTTTCAAGTATACATAAAGTAACATCATTTACAACGCATTGCAGCTCAACGTCTGTAACTTACCCACCTCAATTAATTTCATGCCCTTCACATTATAGCCACTGCATGGAAATTTATTCACTACTTATGATCTTTATTTGCCACGACTGTGGCATTTTACTCCATTCCTAACTGTTCATAACATATTACTCCACTCTTAAGTTGTACATCTTACACATATATATAAATATATATATATATATATCTTTAGAGATTTAATTTGAGTCTAATTCAAGGCAAACCAATAAATTCAAGGCCACTGGAAAGTATGCTTGAAGAGCATTTCAGAAAATGGTCGCAATCAAAATTCTGCATCAGTATTGAGGGAGCAATGACCAAATAAAGTTGGCCTTCTAGATTTGGTGTTATTTTTTTGAAATATTTACCCTTGTGTTTTAATCTGAGTTTTGTGCATGATAGCTCTTATTCCACAAGCATCTTCAAGAATTCACCCAGTGAGAACATCGATGGTAATAGACTTTACCGATACATACCCTTGTTCTCTCCTTAATTGTTTATATGATCAAGAAATCCATAAAACTTTTGATACTAAACTCTTATAATCTAGCAAGGATGACTCCTTTGGGTCAGAATCTATAGTCAAAAACACATCAGACTGTCTTTAGTGATCACTTTAAAACCAAAGCATTCAATTTTATTTTGAGGATATTTACTTTTAAAAAAAAAGGTTTTACAAACAATCAGAAACAAGCTAAACAAAAGAAAACAAAATTTTCCTATTCTAAATGAGCCATCCCTTATTTTGAACTGTGGTGGATGGTTGAAAGTAATGTTTCATTGGCCATTGGTTGGGAGAAGGAACGAGTATCCCTCTAAGCTTTGCAATCTGAAAATAATGTCACCAAGTATCTATGCATTTTGATATGTTCCCAACCATAGGGGTTCCAACTTTGTGTGCTTTTCTCTCTTCTAATGTTCTTTATCCGACAGCAAGACCAGATCTCCACTTCTGAACTTTTTCTTTGGGGTACCATTTAGCAAACCACCTCTTCACCACATCATGGTACTTGGTAAATTTCATCAGGTTTTTTTCTCTAATTTCCTCAAGCTTCATGATCTAATTAGTTCTTCTGTAAACACCATCATGTTCTCCCAGTATTCTTTCATGAAATTAAAAGTGGCAAACCAAATATATATGCAGAGAACCAGAGCCTTACCATAGACAAGTGTGAATGGTGTTGTGCCTTGAGCTTCCTTTACTGTGATCTTCTCTGCCCAAAATGCATATTTGAGCAAAGAATGGTTGGGTTTGGGATCCTTGTTAGCTGTTTTCTTTATTACATTCAACAGATATTTATTTGTAGACTCTACCACTCCATTGCCCCGAGGGTGGTAGTTTGAAGAAAATCTCAGAATGATTCTTCTGCCATATACATATTTGTGAACCCTGCATATCTTAATGTCGGATCATTATCTAGTACAAGACTTGAAGGTGTCCCAAATATAGTTATAATATTTACTTCAAGAAAATCTGTCACCGCTATTGTATGAAGGGTTGGTCTACTATTGTTTGCAAAGGCATCACGACTTTCTTTTTTCTTCCAGCAAAGATCTGTTACTGACCATATGTTCACACATGAATGTGTCAGTATATGAATACAATGGGCCAATAATAACCAGATCTGAGTATTTTGTGGGAAGTTTTATCACCCGAGTGATGCCCACCACTGAGCTTTGAGGGTAGTTTTTCAATAATCTTTTGGGAAATTCCTCTATTAACGCAACGCAGTAGACTTTTTCATAATTGCTATCATATAAAATGTAGCCATCTATTTTAAATTTATTCTCAGAGCTCTTATTTCCCGGGAATTTAAACGTTGTAGGCAATTACGCATGGATAGATAATATCTGATATATTTGTGCTAGGGATCCGTTTGGTTTTAGTCATGAGAATTTGCCAAGATAACTTCCAAGTCCATTATCATTATGTTCCTCTTCATAAGGTGGTCTTTCATTTTTTCCTTGTACAATCATCATGCAAAACCCCAACCTCGAACAATCTTGGCAGGTTGAATTTCCTTGATATATTCTTGTATCAGAGTGACCAATTTTCTCTTTCCTCACCAAATTTAGTTTGGATAAATAGAGCTTGCACAGCAGCATCAAGTACAACGGCATGATTGTTTCTCCTCAAGATGTAGGGGTGAAATTTATTCATTGCTTTCACCAAGGCGTAAGCTTGCTTTTCCAGTGGTGAATACAGTGCTTTTCCAGGTGTAAGCTGTCACTTTTAATCCAGTGCTCATGAATGCAGTGGGTAGTTCTTTGTGTCTATCTTTCTTCTAGGTCAGTACTGTAGCGAGTGAATAATCTGATGCAAAGTAGATGTAGAAATCCTCATAATTTGGGCTTCCTAGGACTGGAGCTAAGGCAATTGACTCCTTGATTGCCAAAAAAGCTTTCTTGGACTCTTTCTATTCAACTTTGGCAATTTTTTTCAAAATCAATTAAACTCATCTTACTATTTAATGTAATGTACTACTACTTTTCATTTTTGGATAGAATGGGTGGTTTCCAACGATATGTTTGAAATGTATCCAAATGTTTTTGCCAAAACAAAAGTTTGAGCTACCTCGTATTAAAAATTATAAATGCTATTTATTACACATTCACATGTCCAAGAGTTAAAACATATGCATTGAGATATGAGTTCAAGTCTTTAAAATGCACTAGATCATCCTCAAAATCTATGATGAGTAAATCAGCATTGTGGACATGGAGAAACTACAAGAGCTGTTTTAAAATTAAATTGTTCAGTAGTTGTCACAAGAAATATATTTTCAAGTCGATTTTGGTTCAACTTAGGTGTCTCTTTAGGAACATTGTTGTCACTTTGTTTGCTAGTGTAGTTCAACTTGAGATGTATTTAGGTTCATTTCTTAAAAAAAATATTTGCTTGTGGAATTTGTTTTTAGTCATTATAGTTTTGTCAACAATTGTTTATTAATTAAAAGTCGACAAAATTACAATTTCTTAATAAATATTGGTCATTAGTTTTGATGGGCATTGCTCTCATCATGATTCTCATCCTATGTGCAGCATTGGGTCTTTGTTAGGTTGTGTTGCAGAGATACTACAACTTGATGTAACGGATGTGAAGATGGATTTGTTTTAACCATCAAGGAGCCCAGAGAAAGTTGGATCCCATTTTATTAAATTGTTTCCAAATATTATTTTCAATAGTTGTAGGTAATTCATTTATTGCGGCATTGGACAACTTTATGTTACTAGTACTTATTTGAAAATCCTCTTTAAGGGAGGGAGCCAATCCTCCAAATTTTGAAGTCGTGGGTTATTGTTACGATTTTTATGTTTCAATTTATTATATTAACACACACCCATCATCTAAATCAACAAAAGCGATGACAATTTTGAACCTAGTGTGTTTTAGGTTATCACAATGAACAAAATCATGTTTTTCCTCTTTTGTAGTCACGGCTCTAAACATCCTCAAAATGCAAGAAAATGTTGGACTTGATATAAGCTGAGCATCTATTTTACATTGAGTAGACTGTATGTAAAGAAGTGTCAATCAGATTATTTAATATGTTGAACAGAATTTGATAAGGCTTGCTTAGAATAGGAGGACTAATTAGTATTTGGCAGATACCATTAGTTGAAATGTGTATGATAGGAACTTATTCAAGGTTGTATTTACTTACTGCTTGATTATTGTTAGAAGAATGTCGTTTTTGAACGATAATTACTTTATTATATAAGTATTGTGACAATCTTGAAGTTACTGATGAGTGTTTATGTGTGCAAACACTAATGCTTCAAAATTTATTTTCATCTAGTATGTGAAATATCTATACATATGATAGGTCGTATTTTTTTTTCTGTCATTTCTAAAGAAAATTTACAAGCACGTGCACTAAACTTAACATTCATCAACAACATTCATGTCCCTTTACAAATATCACACATCCACACAGAGTACTCAACGCCATCCTAAGGTGAACACTTCATTAGGTCCAGGCATTATTACCATACATTCCAATCCACCGTTGCTTTCTATAGGTAAGGATTTTTCATCATGTGGATGAAATTTCTATTACACAGTGCAATGTCAATCATTATAAACACCACATTTGATTATAACAAAAGCATGTCTCATTTATTTAATAACATTTTGAACCATTATAAGCTATGAATTTCTTTCATCATGTTCCTTATGTCTCTCATATTACTTCCTTGCTTCCCATTAAGGAAATATACCATGGGCTACACTATGAGCACTTAGTGGATATATTAATCATTAAATATCACATGTGATAACTATATTTCAAGAAATTTACATGTATAGTGGATTACTTGTGTATTCCCTTCTTGACACAGGTATTCTAGGCATTAAAACACTGATGTATTGTGCTTTGGTCATATTGACTCATTCACAATGCTTGTGTTAAGATCTCCAAGGTTCTACATGTTCTCAAATTTTAAAGTTCCGAAGGAGAACTCGAAAATTATATTTTGAAATTGTTGAGTTAATTACTAATTTTTATCAAATATAGAAGGATAAATTTTTTAGAGCATGTAGGGAAAAAGAGGTCAAAGATGAATCATGTAATTTTTTTTTAATATTCAGTGAAAGTTGAGAAAAGTGAAGAAAGAAATAAAATAGAAATTATAGCAACATGTTTCTGCTTCATGTTTAGTTTGATCTTTGTGAAGCGTGTGGTAGATAATTCCTAGTTTTGTCAATTGAAAGCTGAAAACTAAGAGCATTGAGGTTTTTCTTTGTTGAGACTACTCATCATTGAAGTTATTTATGTAGGGTTCAACCTATCAATAACTACTTAACAACAATGATTGGAGCCTTTTGACTAATAACTATTATTTGGATTTGTTTATTATCAATTTCCTTTCCTTCATTTTTTGAAACCACTTTTACCATCTTTGACCCTAATTTCAAGTTTTAAATTTTAGATTTTACAAAAGGAGATTTACAAAGTCACACTGTACCAAATCCATAATAGATCTGATCTTCTAGGGTAGATATAAGTGGAAATGTGATTTGTAAACCTAGAATATCCTTTGTAATCGATAATATTGGAATTTAATTTATGATATGCATTCAAAAAACTTGGATAAATAAGAAAACCACTTGATCCAATTCTCAAGTTTGTAGGTATTTTATGGTGGTTCGAAGGAAATTCTTTTTCCACTGATTGCTTTATGTGAAGTTCATGATTTGGCAAGATTCATTGAATTTCGTTGCCATTCTAGGTTTTTTAAACCCTTAAACGTGTTGATATCTACAAAGTTGGAGAAACAAACAAGTCTTCTAATCTCAAAGCTCACATTCCCCTAGAATTTAAATGTCTTTGAAAATTACCAATGGATAGATAGTTCCCAGGGATCCATTTTGTTGTAATCATGATAGGTTTCCAAGTTAACTTCCAACTTCATTATCATAATTTCTCTCTTTGTAAGGTAGATTTTATTTTTCCCATCTACAATCTTTGTGCACAAACCTTGACCCCAAATGATATTGGTGGGTTTAATTTCCTTAAAGTATTTTTTGATCATAGAGACCTATTTTCTCTATTTTCACTGATGGGAGCTTTGACAACATCAAATACAATGGCACGAGGTCTACTTGTCAAGATGTAGGTGCATAATTTCTTCATTGCTTTCACCAAGGCATAAGATTGCTCTTCTAGTGGTGATTACATCTTTTTCATAAGCTTGCTCTTCAAGTGGTGAATACATCTTTTTCTCTTGTAATTCAACACTCAAATGCAACATGTAGTTCTTTGTTTCTATGTTTCTTCAAGGTTAGTACTACAACCACCAAATGCTTGATGCAAATAAATAGATGCATAAATTTTCTTGACAATTTGGGCTTCTTAGGATTGGAATTGACATAATTGAATATTTTGATTGTCTAGAAAAAATGCTTTGACTCTTCATTCCAATTAACTTTGGCACCTTGTTTCAACATGAAATCGAGTGGTCTTACTACCCAATGTGATGTACCCTTCATTTATGGATAGAGTGATGGTTTCCAAAGATAAGTTTGAAATAATATATGAACTTGCCAAAATAAATGTCTAAACTATTTTAGAGTAAAAATCATAAATGTTACTAATTACAAATGCATGTGTCCAAGGGTTAAGAAATATATGCTAAGAGGTGAGTTTGTCTTTGAAATGCATTAAATCATCTTCAAAATCGGACTATGATGAATAAATCACCACTATGGACATAGGGAAACTACTAGAGTCATTATTGAACTAAATTGTTTTATAATTCTCATGAGAATGATACCAATAAGTTGACTTTAGTTTAGCTTAGGCATGTCTTTAAGAGCATTGTTGTCACTTTATTCATAGGTGTAGTTGAGCTTGAGCATGTCTCGAGGTTCATTTCTTAATAAATAAAATTTGTGAAATTTATTTAAATTAAATTGACTTTGTTAACAATTGTTTATTAAATTCTTATGAGATTGGTTATGAATTTGTTATAAAGTGCATTGCTCTCATCTTGATTCTTGTCCTATGTGAGGCACTTAGTCTTTAGTAGGTTGTGTTGCAATGATCCTACAACTTGTAACTAATGTGAAGATGGATAGTTTTAACTGGCAACAAGCCTAGATACAACTTGATACATGATTAAAGAATATCACATTTCATTAAGTTGTATATGGTTGATTCATCTATTGTGGCATTGGACAACTATATATTACAAGTGCTCATTTGAAAATCCTCTTGGGAGAGGGAGCCAATCTCCCAAATTTTAAAGAATACCTAATTATGGGTTATTATTGTTGCTATTTTTATGTTTCGAGTTATTGCATTAACATATTTTCAATCTATTTGGAGTAAGGTATTCCATGCATTTCAACAAAATGGATGACATTTTTAAACCTCTAAGTGTTTTATGTTACCACAATGACTAAAATCAATTTTTTTCCTTTGAATTCATGGCTCTAAACATTCTCAAAATGAAATAAAATGTTGGACTTAATATAGGTCGAAAATCTATTTTGCATTGAACAAAATATATGTTAAGAAGTGACATAATCAAATTATATGATTTGTGGAACATTATTCGATAAGGCTTGCTTAAGATAGGAGAACTAGTTACCATTTGGTAGTTACCCTTTGTTAGACTATGTATAATAGAAAGCTTATTCAAGGTTAGATTTACTTGACCACTTAATTATTGTTTGAATATTATTATTTGTGAACCATAATTACTTTGTTAGATGAGCATTGTCATGATCTTGTAATTATAAATAGGTGTTTATATGTGCAAACATTAATACTTTAAAAATTACCTTCAACTCTTATTTGAAATATCTACACATGATAGCTCACAAGGTTCTATCATTTTTTTCCTTAAAGTAATTTTACAAGCATACTTGCAAAATACTTCACATATGATAACAATATTCATGTCCCCTTCCAAGCACCACACGAGTACTGAATGCTATCTTAAGGTGAAAACTTCATTAGGTCAAGCCATTGTAACTATTCACTCCAACTCACATTTGCCTTTTATAGGTAATCAAATTTCATCACTTGGATGGATTTTCTATTACACAATACAATGCTAATCATTTATAAACATCACACTTTATTATAGGAAAACCATGACTCTTGCATATTTAATATCAATTTGACCTATCCACCTATGAATTTACTTCACCATGCTCTTTGATTTCTCGCAAAATGATAATACTTCCTACTTTCCCCTAAGGAAATATACTATGGGTTACATAATGAGCTCTCGACGCATATATTAGCCATTAAATATCACATGCCATAATTCTTACCATAGGTATTTTTGTCCTTTTAACATTCAAATGTACTCTTATATTTTGTCATTAAGTCATTGACAATGATTGTGCTAAGATCTCTAAGGTTTTACATGGTCTCAAATTTTCAAGTCAGGAAGGGAAGTTTGAAAATTATCTTTAAAAGTATTGAAGCAATTACTAATCTTATTGAAAATAAAGTGAAAATATTTTGGCACACGAATGCCCCTCATTGTTATGTAAGTTATCCATAAATGGAAAAAGAAGTTAGAGATGAAACATGCAGTAAGTTTTAATATTTATTGAAAAAGAGATCCTTAAATAAGGTTAAGTTAAGAAAAGTGAAGGAAAGAATAAAATATAAATTAAAGAGACATGTTAAGTGCGTGTTTTTGCGTCAAGTTCAGTTTAATATTTGTGAAGCGTAGGAGGCTATTCTTGGTTTTGTTAAAGAAAAGTTGTAAGTTGAGAGCATCGAGGTTTCCACTTTGTTGAGATTGCTTATCATTTAAGCTATTTACAAAGAAATAAAACTATTAATAATTCCTTAGCAACAATAATTTGATCCTTGCAACTAATAACTATTCATAGTATAGAAAAAGTGGGTTTATATCAAAATGCACTAGATTCACTTACACTATTTTGTCATATCTCACTCAAACATGCAACAATAATGTGTTTTGTTGTATTTTTAGATAATACATTTTGACTATTGAGACATTTGATATTAGTTTTGATTAATGTTTGCTTCATAAACATGCATTATGTTGTTTTAGATGTATTTCTATTCGGTATTTGATATGGTTCATTTTTTTTTGCGCTGGTATGACTAATGTCATTTTGTGATTGCAAGTAGTAGTCGTGTGATTGAGCTAGGTTCGGCTCAAAAATACTTTGTTAGATAAATGCAATAGCTTCATAAAGATAAATAGGAAATGAGGTAAAGGTTGAGATCCATTTAGTCTACCATGTCCTCCCTGTGTCCTTCTATTGTGAATACCTAGTATTGTGCATATTTGTTTGACTGTTTAATTTGAGGCCATCATTGGGTTGTTGTCAAGTTGTAACAAGTTGATGAATCCAAACTCTTTTATATTAATGTATACGATTGTATTAGCTTACTAGACTAAAAGCTTGTCACAATAGCGACGGTCAGTAAAGGTTGTTGCCTTAACTTTGTAGATTTTGAACACCTTGTATTCTTGTGAAGGTATAGTCTTGGCTTAATTGGTGTCATTACATACCTATTGAGGTTGAATTCTATGTTTGAAACATTGCTTGGAAATATGATTGCTAAGTCTTTGACTTGTTTTAAAAGGTTAAAAATGTCAAATTGGACATCGGTGACATGATTATGTTTGTTGACATTCGACTATAGTTGAATGACCTAATCATTTGATTAGGGTTTTTTATTTATTTGCATGATGTAAAGAAATCATTTTCATTGTGAGTCATTTGGTTTTTGAGGATTGTTGATTGGGAAGTTATAAGAATAAGGAGATGTAAGGTTTGGTTTGTACATGGGTAGCAACCATGAAGAAGGAAGTAGTGAAACTTAAATTCACCACTAGAGTTGTATAAATGTGATGGTAGTGGGGATGGAGTGGAAGGAGATAAGATGCCCATGGGGTACTATGGAGAAAACGGTTTGATAGGAAAGAAGAGAAAATTGTTAGAAAAGGAAAAGGAGAGGAAGGCAACAATGAACATTTCCATTCTTGCAAGTCTATTTTGATTGTTGTTCTTTTTTACTTGCATAGATTTTGTTGTGATTTTATGAGAAATCCTAGGTGGATGAGCAAGTTGTAGGAAGGGCCTACTCTCTTGCTTCGAACTTCTTTATCACCCTTGTAAGAGGTTTCATGCATTTAACAGCTATAGCAGATTGAATTGAACATATAATATTGTTTGAAAGGAAATATGTTTGCTTGCTTGGAAAAACCTTGATGGGTAAGCTTGTTTTAATTGCATTTCACCCTTAGAAGGTGTATAGATGTAGTGAATGTTGATAATGTTGTGAGGATGGCTATTTGATTCAGCATCTTGTCTCAAAATATTGCTATTTGAGATAGCATCATGTCTTTGAATGTTGTAATTGGACTTGACATCTTGTCTATGAATCTTCATTTTTTGGGTTTATGTTGTGTGTTGCCATTGTGTGAAACCCTATAGTGGTGGACTGGATCTTTCTCTCTAAACCCTTATTTCTCATTTGCTTTTATGATTATGAGCTTTTGTGTGGTGATTTATTCCAACTTAGAAATGATGGTTGGGGTGGGTAGGGCTACTGCCAAATGGATGGGCTCAGTTTTCTCATTATTTTTGTTCATGTCTTCGAAGAAATATTTTGTGGATGCTTCTTCTTGACTATGGAAGAATTTGATTGTGCCAATGACCCTTGGAGGCACAAAAACAATCTTTGATTTGATTTAATCTATTCCTTTGATTGGGAAATGTATATGTTGTAAGCTTCATATTTTAAGTCATTGTAGGTGGTGACCTTGTTTTACCACTTTGACTACTTTGCATCCATGGTAAGAACTCTTTAGACATCTCTTGTATATGAGCATATGGAATATTGTAAATTAGTTGACTATATAATGCATGAGTAGATAGATTGAGCCTTCTAAGCATGCTTGGTCTACTTGGTTTTGAAATGGCATTGCTTGACGAGCTCTTAAGTTGGTGGTTGTGCTAGAAATGCTTGTGACATTTCGTAACTTGGGTTGAAGGAATGTTGTGGACTTGTTTTGATAAATTTGTGGAAATGCATTATCTCATTATGGAACTACAAAAGTAACGTAGGGAATGTTCATTAAATAGGATCTACTTAAGGAAATGTTGGTTGCTTGGTTATTTTAGCATGCTTTTCTATTGGGTTCGAGGGTAATTGATTGTATTATTCTCTTAAACTACAAGAGTAATTTGGATATGAAATCATATATTGGTTGAGTTCTGTTGGTTGGCTGTAAGAGGTTAAATATGATAGAGTTAGATTGTGTTCATGTTGCTTTTGAGAATTCTATCACAATATCATTACATAAGAAGTTGAAGTTCCTTATGACAGTATGGATATGTTGCGTCTTGTTGAGTAAATTGGTTTAGTATGGTTTGACAATTTTGGTTGTGTGGAACTAGTTGAAATATTGAGTTGGGAATCTTTGGGTTTTTGCTCCTTTTGGCATTGTTAGTTAAAAAGGTGGATTGCATACTATTTAATAAGATGATGTAGAGTTTATTTTTCACTAGTAGACCATGGATTCTCTTTTGCATTAAATACTTACAATTTGTGATATGAATGAAAGATGAATCATTAAGTTAACAATCTTGCTTGGTTCTTATGTTATCAATGCATGCTTGGTTTGAGATCCTAGACATGTACATCGACATCATGAATTAATTATTGTCTTGTGAGATGTTATACTTTAAGTGTAATAGTCACAACTTCAAGATGAATAGACTGTGTGTAAATTTTTCATACTTATTGTAGGAATTCAAAGGCATTTAGAAAGGCAACATGGTGTAAAGTCATTATTTGTATTTATCATTGGACATATAGTATGAATAGCTTTGGTTTAGGGTCTAAACTGCCCTAATGATAAACTATGTTTCTCTTGCTTCTTAGTCTTATGAAATTCTTAATATGGTGGAAGTAATTTCAATCTTTGAAGGTATCGTTGAATGCTACCAAGTAGGTTGATGATGTAGCAGTTATGTGTACTTTGTACTTCTATATATTGTGTTTTCTATTGACACTAGATCCTTTGGAGTTGATAGATCAATGAGATTTTGAACTCTACCAAGTATTACTAGTAGTATATAAATTTTGTGTTGTCAGTGTTTCTAGTTTATATGGACATGTTTACATGATATGATGCTAACCGTTTTGATCTATCAGTGAAACAAAACATTATATCTAGGTTGTGGGATATGATGAAAACCTAATGGATATTGTTGTATGGAATGGTAGATTACATATTGTATTTGTTGTAGTTTACTATGAGTTGGACATGTTAGCTTTTATGGCTATAGCTTTTTGAATGTTATCTATTTGATATTTTAGAGAATGTGGAAATAAGGGTTACTATATAAAATAAATATTTAATCGATGGTTTGGTGAATTAATTATAATTAGAATATACCTTGGTGTGTGTGCGAAGTCATTATAGTTCATCCATGTGGGTAATTAAGTAATTTTGGGGGCAAAACGACACTATTCTTAAGTTGTTAAGTAGAAGATATGCAATTATTCACTTGTCTCCTACAAGAAGATATATTGATTGTTGAGCCATAAAAGAAACGTTGAAATTGTGAATAAGTGGTGAATTCCTTAGATGGACTCCTTTCACTTAGCTTTATTATGGTAATTGATTATTGCTAATGAGGGTGTTATTGCATTCATGTTAGTAAGTGGCTAATATGAAACTGTGTTAAAATTCCAATGCGGTCTATGATCAGTGGAACTTACGGATTGACTACTTGGATTCACCATGAGCTACTAAGAGACTAAGAAGAATGTAAGAACAAGTAGGGTTTAAACTCATGATTAAGGATTCAAATTGATGGATGCAATTAATCACTTGAATTGTTCTTAATATATTTAGTAACTCATGATAAATGTGAAATTAGAGTAAGATATGTGTATTGTTTATTAAGTAACCAAGGTATTATAATTGTTTAAATCAACTTATTTGATAAGACATTTCATTCTTGGCTTTAATGGGAATTAATGTTTGAGAAATTTGGTTGATGGTAAACCCTAACATCTCTTGTAATGTTTTTGTTAAATATTTTTTTAATATGAAACCCTATTGTGAATGGTTGTTTAATGATTGGCCATGAGTAATGCAGTCTATGAGTAACTTGGATGGTAGGCTAAGCCATAATGACTCACTTTTCCCAAAGGAGACTAAAGGCTTAAAGGTTATCATTAACAATGCTTAAGGTTACATGAGACATTCTTGAGTTTATCTTTTGGTCATTACTTTAATAATGTTTTATAATTTGAGCTAACTTTATTGAATATGCAACTCACTATAAAGGTTATACTAAAGGGGTAAGATATTGTTTGATGAATTGTTACATTTTATATAACCTAATCTCTCTCAATGATTGTGTGAGTCTTTGAAACATTGCTTTAGGGAATATTCTACCTTTTACAATTAAGTGGTGATAAATCCATTTAAAAACCTAGCCTTATCTCTTCTTATGACTAGGTGTTGTAGGCAAACCTATTTAAGTATAATTTGTTGCTTTGTTATAATACAGAGGCTAAAGTTTCACAAAGATTAAGTGATTGTTTTCAGGTGAGAGAATATAATTGCGAGGTTGTTTTTGAAACATTATGTCAATCACTTACTTTTGAAGTGGGTAAAACATACTTCTGGTTACCATGAGAAGTTTGTAACAATCATGCATATGTTTTAATTTAATTTGATGTGATTCAGATTACATATATGATTATTGATGTTGGAAATTAGTAAGCATAACTATAAAATGCTTGATTTTTTTTGGGTTGTGACAATTGGTATCAATCTTGTTCTACTAGAGGGAACTCTGGGAAACAAATGGGTTAAAAGTGTTTTGGTGTTTCTTAGGATGGAGAGGACACATGGAAATAGAGGTAATAGAAATGTTGAATTCGATATTGTCGTCAACCGTGGCCTTGACGGTCATGATGGAAATGATGTTGGGATTGATCATGTTGGCAAAATGTTGATGGTAACAACAATGTTGGTGGTAATGTTAATAATAACCAAGATGGTCATAATGTTGTCCTAGATGCGTTTTTTTATGTACTTCATAACATCCAAATCCAGATGGAAGCATATGGCTAAAGTTTAGTCAACTTAGAAAACCTTAAATAAGGAGGTGATTATGAAGATATACAAGGGGATGAATAAAGGGGTGAAAACCCAATACAATATGATGTTATGGACCCCATCATTAAGGAGATTAAGAAACTCATACCTCTTACCTATTTCGGTGGAGAATCTGAAGAAGTGTTGAGGTGTGGTTAGTGAATCTACAAAAATACATCACTTTACACAATATGGGCTCTAATATCCAAGTTTATATAGGAGTATACCAATTGGTAGGTGATGATGCCTTGTGGTGGAACCACTTATGTGATCTCAAGGGTTATAACCCAATGAATATTTGACGAGAGACCTTTGAGAGACATTACAGAAAGAGATACCTCAGTGGAAATATCAAAGAGCAAAATACTACAAAATTCCAACTATTGAAGCAATAGACCAACATGTTCATGAATATGAGAACAAGTTTCTTAGCTTCCTATGTTATGTTAATTACATGCATGATGAGAAAATCAAAGTAAATAAGTTCAAGGTAGGCTTACATGAGGTGTTGATACATGATGTGAACATGACAAATGCACACACCCTAGTTGATGCCATTGAATATGCACACTATACATAAAAAAAGAAAAGTCTTGCCAAAAGACAAGGTAATAATATCATAACAACAAGTTGCAACCTAAGCCTAAAGTATAAATTCTCCTTTTAAGTATAAGTTCTAGTTAGTTTGATCAAAATAAAGGATATGTGAAATATAATAGTAGTACTAGAAAATTTGAGAATCTCAACATAGGTTATAAACATCAGAATTTTGAAAAACAAATCAATGAGAACTACAATCAACAATGAGGCAACTTATGTGGCCCTACCACAAGAGCCAATACATATCGTTCCCTCCATGAACCGTTATGGAATTTTTGAAACACAGTGATAATAATTATTGGAATGATTTTACTTGATTTTTAGGTAATTAGTTAGAAAATCACTTGGTCTACGCTGTTGTAAATAACATAAATGAAGATCAAATAAGAGTTTGGCACAAGGAAAAGATTGGTTGTTTTGGAATGTTTAGAGCAAATTGAGATTGCGCTTGTAGTCTTTAGGACTCAAATAATTTTTTTTTTGGCACCATTATGTCTTATTTTTGGAAGCACAATGACTGAGAGGGGAGGGGGTGAATCGGTCTTCAAAACCTTTCCTTTAAGTTCACTTAAGCAATCATGAATCATTCAAGCAAACATATATATCTAGCAAGCATAAACATTTATCCATATAAGCATGAAACATAAGAACACATCATATATGTGGGAAAAAATCAATAAGAATAAAAACCATAGATATATGCAAATGGACTACAATCCTATAAGACAAAGATCAAATTTAGTGAACACCAACCCCAACTAGCCAAACACTCACTTGACTAGGCTTTAACTAGCACCCACTTGCAAGGAGGCACCAACCCCATAAATAAATCAACACAACTCAACCATATGATTTATTTGATCACCTTTAGAGCACCTTATTTCTCAACCAACTAATGATGACCACCTCTTCAGTTCTTCATGCTCTTATCCCTCTCAAACTACTTTTTAGGCCTTTTCACTCAATTAGGTCTCATCAAGACTGATTATGTCATATGACCTTGATGTTCATATGTAAACACACTTTAAGATATTCATTATAGATACTATACAATCCTATAATGGTATAAAACACATCCTTCTTCTCAATAATGTGGTATCTCATTCACATCCTCTCTACTTGCCCAAATAGGCCTAACATTGCCTTGTATATATACCACTCCTTGTTCAAATGCCACTTAGTCAGATATTCACCATTAACCTCTTAGGTCAACCATGTAATAGGTCTTAGGACATCCCATAAACATGAATCAAATTAGCTTTGAGTCATTTTAGGTTTGACATAACTCAATTAGGCCTCATTTCACTTTTAGGTCTCATGGAGACCTATTAGGCCTTCTTATACACATGCTACAATTTGCCTTCTTTGGAACAATTTAAAACTTCACACATAATAGTAAAATATCATATAATAATAAAATATACCCCCACTAATTTATTATAGGCTCAATAAGACATTTTACAATAAATCACTACTTGAAACTCTTCATTAGTACTCAGTCTTATTAGGCCTGTATACACCAAAAATATGTCTTTCAATATTGAAGCTCAAACTCACTTAAGATAGTAAAACATGATCAACCAAGTGCATAAGAAAAGTATATACAACCTTAGGATCATCACCATATTATTAAAATACTTCAAATCAGGGCAAAAAGGCTTAAACTCATCTCTTCACTATGTTCACTCAGAATGCCAAGACTGTCAAAATACAGTCATGAAACTACTTGACATTCAACACTCGAAAATACACTTTCAATGATTATTAATACATTAAAAATATTATATAATATCTTCATAAAAACCTCAATCATAATATTTTCATAACAACCTCAATCATAAAAACCATTAGCTCTAATATCAATCATTGGTCTTGCAGACCAATCTTTTGACCTTATCTCACACAACCTTACATGAATCAAACAAGCCATTTTAACTTCAAAATTTCAACCTATTAAATTGACTTCCAAGATTTAAAAAAACATGAATAGTACTTTCAAGTCACAAACAACATCACCATATAAATTAAATACTTCAAATTAGGGCATAGATCCTCAAACTCATCATTATAACTTGCTTACCCAGAATTGATAGTTTACCTTAAAGCACAGTCATGGTGACATTGAATTTCAACACTTGTATGACCACTTTCAAAGAATTATGATGCATGTAGATGCTCCTATAAGATCATTAGACCATTATCAGATAGAAATATAATATAGTCAAATGGTAAATATTGGGTTTGTAGACCAATCTTATGACCTTATATCTCACTGTCTTATCTGAACCAGACAGGTCAACTTGTAAGCAAATTTTTCACTATATTCATTGACCTTCAAAAATTATACCAAAAATGAACATGTTTTTCAAGTCTTGAAAAAATATCTATGTAATTGGTTTCATCATCTTATCATGAAAACATATTCCTAATCATCTTCTCAATGCTGCATGGGTTATTCATTGTTTGCACCATTAGGCATGTTAGTGATTGGCCAAATTGGAACACCAAATTTGCACACCTAAAGCCTGGAACCTATCCATAAACCTTCATGAACATGAAACATGAGTCTCAAGATTCATCCTCTATCCATTTACATACTTTGACTTGGTCAACTCTGACTGCTACAATAAATCTCTAAGAAATCATTACTATCTTGTAGGGTCTACTCACACACCTAGAAACTCAATCACACCTAGAGGTGCCTGGGAGAGTTTACTACAACCTAAAATATCTTACTTGAGCATACCAATCCATTTTAGGCACTTTTGATCAACATCTTCAACCTGTTTAAACCTGCTTCCATTTTAAAAAATGTTCATAAAGCATAACTCCTTAATCTAAAAATAAATGCCCTGAATTTTAATCTAGGACCCTTATCCATATATCTTGAAATGCTTAGGTTCTCATGCAAAGGTTTGACAAGCTAATGAGCACAATAAAATCCTTTTCGGGTTGAGAACCCTTCATTTTGAGCACTCGAGAGACCTCTAAACAAATTTACATGCCTTGTCCTTCACACTAAGACCTCAAATTGCATGAACACAATTAAATAAACATAAATAATCTCTAAAAATACTTACATAATCTCAAACACTCTAAAATGTGATCATGACCCCTCATTAGGCCACACTCTCTCTCTTTGCTCACTTAGACCTTGACCTGCAAACCACATTAGTCTTTAAAATCGACCTTCATGCCTCTTTACATTCACTCTCCACCACTCTCACATAAAAAATAAACCTCATACATTATTAAACACTCTCATACATCCTTCATATGCCTTGACAATAGATCATGATACCTCATTAGGCTAGGTAGGGTTTGAAAGTGGTGTAGATGCAAACTTGGTTTGAAGGTCCTATCCCTGTACGCTGACCTTGAGATTATCATGAGTGATCCAATTAATTACATACAAGTTAATAAAACCTCATACAACCTCTCATGCCTCTGTGTATCCATCTTACTAGTCACCAAACTCATACCTTCTCATCGGGACTTTACATGCCATGACTAGTGCCATGTCTAGGCTTGTTAAGCACTTTAAACTTGACAACTGACTTTGAAACACTTATGAACATATCTATACTTTAATTAAATGATCAAAAAATTCCAAACAACCTCTCATAACCTTATTCTTACTTACTTCACCAAATTTCACTGTGCACACCTTCTCATAGGGTCTAGACTAGGCTTCTCAAGACACCTTGTACTCAAGAACTAGCACTCAAACATGCTTAACTCACTGATATCAAATAAGAACACTCTTCAGACAAGAATCTCACACCACTACAATAATATCTTTTTTATCAACATTTTCTCATGTCCTCAAGTAGACCTAGAGCCTCATAACCATGCTTTAAAGTTCACTTGACCATCATACCTCTTTGTGACAACACTAATAACTTAAAGCTGACCTGAACCTTGACATCAATCAACAAAAGAGATATTAGGTTGCCTTTAAATTCTATTTTTCATTCAAATTCTCTCTTATCACATGGATTCCTTGTCATATTAATCATACAAGCTCATACCTCAAAGACCACTCACCATGCATCTTCACTAGATGCACCTTGAAATCAATGACATCAACCTTGACATCAATGATAAAACTTCTTAAAAAACTCCCCCTTTATCATTTACAACAAAACATTCTTCAATTTGATCACTCTCATCTCCCCCAATCTGGTCAATCTCCCTTCTTGAACTTTCTCCCCTGTTGACATTAATGACAAAGGGTCATACATGCTATAACTTCTAGAAGCACTCATTCTCCCTCTTTGGAAACTACTCTCATAAACTCTTCTATGCTTGTCAGTAACTACACTTAGACCTTATGAAAAAATTAAATATCCCCCCCTCAAACCAAGTATCCACCATGATTCTGCTAACTGAAGAGAGTCTCCATGAATCCTAATGGAGTCATCCCTTTCATAGGGCACTAAAACAACACAAACTTAGGAGATTCCTAGATCTCCATGCTCTCACAAAATTGAATATATTTTAGGATCCTGTTAGGCTTGATTGGCACCTTAGGCTTGACCTTTTAATTAGTTGTTTGATCAACAATATGAGTTGATATCAGACATTCTTGACTTGATTTCACATCTGAAGTGTGCTCTACCATAGCAAATAGTCCACTTATAATTGTAGATTGATCATAAATCACCTTTACTATATTTGGTTTCCATACATTTATTTGCCTTCTCTCTTGTACTCTAGGGGATTCAAACCTTTAATTTTGACTTGATGGCCTTCTAACTTTATTAGGACAAAATCTTGTAATGTGTCCCATATTATGACAACTATAGCAAACAACCTCATTCATACCTCTTGACTGACGATTCCTTTCATAATCCTATGTATATTCATTTTTAGAGGGTCTTCTACACTCTCTTGCTCTATGACCAAACTGATTACATGTAAAACAATAATGATTGAATGAATTAGCATACCTTACAACATCAAGTTGTTTGATTGGTATTTTCATGTTGACCTTCTTATCTTCATTAGACTTTTCCTTGACTTGAGATGCATCATTTTGGTCTTCTTTGAAACCACGACTTGTCTTATCAATTATAGACTTCTAACTACTCAAGATGTCACTTAGAGCATCAATACTCTTTTTAAACTTCATAAAGGTCTTCAACTTGCTATATGCTTGATCCAACTTAACTTTTAAGGATTCCATTTCAATTCCATACCTAGTGCATTCCTCCTCTTTAGATTTTAAGCTAGTAGTGATTATATTCATCTATGCTTCAATCTAATTGATGATCTCACCATACTCCTTGGATGTGTTATTCAGTCTCTCCTCAAACACACCAATCTGCGCTTCATAGTCCTTAACTAATGACTTTAATTTATGATTCTTTCTTCTTTAAAACTTCAAATCCTCTAAATCACTCACCAATTTTGCCTCAAAGTTCACTTTAGCCTCTTCTTCATCTGTTTCTTCATCATTCATAAGGCCTTTTCCTTTTGATCAACCCTCATTGTCTATTTCTATAGCCATGAATAAGGTTTCATTATCGTCATGTTCATGTTCATTACTATCATTATCAATATCAGATGTACTTGTGTCACTTACATCATATGAGTTATTATCTTCTTTGGTATAGAAACTTCTCTTATTCTTGAATGACCCTTTCCTACCTTCATACTTCATAAAATATTTCTTATTTTTATCAGGATTATAAATCTTCTTATTATCTCCATGATGTTCATCATGTTCTTCATCATGCTTAGTCTTATTCTTATTAGGAAACTTACATTCAAAGTGACTAATCTTACCATAGTTGAAGCATTTAAAAGGCAACTTATCTTTGTACTTACCAGATCCAAAGCTCAATTTCTTAGTGAACATAGTTGTCAATTTTTTAGCATGAACATCAAAACATACCTCATCCTTGACCTTCTTAGCTTTTGACTGATTATTAACTTTGAATGTTTCTTCCTTCTTGTGAGGTCTTCCTTCATTTGTTCTCATCTCATAGGTAGTCAAGATGCCATGAAGCCCATCTATTTCTAATTTGTCCAAATCTTGCATCTCTTCTACTACAGACACCTTAGAATCAAACTTAGGAGTTAGTGATATCAATACCTTTTGAACAACTATAGACTCTTTCACTTCTTCTCCTAATCCTCTAACGACATTGACCACTTCATCAACCCTTAACATGTAGGATGCAATGCTCTCATCTTCCTTCACAATCAGACTTTCAAACTACCTTCTATGAGTTTGTAATTTAGCTATCTTTGCCTTGGTATCTCCTTTATAGATAGTATTTAACTTGTTCCATATCACCTTGGCTAAATAATAATGCATCACCTTCACAAACTCTATCTCTGATAGGCCACATAGAATGGAATTCATTGCCTTGGAATTGCTCTCACTTTCCTTCTTGCCTACTGCATCAGTTGGTGGTGTATGAGGTGGAGTGTATCCATCCAAAATTGACTGCCCTATGTCATGACCTATTGACATTAGATATGTCCTCATTATGATGCTAAAAAATGCATAATTATTTCCATTGAATAATGGAACCTTGCTGGTAGAGAAACCTTCTTGATCTTGACTACTAGCCATCCTAGTTTCGAGGATCTCCTATAGGCTATTAGGCCTGCTTCAAAAGACCAGGCTCTAGTACCAAATGTTGGAAGCATAATGAATCAGAGGGGGGGGTGAATCAGTCTTCAAAACCTTTTCTTTAATTTCACTTAAGCAATCATGAATCATTCAAGCAAACATATAGATCTAGCAAACATAAACACTTATCCACATAAGTATGAAATATAAGAACACATCATATATGTGAGAAATACTCAAGGAAAAAAAAACCCACAAATATATATAAATGGACTACAATTTTCTAAGATAAAAACTAAATTTAGTGAAGCACCGAATTCACATGCAATAGCAACCCCAACTAGCCAAACACCCACTTGATTAGGCTTTCACAAACACCCACTTGCAAGGTGGAACCAACCCCTACATGACTTAGCACTAAATAAACAACCTAATTGATTTTATCATATTCAAAGTACCTTATTTCTAAACTAACTACTTATGACCACCTCTTCAACTCTTTACACTCTTATCCCTCTCAAACTGCCTTCTAGGCTTTTTCGCTCAATTAGGTCTCTTTAAGATTGATTAGGTCATATGACCTTGATCCTCATATGCAGATAGAATTTTAGATATTTATTATATATATTTTACACTCCTATTATGATTGAAAAGACCTATTTATACTCAAAAATGTGTTATCTCATTTGCATCCTCTCTACTTGCCCAAATAGGTCTAAAATTGCCTTGTATATATACCATTCCTTGTTCATATGCCACTTAGTCGGCTATTCACCCTTAAAATATTAGGTCAACCATGGAATAGGTATTAGGACATATCATAAACATGAATCAAATTATGTTTGAGTCATTTTAGGTTTGAAATAATTCAATTAGGTGTCATTTCACTTTTAGGTCTCATGGAGACCTATTAGTCTTTCTTAGACACACGTTACACTTTGCCTTCCTTGAAAAAATTTAAAACTTCACACATAATAGGAAAATATAATATAGCAATAAAATAGGCCCCCAATAATGTATTCTATGCTCAACATGACATTTTATAATAAATCACTACTTGAAACCCTTAATTCGTACTCAATCCTATTAGGCATGTGTACACCAAAAATATGCCTTTCAATATTGAAGCTCAAAATCACTTAAGATACTAAGAAATGATCAAAAAATTACATAGGAAAAGTATATATAACCTTAGGGTAATCACCATATTTTTAAAACACTTCAAATTAGGGAAAAATGGCTTAAACTCATCTCTTCAGTATGCTCACTCAGAACTATTATGACTATCAAAATCCAATCATGAAACTAATTGACATCCAAAACAAAAAAATACACTTTAAATGATTATAAATACCTTAAAAATATTATATAATATCTTTATAATAACCTCAATAATAAAAAACATAAACTATAATATCAATCATTGGTCTTGTAGACCAATCTTTTGACCTTATCTCACATAGTCTTGTATGAATCAGACAAGCCATTTTGAATTCAATTTTTTTAATATCTTACACTAAATTTAAATATTTATAAAAGAATGAAAAATAATATAAAGTCACAAAAAATAACACCATATGCATTAGATACTTTAACTTAAAGCATAGAGCCTCAAATTCATCATTGCAACTTGCTTACCCAGAATTGCTAGTTTACCTTAAAGCACAGTCATGGTGACATTGACGTTCAACACCTATATGATCACTTTAAAAGACTTATGATGCATGTTTATGATATTATGAGTTTATTAGACCATTATTATATAAAAATATAATATAGTCAAATGGTAAATATTGGTCTTGTAGACCAATCTTATGACCTTATATCTCACTGTCTCATATGAACTAGATAGGTCAACTTGTAATAAAAATTTCACTATATTCACTAACATTAAAAAATTATACAAAAAAATAATATATTTTAAAATTCCTAAAAAAATATTTATGTACTTGTTTTCATCATCTTATCATCAAAACACATTCCTAATCATCTTCTCACTGTTGCCTAGGTTTTTCATTGTTTGCACCATTAAGCCTGTTAGTGGCTGGCCAACTTGGAACATAAAAATTTCATAGCTAAAGCCTATAACCTATCCATAAACCTTCATGGACATGAAATATGAGTCTCGAGATTCATCCTCCATGCATTTTCATACTTTGAATTGGTTAATGCTGACTGCTACAACAAATCTCCAAGAAATTCATACTTTTTTGTAGAGTCTACTCATACACCTGATAACTCTATCACACATGGAGGTGCTTGGAAGAGTTGAATAAAAAATACAATAGCTTACCTGAGCATACCAATCTATTCTAGGAACTTTTGATCAACATCTTGAACAACAGGTCTTTATTAAGGTTCTAAGAGGGTTTAAATGTGTTTCCATTATTAACAATCATTCATAAAGCATAGTCCCTCAATCCAAAAACAAATGCCTAAAATTTTAAACTACGACCCTTCCCAATATACCATGAACTAATTATCTCCCCATGAAAAGGTTTGAAAATATAATGAGTGTTGGGTGAATATTTTGTCATCAGCTAATTGATGAGCAAAATAGGTTCCTTCAACCACAGCATAGGGAGATTAGTTGGCCAAATGTGCAGGTTCACCACATCAGAGGTGGACGAATCTCTCCTCTCATTAAGGGGAGGTTCCCTATAAATATGAGGGGCTATATACTATATATATAAGCATAAAATAACACTCAAGGGTAGGACTACACCATCCATCTCTCTTTTTTCAAAGATGATGTTCACAGACAAAGGAGAAATTCTGGTGATAATACTGAAGGCACTTCTCTTCTTTCAGAAGTGGCCTTGTAGTAGGGTGCATGAGTTCTTTCTGGTGGGTAACTAACATGTAACAAAGGTGTTGTAACTAACAGAATGAGGTGTAACATAAAGTCTCCACCTTAACTGCCCAAAGAGTGAAATATGAAGGATAATAGGGGCACAAAGTTGTCCCAAGATCTTGTACAAAGAAAGAAACTAAAAACACACTGAAAACAATTATGACAGCACAAAGTCTTTCCACAATTAGCTTCTGGACACCTTCCTGATTACTTCCACTAGTTCTGCTTGTTAAATTAAATAAACAAGAATGCTCCTAGGAAATGTACATAAGAACAATTTCTTAAAACAACACAAGCTATAACAACACAGTCTGAAAGTAACTTACTTTCTCATTCAGATAAAGTAATATGATCAACAATCTAAGCTCAAAGTCTCAGTAATCTCCTTTCAATTTGGGCAGAGTTTTGCTTCTATAATTGAGAGATCTCCTCTGCATCAAATAAGAGATTACAATATATGGCAACCAAGAAAGGCTTGGTGCTTTCTTCCATGGAACGGCCCATGCTGCATTCAATGCCTTGAATGCATTTTCAGTTTTATTAAGGGGCCATGCTTAGAACAATGTATCAGCCTTAACTGTGGCATGACAATTCATCTCATATGTCTTCTCCAAAGTATAGGTTGCCTGGTCCTTTCCTTCTTATTTGTGCAACTGTCCACTTTGCCTTTACTTCATATAAGAAAAACAAGCCATGTCCTTTATTTGGTGTGCTCAGATGACTACTTGGTGAACTATTTCACCTACTGATAATAAATCTCTTGTAGATATTTCAATATCTCCTATAGCCTTCTCTTCTTTCTTATTGCAATTAGAGCTCTCAGGCTATCTTCTTCAGCTGGTCACTTGGTTCATCCTTCAAGTTCTGTGCTATATTTGAAAATTAATGAATATTCCATTACCTTAAATTTGACATTTGTGGGGACGTCAATGGTTGCTGGTTGTTTGAACCATATTGAACCATGAACCTTTGAACCCTGAAAAGTTCATTGGTTCAATAGTTCAATGGTTCAGGTGATCTTTATCGGTTCCTTAGTTCCATCGCTTTTTTGGTTCAATCGCTTCCTTGCTCTTTAGTTGAACCATCCTTTTGAACTGGTCTCTAGAATCTTCTACTTCCTTCCTTTGTTTAGAGCTTCCTTTGAACCTTTGAACCATTTTGGTTCAAGGTTCAATGGTTCAATCGCTTCCTTAGAATCCTTTGTTTTGGCTAAGTCTTTTGAAGCCTTGAAATTCCTTCAGCTTTATGTCTTCGAAACACCCCAAAGGGAAGGTGTCCCTTCTGATCTTTAAGAAATGTCCATTTTTTGGTTGTCGAGAGCCCCACATAAGGGTACCTACCCTTTGGGATTCTTCAGGTAGCTTTTTCCTCAATTGCTTTGGATAAAATGTCTGAAGAAATTCTTTCAGACATTTTATTCGAAGGAAATCTTTCCTTGCCTTGGCCACTTTTCTGCCAGGCTTTTGATCATTCCTTCAGGCAAAATGTCTGAAGGAATTCCTTAGAACAATTTATCTAAAGAATTTGCCTTTGCCTTTGTGAAATTCTTCCATGAAAAATCTTTCTGAAGGAATTCTTTCGGTTCCTTTACTTGGAAATTTCTTTGGATAAAAAGTCTGAAGGAAATTTTACCCTTTCGGCCTTCTCTTTGATATTTGAACAAATGTTCCCTACCCTCCACAAGGGCACTTGTCCTTTGGGTTTTGGGTCACCCCTTTGAATCAACTGATTAAACCAACTTTGGTTCAACAGTTCAACGGTTCAATCTTTTGTTTCACTCATTCAATTGATTGCTTGAACCAATCTCTTTGAACCAACTGCGTTGAACCTTTGAACCTTTTTTGGTTCAAGGTTCAACAGTTCAATCTTCCTTCTTTTCACTAAGTCTTTTGAAGCCGTTGAAATTTTTGAAGTGGTTGAACTTTGAACCTTTGCCAAAGTGCTTAACTCTTTAAGCTTGCCGACGTCGTTAAACCCGTTGAACCTTTGAACCTTTTGGAAGTGGGGTTCAATGGTTCAATCCTTTGTTTGAAGCTTGCCAATGAACACTTTTGGTTGAACCAAGTTGTTGAACCAATTTTGAAATTGCCTAAGTGCTGAGAACTTGTTCCTTTGTGAGAATTCGCCCATTGAAGCTGTTGAAGCTGTTGAACCTGCTAGTCCCTTAACTGAAAAAGCTTGCATAATGAAGAATTTGAATGCTCATAGCAATTTTTTGAGAAGGGAAGAGATAATTTTGGCCTACAAGACCAAAATAGTTTATATGTTGTCCCAAAAATGGATGACAGATTTTGGGAACGACAATGAGCACAAGAAAATCCTTCTCAAGTTGAGAACCCTTCATTTTGAGCACTCGAGAGACCTCTAAAAAAAATTTCATGCCTTGTCCTTCACACTAAGAACTCAAAATGAATAAAAACAATTAAAACAACATACATCACATTTGAAAATGATCACATTAGCTCAAAGACTCTGAAATCTGATCATAACCCCTCATTAGGCCACACACTCTCTCTCTCTCTTTGATCGCTTAAACCTTGACTTGTAAACCACATTGGGCCATAAAAATTACCTTCATGCCTCTTTTCATACACTCTTCACCAATATCACATACTGAAGAAACCTCATACATGATTAAGCAATGTCATACATCCTTGATATTCCTTGATAATATATCATGATACCTCATTAGGCCAGGTAGGTTCTGGAAGTGGTCTAGATACAGACTTGGTCTGAAGGTCCTACCCCTGATCTCATGAGTGTTTCAATGCCTCAAATATATGTTCAAGAAACCTCATACAACCTCTCATTACTATGTTCATCCATCTTACCAAGTCACTATACTCATACCTTCTCACAAGGACTTTATGTGCCATGACTAGTACCATGTCTAGGCTTCTTAAGCACTTAAAACATGACAAATGACCTTGAAACACTTATGAAATTATCTATACTTAACTAACCTTATATAATCACCAATAAGGGTTTCATAGGGCACCAAGCCATATAATAAAAAGATGCATCAACTTAAAACATAAGATATAGGATTTGATTGAGGCTAAAATTATTAATGTGGGTACACTTACAAAGGCACCAAAAGTACAACAAACATAAGCTAAGGCATTGAAAATATTATTAGATCCATTTCTAAATAACACAAAAAATGAAGCAGTGAGCACTTTAGGTGTTCACTACACATATAAGGAACATACACCACCAGCTTCATATCACACTACTACAGAGGAGGCACACCCACTACATAATTTAATTAGTGTGTACCACACTATATTTCTAGCTAGACCACTCATCACTTTCTTAGAGCAAGAGATTGTTGACACTAATACATATTTATATGCACTCTTTATACAATTGTACATAGATCATCATCCTATCTAGAGTGTTATGGTTGATAATGGGTCAAGCATTAATATGTGCACTATGATACTTTTATAGCATTTGGGGTATTCAAAGCAGGATATATCCCTTATAAACACAATCATCAGTGATTTCAATGGTCATTTTTAGAGCTCCATTAGGGAGATTATGCTTTCATTATAGGTTAGACCAGCACATATGGCCACTTGATTCTTAGTAGTACCTAGTGTAAGCATATTTGATATGTTATTGGGAAGGCCATGGATACAAAAACTATGAACCATCATACCCACAATGCACATATGCTTAAAATATATCCTTTAAAATTAGGTGGTCATAGTTTAGTGTATTGCATATGAGTATCCTCTAGCTTTTCCATAGGTAGTTACATCATAGTTACAGTTATAACATAGTTACTAGTTACAACACAATTACCAGATATAACACAATTATCAATTACAATGTAGAGCATAATTATTATTGATATACCATAGAGTTTAATAGAACCACCAGTGTAGGTGAGGTCTACTCGTATAGTATTGACAATTATGCATACTCTCCCATGGAAACCATTATTAGAGAGACCCCTATGTCAGAGATATGTTACAGATTCTAGAGGGGCTCCCTCTGCTCACTTTATACTGAGATTAGTGTTATTGGGTTCTCGAGGTTCTCAGTATAGAGATCCTATGCCACTTATAGCTTCTTATACCAGATGGGTTTTAAAGACTACTACAATTCAAAAGACACCACAATCAGTGCCACAAATTCCTAGAACCATTACATGGGTAGATATAGATAACTCATTATAATAGATTATAGGAACATAGTTACCCTGTCACACACCATGTACAATCATATTTATATTATTTAACATAAGCCATAGTGATAATATGTTTCCCATGAGACTCATCGGTTAGTATTGTTTCCATCTTCTTGTACATATTTTACCTCTCTATTGCTCCTTGTACTTAGTTCATTTTCATATTTCTTGTACATAACTAAGTTCCAAAAAATCCAAAAATAATATAATATTTCAAAAAACACAAAAATATTAAAATATTACTTAGAAAACATAGAATTATAGGTTGAATGCATTATTATGTTTACATTTATTATATTTTATAGACACTACACATGCTATTTATCTTAGTATAATTATTTTTATCATACATGCTTGCTTCACTTGTTCTTATCGATGCTTATAGATTATTATTGAACTCAGGCTCATTACACCAATCTAGTCTTGCTATTATCTACCTAATGGGGGCATATACACTGATACATGGATCTTAACTTGACACATTTTCCCACTTGGGGCATCCTATACACAATTTAAATTACCATGTTCTATCCTTATATATTTTACATCCCAGATTTAGCATTAATCTTATCTTGATATTAATCATGCTACTCTTATTCAGATTTTTTGCTGACTATTACTACTTTAGACTCAACATATGTAAATCTTATATATTACACATATTTGTGTTTCATATTCATTCATACTTTCATTTGTATATTTCTTAGTTTAGACTTGATTGTATCTCTATGCTTCTTCTATTCGAGGGCATTTGAATATGCCATTATTTTTTGGTTCTATGCCACTTCTATTCATAGTATGTATGTTTTAGACATGTGTCCATGTCCTTGTGTGTGATTTTCCTAATTATTTATGTAGACATTTGAACATATCCTTTTATGTGGATCTAAGCCAAATTTCTCATTTATTTCATATGTGGACATTCGAACATGTCCTTGTATGTCTTGTTTTCTCAAATTTAGTGATATGTGCACATGTCCTTTATATTGTGCCCCCTTGGCCTAATTTGTGTGCCTCATGTGTTTTGTACATATGATTTATTATATGTGTCAAGGCAATGATACTTGTCTTTGATTATTACACACACTAGTTTTTTATGGTATGAGGGACCTCATGCATCTACCCTTCCTACTTGGGTGCCATTATGGATATCATGCCCCATCTCCCTAGACAACTACCCAATTTTACTCAAATTTGTTACATATATTGATTACATCTATCTCTACACCATTATGAATTCTAGACATGAAATACATCTTACATTACATACTTATGCTCAGATTATCTTATATTCCAATGTTAGGTATGCACATTATATTGAATATTACATAGTTATCATAAATGCTCCAGTTAACACACATTTTGTAGATATTTTATTTTGAGGAAAGTTCATGAATAAGTTCAACAACTCCCCTCAAAAGAGGGGGAATTAAAAAGTGTTTATCATAAATATCAAGCTACTTATTTCACTTACAGTGCATTTTTTAGCACAAAGGCTCAATTATAAAAAAATAGACATAGGTAAACACAGTGGGAAAATAGTGACCTAGAAATTAATACAATTGCATAGAATTTAGATCAGAAGGACACTAACACCCAAATTAGGACACTAACATCACCTAGCATTACTGTCTAAGGTATGGCACTACTATCTAGTAGCCTAAGTTTTATAATAACCTATATTGGTCAGAATAATACAACATATTTAATACAAGTTTATATAGATTCAGTTATAGATTTATTAGTTATACTCAATTTATCTTAGATTCATACTAGTTAACGTTATATTCATATAAGTTTTCTTAGATTGGGGACTTAATGTTTGCATAACCATTCCCATATTCAATTTCAATACCTATATATAATTTATTACAACTCAATCCATAATCCATATACTCAGATATTGGATTTTGTGGCATGTGCACGACACATTATTTTCATATGCTCACTTACACATAGATTGATTAGATAGAGTGGTAAATTCCATGTCATTATCTATATTATATACACTTGAAATCATATTTTAGGTTGCATGCCAATTTAATTCCTTACTCCATTTGGAGTGGTTGGCATTCCTGAGTGGCTTAGAGTTACCTAATGTACCCGAATGGCCATAGAGTCGACATAAATAGTTAGATTTACCAAATTAAAAATTTATAGTACTTATTGTAGTTCATTTTTAGATGCATATACTACAAATGGGTAGGAAATGATAGAGTCATATCCTACTTAAATTCTTGAGCCACCTACATAAAAGGGTTGGACACACTATTAGTGCAATTCAAGCTATTCACAGGTCATGATCCATAAAGCAAGGGTGGGAAATGATGGATTAAAAACTAGATTGAGTTCTTGAGCTACCCACACATGAGGATTGAGCAATCCATCAACTCAATCTAAGCTATCAATTGATTAATAACTATACGCACATAATTTATCACTAGGTTTATGCATTGGTTTATGTACCCAATGAGGTGTATTCATTCCTTTCCTCTTTCTCATTTATTTACTTAGTTTTACTTCTTTACTCAATATAGTATTTTTATTTTGATATCTCTTAATTAAGGAATGATTTATGTACATTTCACTTTTAGAACATGAATTGGAGCATGCTTCACATATTCAGACCTAGCTTCATAGGCTTCACCTCCTAGATAAGTCTAGGTACACTTATTTTTTATTTATCCTATTCATTTCACTTTGCTACTTTTCTAGAATAAGAGGAAGCAAATGTCATTACCAAAAATTGGTATTTGAATGCCAAGAGTGCTACTTGAGATTACTTATCCCTAGTTTAGCCCTAGACCTATCCTAGAGCCTATTGCCACACTTATCTAGTATTTGTGAAGGCCACAAACATCCCTAGTCATCCTTCATTTCCTAATCTTGGCCCTTCATGCCTAGTGTTTTATCAGCTAGATAGTAGCTTCATAATAAGGACACTAACACCGCATGGTGCTAGTGTCCCTAAAATGGAGCTAATGTCCTTTGACCTGTCTTTTCTCAAATGGATAAATTTTTGAAACTAGAACCTCCTAGGGTTCATCTGGACCTATTTTATCATCCACATAAGCAATAAAATAATATAGATACATGACTTTTATCCCTTTAACCACTAGATGGAAATAAAATGTAAAATACACATTTAAACTTAGAACAAGTTGAGCATAATTAGGGTTATCAATCTCTATTTGGTCCTACTACTAAATAATACCATCTATAATGGCCCTAAGATTATATTATCTAGATTTTTAGTCTTAGGCACTTTCAAGGAACTCAAGGATACTATCATACTATCATCACTTGAAATTGCACCAGCACTTAGTTAGGGAGAACTACATTGAGTTTGATCCCTCCTTAGAGTATTGGTATGTAGGCAATTTTCTTCATAATGGGGTGTTGAGGATGTCCAACCTACCCTACTAATGAACACACTTTTTAGCTCATGCTCTAGTTACATGGAGGATTAGGGTTTTCTCAATAAATCAATTATTATAGGCAAAATATATGGTTCTAGAACTCATGCATGTAGGAACAAACCTCAAAGATATAGACATTATGATCAAGGAATCCAAGAAGGGTGGTTAGATCATATGTTAGTTTTCAAAAAGGAAATCAAAATGAAAAGAAACACACTAACATGCATAACACTATCTTACCTTGATAAAATGGGGGAGCTTAGTGATAAAAAAAATTGACAAAGCACAACTAAAATGAAAGAAAAATATACTTTTTTACCTTCATTGAATACTATAAGAGATTTATTCATTGGCTCGATTGGCTTGTGCACAAGAGATATTTGGAAAATGGATATGTGTGGCTCCTTCTCACCTTGGCACCATGGTTTGGCTCATGCTTGATTGATATAGCTTCATGGCTTGGCTTAAGAATTTGGCATTATAACACTATTATCATGCAATCTTGCTCAAAAACCAACATTATAACATTACTATGTCCAAGCTCTCCTTTTTCATAGGCAATGGCTTCTATTTATAGGTTTAAAAACTAACCCTAACCCAAGGTGAGTTAGAGTTTAGTTGGGGCTTGGAATGGGTTCAATATTTACCTTTGTGAGTTAATTAACCCCAATGGAGTTAAAAGGTGTCAAATGGTCATGATTAACAATGAATATACATGGGTGGGATATTTTGGATATTTGACAACTCATAAATAGGTAATTATGAATTATTAGGATATTCTTTGATTTTTAAATTTCCTTTTTGATGATTTATTTAATTATTCATGGTTAATTCAATTTAGGCATTTGATTTGATTTTGCATGTTAATTAATTTGTTTAGGATTTTTGACATTTTAAAGATTTTTGAATTAATTGATGTGTGCATTTGATTTGATTTAATTATTTTATAAGCCAAATTATATTTTATGAAGCCAAATTTGGGATGTTTAGTGATTATTAGGCTATATTTGCAAAAATTGGTAAGAATCAATCTAAAGTTTGGTATGAAGCCATTAATGGCCAATTTTAGATGTCTACAGTTTGTCCCTATTTGGGAAGGTGTTACAAGGTATAAGCATAATAGCATATTCTCAAAGAATAAAAAGGTTTTATTTACTTACAACGTTAATGACAATGGATGAACTATAGTTTCCCCCTCAAGGGAGTAGTTGGCAAAGGGGTTGGTAAATGGTCCCTCAAAAGAAAGAAATGAGTGGACCAAATAGCTAAAAATTATGGGGTAAAATGAATTGATTTACCCAAAGACAGTTATAATAAGTGGCATATAGAGATTCCTTAGTCAAGATAGATAAATAAGATGATTCTCCCAAAGGTGGTTAGAATCATCAACACATGTAAGATAAAAACATGTCGCAGTTGGGTAGAAAAAAGTGAATGATTTGAACAAAGGCATTATAATAATTAACCCTCAAATTAATGGAAACATAATGATTTAAATGAAGGTGGCTATAATCACTAGAAATGTAAGTAGGGTGGTGTACAATGGTTTGCCTAAAAGAGGTTATAAGAATTGTACCCTAATAGTGGAAAATATGATATGAAAGATGCAAGTGGGATGGTATACAATGGATTGCCCATAGGCAGTTATAAGCATTGTATCTTGATAGTGGACAACGTGATGATGGAAAACATGATGGTAAATTAGTACAAAGGATAAAGATGAATGAGGTAACCTACTAGTAGGGAGATGATCATCTGAACTAATAAGGAGGACAATTCTTTCATTATTTTTTTACTCTATTTAGGATATGATTAGGCTTAGGTCAGGACTATTATTTAATCTAGTGCCAATGAGATATCATCAATGTATTTTCCATGTAGAATCCTTGAAGCTAATTTTTTCTATAGCACATGATGATAGGCATCATGTTATAACACCATGATAACTTGTCCAAAATATTCATAAGGACTAACTCACAATCCAATACTCATTTGAAAATAATTCACAATGATAAAAACCATGATGACAATGTTGATGTATGAATATGGATTGATTCAAGAATAGTGTGTAAGGAATCACCCAATGAATGCACGTAGACTAAATCAAAGCAATAATATTGAAAGCAAACAAATAGGTACAAAAACAAGAAAAAACAAAAATAAACAAACAAACAAACAACAATTAGTCACAATGTTAGTACAAACAATACAACACAAATAAGATGATGAACATTGCCCCTAGAACATAGATGACAACTTAAAAAATAAACAAGATGGGGGAATAGAAGAAAAGGAAGGGGTGGCTGAGTTGTCTCCATATACATTAGAAAAGTGGAAGCTACCTACATAGTTCCATGGATGTGATATCCAACAAAATATTCAAGTCGAATGTACTTCTCCCAGTATATGGGATAGAAAAAACATGATGAGAAAGAAAACATGATGAATGCTTTAGAAGAATATGAGAATGAGCTCTCAAAATGGTGAAACATGGGATAAAAGGAAAAAAAAGATGGGGAAACTAAATTACAAGTGGTGTCTTACGACTTAGTCAGGGTTCCCAGAATCCTTTAGGCAAAGAAATGGTTAATGATTTTTTGGTTTTTCTATGATGATTTTACAAATGTTTTTTGGAATTTGGAGTATCTCAACTCAATTTATAATGAAAATATACTAAATGGTCCAAGCTCAAAAAATGGTGAGAGAGTTCAAACTTAAAGTGTGCTCACAAAACAATAAGAACATAGCTTAGGTTGCTCACAAAATGATGAGAGCATATGGCAAAGAGGGACTGAGCTGACTTCAACAAGTATTGACCACTACTCATAGAGTCCCAAAATGGCCTCAAGTCATAGTAGTTCCACCTTATAGTGAAGGAATCTGACTAGTGTAGTAGCCAATTCAAATAAAATAAGCATAGTTGGCATAATGACATAGTATAACAATGGAATGGTAAGTTGGTATGTCAAGGCATAATAACTAATTGTTCCCCTTATTTGACCCATAGGTGGTTATAACTAGGAAAAAATGGCATAGATCAATAATACTAATTTTCCCATAGGTGGTTATAATTAGTATCAAGACCGGTGAGACACTAATTTGCCCAAAAGTAATTATAATCAGGCTCACACAAATAAAGCATGTTATATAATGAAATAAGAAATGAAGGATGCAACTACCAAATTTTTTTTCATACTAATAAAAAATATGGCCTCTATATAGAATAATTGAAATAACTAATGAAATTGATCTAATTCATCGTGCTAAAAGTAGAACCAATGGATAGGTAGGTAGGGTCAAAACATGTTGGTCGATAGAAAAGGTATGGTAGAATGGAATGTTGGAATGACAAAGTGATAGAATGATAGAATGGTATAGTGGTACAATACAAAGAAGAATATTGATAATATTGTATAACTTGAAATGGTCCTCATAGACAATCCACCAAGTCATTCAAGTAAAATAATGCTTGAGGTGTATAATGTTCATCAGCTCATCAAGTTCATTGCCATTTGGTGTGGTGAGCCTGTATGCTCCAGTGCCATAGTCTAAAAAAATGATGAAAGGACCTACCTGATTATGTTTGAACTTGATTTTATGCTTATTTTAAGTCATGGTATTCTTTTGGTTATCTTTAAGGAGAAGATCACCAAGCTCAAATTTTCTATGTTTCACATGCCAATTGTATTATCCATGAAGTTAGTTCTGATATGCTTGAAGGTTGTTTAATACATCCATGCATTTATCATAAATTAACTCCATCTATTGTATGAAAACTAATCGATAGTCTTCATTATCCAAGACATACATCAGAGAGATGCACAAATAAGGCAACTCGATCTTAATGTGAAGAATGGATTCAGTACCATAAACAAGTGAGTATAGAGTGGCACCTATGGGAGTGTAGTGATTGGTATAGTATGCCCAGAGGGAATGAAATATCTAAATGTGTCAATCATATTTGGCATCATTGATAATATTTTTAAAGATGTTGATAATGGTCTTATTAGATGCTTCTACTTGGCCATTACCTTTGGGGTAGTATGCCATGGAAAACTGTTGGGTAATCTTATACTTGGTACATAGTGATTCAAAATCTTTATTCTTGAATGATCCACCATTATTAGATATAATGTTTGAGGGGATGCTATAGTGGCAAGTGAGATGGTTAAAGATGAATTTGGAAATTTGCTTTTTTATCCTATAAGTGAGGGGTATAGCTCTAACCCACTTAGTTAAGTATTTAGTGGTAGTAAGGATATGTTTATGAACATCAAATGAAGTGGGTTTTATCTTCCCAATGTTATCAATGCCCCATGTATCAAATGACCATGGTGTCAACATTAGTTTTAATGTCTTGGCCAAGACATGAATCAGATTGGCATGCCATTGACATTTATCATATCTTTTAAAATATACAACTACATCTGCATCCATTATTGGCCAATAATACCCAGTACATGAGAATTTTGGACAAGATGGCCCTAATAGTGTGGGATCCACATACCCATTCATGAACTTCTCATAATTATAGTGTATATTATACCAAAGCTAAATAATGAAGCAAAGTTCCATCAAAACTACAATAGTATAGGGTTGGTCCAATTAAGGTATAATGTTGGGCATTGTGAATCAAGGCCTTTGTTTATTTGCGAGATAATTTTGGTGGTATAATATGGTTATGGAGGTAAGTGTAAAGGTTTGAATACTAAGTATATTTATGGCCAACAATATCATAGATCATTATGATGGTTGAGTATTCATGAGCTAGCACTAGCTATTTTCAATGAGAAAATGGTAGTCTTTTTCCATATCTATATGTTGAATCAAAGATCCAATGGTAGCCATAGAATCTATTATTATTTATTATCCCTTGGTATATGCTAAAACTGGATGTCAGTGATTTGCTATTTGAGAGTATTGATCATGGCCTTGTAGGGAACTAACTTGTCATCTTTGTTCTGAAAGTGGTATGTAACCTGATTGATGATTAACTGAGAATCACCATAAAACTTTAGAGGATGTATGTTTCATTTTAATTCTTGTCGAATCCCTATGATGAGTGATTCATATTTTCCCATGTTGTTGGTATAAGGAAAACTATTTCTAAATGACTTAGAGATTAGATTGCCTTGTGGTGTTATAAATAAAAGGCCTACCCTCGATCCATGTGCTATGAATGAATCATCAACATAAAACTTCTAGTGCTACTCTTAAAGAGGTGTTTCAATGATGGTCATGATGGATTTGTCAAGAATTTTTAATGTTAGTGGATTTATATCTATAAGGGGTGATTCAACAAGCTAATCTACAATAACTTTCCCCTTAATGGCTTTTTGGTTCACATATTCTATCTCAAACTCACTGAGAAGCACGATCCATTTGGCCATGTGGCCTTATAAAGATACTTTAGATAGTATATACTTGAGTGGATCTTCTTTTGAAATGACCATGGTCTTATTGTTCAACATGTAATGTCATAGTTTTTGAGCTGTGAAGATCATAACTAAACAATTTTTTTTAATGGGCATATAATTGTGCTCATATGTGACTAGTGTACATGATTAGATAGTGCATGCTCTTTTCCATTATCATCATGTTGAGCTAGAAGTTCCCCCAGGGCTTTGTTTATTGCTAATAGATATGTAAGGAATGGATTTTATGACATATGAGGTAATAAAATTGGAGTATTTTTTAGATAGTCCTTTAGCTGTTGAAAAGCTTTCTGATAATCATCATCCCAAAGAAATGTGACACCTTTCTTCAAAAGATGTGTAAAAGGATGAAACTTATCAACCAATTAAGATATGAAGCATCAAATAGATTGTATCTTACTCTAAAAATTATAAATCTACTTCAAATTGGTCGGTGGTGGCATGTTTGTAATGGCTTGTATTTTAGCTAGATCAACTTTAATGCCTTGGTGAGACACAATGAAGCCAAGAAATTTTCCTGAAGTAAATCCAAAAACACACTTCTTAGGGTTGAGCCTAACTTTCTATTCACATATTCACTCAAATATCCTCTTCAATGTTACTAGATGATCGGCCCTAGTCTTTGATTTACCTAGTATGTCATAGACATAGTCTTCAATAATGTCATGCATCATATCATGAAATATGATGGTCATGGCTCTTTGATAGGTGGCCCTTACATTTTTAAGACCAAATGGCATAACATGATAATAGAATGTTCCCCATAAAGTGGTGAATTCTATTTTGTGTTGGTCTTATGGTGCTATTTAGATCTGATTGTAGCCTTAGAATCCATCCATCAGTGAAAGCATTTCATAGCCTACTATGGAGTCGACTATCATGTCATGTTTAGTAATGGAAATTTATCCTTTGGGAAAGCTTTGTTAATGTCCCTAAAATTAGTATAGATTTTGATTCCTTTTGGATTTCTACTAATAGGCACAATATTTGAAATCCATTCAAAATAGTCAATTGGCCTAATACATCTCACTTCCAAGAACTTTTCTAACTCTTTCTTTACTAATAAAACAATGAGAGGATGCATCTTGTGTAGCTTTTATTTTACTATTTTGGCATTGGGATGTATCACAAGGTGATGAACAACCAAGTTGTGGCTCAAACCTGGCATGTTAGAATAGGCCCATGAAAATATATCTAAAAATTCCCTCAAAAGAGATGTAAGGACTTCACATTCATCCTCAATGAGGGATGCACCTAATTTTATCCATTTTAGGTCATCTGTAGTCTTAATGTTAACCTCTAAAGTATCTTCCACTAGAAGGGTCGAACCATCTTCAATAATAGTGGGCAAATATTTGAACTATTTTGTAATGTCAAAGTCCTATATTAGGATTGGTTATTTGAGCTCTCCTAAGAATGATGAATTATAATCCCCCAATGGGAGGGATGGACATGTAATAAATATGGTTAAAAACTTGAATGATGTAATCAAAAGCTTATTATTCCTCTAGACTAAACTCAGACCCATAGATAAGCTTGTCATTGGTGATCTCTTAGATGATTTGATCGAAAGACTATTATTATTCAAGACTAAACTTAGAACCATAGATAAGTTAATCATTGGTGGTCTCCTAGTATATACTTGAAGAAGGTTGAACACCCCCATCTAGTGGCACTTGAAACATGTTTTCACCACTAGACTGGCCTTTATCTTTACTTTTTTCCTGGTCGAAAAGCACCTCAAAGAGGTTTTCACTCAATTTTTATTTAATTTTTTTTAGTTAAAGGTGTTCACCCATTATCTAAAATAAGCTTTAGGATCCAACTTGACTGGGAACCCTTTTTTGTGGTTTCCTAATGGAACATTGTCCCCAAGACCTAAAAAATCAAAGAAGGCCTCATCATTCTAAAACTCATCAATCAACACATTGGATTCTTATTGGCCCCAATCTATTAGTTGGGGATAATATAATGGTAATGGATTATGGTGAATAATAGGTCAAAGGGTAAAAATGGCATTATTGTCAAATATATAGGCATGGGATAGGTTATCAAATTGGTAATGATCAAACTCTACTTCAATTTTGACATCATCATCACTAGTCATTGGTGATGGAAATTGAATAAGATACATAGGGTCACCCCTAGGCAGTTTAAATCCAAGTCCATAGGTTCTTTTGTACCTAGTCATAGAAATTGGCTTAAGTGTTCCTTGTTGATTTGGCCCAAGGTCTCCTCCTTCATAGTTTTAGTTCTCCATGATCTGATTAGGAATGGGATATTTTGATTTTTTATAAAAATCAACCAATTTGTCATTATATAACCATGATTCATCTCCTTTAAGGTGGTCATATTCTTGGATAGAGGCTAGTATGAATGTGATAGGTAATGGACTATGTATTTGGCCTTTGCCCTTTATTTGCCATTACATGAGGGGTTTGGATTTTGGTCTTATAAAGGACTTGGGGGTTTTTAGAAGATTTATAATGTGAAAGGTGTCATGGGTCAAGTATTCTCCTAGTCCATTTTCTGAGATAGTATAATGATTGGACATTTTAGGAGGTGGTATGTGGGAAAGTGAATCAAGGGTATTAGGGTCAATGTAGTTGGCCTCTAAGGAATCAAAAAGTATGGCCTTCACCTTTACCTAATTGGAAACTGTATTCATGCCAAAATGGTAGTTATATCTCTTGAACTCAACCTCTAAATGTTTACAATACTCATATGGATGCAAGTGTCTTAGAATAGTAACCTCTATCCTTGAATGGGAAAATTTAATACACTGATGCAATGTCAATGGGATTACACAAATCTTGTGTGTCCAAGGTCTACCCAAAAGAATGTTACACTATAAGTTAAGATATATCACATGGGAAAGTGTATAATGGGTTAAAGGCCCAATGATAACTGGTAAGCTGATAATGCCTTCTGATTCTTGTTCTTCATTATCTTAATCTTTGATTGTGATTGTTTCTACTTAGAGATCTATTATCGTGTACCCAAGAAGCTTGATGAGCTTTAGAGAGATAATATTTTAGCTCGATCCATTATCTATGAGGATACGCTTCACTTTGTGCCACATTATGTAAACCTCAATGTATAATGGAGTGTTATACAATGGGCCAAGGGATGATATATCATTTTGATTTAAGGTTAATTATTGGCTTGGAGCTAGGTGTCCAATCAAAGCATAAAATTTGTTAGGATATATGTCATTTTTAACTTTGGATTGACCAAGGAACTTTGTCAAGATGTTTTTGTGGATGGTAGATGTATGCAACAAATCTAAAATGGAAATTTATGTAGGAATCTTTTGAAATTGTTCTACAATGTCAAATGTCTTTTCTAGGATAACAAGAAATGGCTTGTTCCTAGGTAGAATGGTTAGTTGGATGATGGGTGAAGTGGTTGATGGTTATGGGTTTGGTATGGTAATCCTTGACCACTGAGTTGTGATTACACAATCAGGATTAGGTATAAGACCATTATTAGTAAAAAATAATAGTAGAGGGGGACTAGATAAGATAAGCCTTAATTTTTGGTATACTTGTGCATGACCATGGGCTAATGAAAAGTTATCAGTATAAGGTCCAAACATAGGAATATTTGATTGTTGGTTCATCTGTATGCAGTCCAAGGTTAAGGAAGGATTATTAGTATGGGTTGGATGATTATGAATAATTATCAATGATCTTTTCTGATTAGTACTTAGTCTTGGATTAATGGAAATGGTGTTAATATAATCTCCTACAATATAGCCTAAAATTGAGTTGTAGTAATGCATAAATGCATGGTAGGTATATTGATTGTTTGCCTCATTCTAGCCTTGGTTCTATCCATTATTTTGAAATTGTTGGTTCTACTATTGGTTCTTCTAGTTTGGCCTTAGTTTTTGATACTATTATTGATGTTGCGCTAGCCTCTATTGTTGTTATTGGTTATTATGTTGGGGGAAATGATTCTGATAGATGCCAAGGCTATGATTAGATGTGGAAGCTCCATAATTTAATGAGATCTCTCTATTTTTAATCATATTTTTAATGACATGTTTAATTTTCACACATCATTACAAATTATGGCTATTGATCTGATGATATTCAAATAATTTATTTAGCCTATACTAGTCTAGAATGTCAGCACCTTTAGGAATTTGCCATTTTGAAATAGGCCATTTAATTAGATTAGTTATAGTGATATTGTGAAATACTAATTCTATGGGTTCTCTAAAGTTATTAAAGGCATGATTAGTAGGTAGATTTATTCTTGGAGGAGGGTTTTGCAAAGGCATAGGTTATTGCATTGTTGCATCGGCTATGCTAGTCTAGGTTGTTATACTAGTTACACTTGTTGAATTTGATGAATAGGTTGTTGGTTAGGAGTCATATGCATATGTGGCATAGGCTATGAAAGTGGTGGTTGCACCATTTGGATATATCATTAATCCATTACCCCAATCCCTATAATAATTTTGTTGTAATTGAATTTATTTGGTTGTCATAGTTATTAGCCTAGGTTTACTACAATGCTTACACTTGGACTAGATTTTGATTTTGGCCATTATTCTTATTTTGGTTCTAGTTTTGATTTGACAAGGCTAGTTTAATGATCCCTTTGTTAATAAAGGCTTTTTTAATCAACAAAACTTTGTCAATGATATGTTTGAATGTGTGTGCACACTACAACTCCAAATAGTAAGATATCTCACTGTGTAGATTTTTGGTAAACATAGTGGCTAGTTGCTTATCTGGTAGACTATGGGTAAATCAACATGTAAAGGCTATTTATTGCTATAGATAGTTTGTGAAGATTTCACCAACTTTATGTTTAGACTGTGTTAAGTCTACTAATGAAATCTAGTGTTCAAGATTGTAAGAAAAGTGCTACATGAACTTATCTAAAAGATCATCAAAATCAGATACTAAATTCTTGGGAAACTTTGGGAACCATTCCAATTCTTTCCCTACAAGGCTTCATGGAATAACAACAAAAGGTATATGTCACTATATGCCATTGTTTGGCATGCAACAAAGAATTCTATCAAATGGGCCTTGGGATCACTTTTTATCTTGTATTTGTCAAACTTAGATGGCTCATACCCTGAAGGAAATGGTATCTATAAGTACTCCATGTTAAAAGGGTAAGAACACATGTCATCTAACTTGAACTTTTTAGGTTATTTCCCCATTTGAATAAGGGAAATTACATCCTTTATTTGTTTTAGCTCTTATGTGAGGAAACTAGTGGGATCATTGGCTTATTGAGGTGGAGGTTGGATAGTCAATAGTGAACTACTTTGACCATGGTATAGTGGAGGTGTTTATTGGGGAATGTTATATTGGCTAGGGAATGGACTAGGTATATGCATATATGAATTAGGGTGCAATTATTGAAATTGCACATATGGTTGTGCGATATTTTAGTTGGGGTTGGGTATGTAGGCTTGATGTTGGGAATGCTATGATTGGTATGGAGGTATATATCAATATTATGCCTACTAAGGTTGAATAGGGACATGCTATCGACTAGTCATACCTTACCAATAGAGTGATACTTATGAACCAAGACCCTATCTTTAAACTTGTGGCATATTTTTTATGAAAGGAAATTATTGCCTAATAGGTACTTGAGGAACATTGAAACCTCTTGGTTCCATGAATCCCTATTAAGAAGTGGATGCATGTTAAATATTCAACATTTATCACTGACCAATATTTTTACATTATTAGTTAGACATTATTTAGTTTTAGATCAACATGTTAGTAAATGACTGAAGATGTATATTCACTACTACTTGGTGAGGTGGAATATTGGTTGCCCTTTATTGAGGTGGTAAGATGTGTTACCTCTGATGCATGGGTACATTTGATGGTGCTTGTTGTTGTGGAATATTACTCATCACTTATTGGGGTGGAGTAAGATTCATCACATTTTGTTATGGCATGGCACTGGTCATAGGCTGACTACTTAATCCTTATTGTTGGGTACTAGGAGAAGCAACTAGTTGATGATTAGAGGTAGTTGGTTGAGGATGAGAAGTATAACTACTATTCCTTGAGTTTGAGAACCACTCAAGGTGTTATTTAAAGGCACATTTTGTTGTTGACTATGTGTTTGTGTGCTAACACCACTTTTGTTTAAAATGGACATTACTTGCATATTGTCTGCTATGTTCAACTCACTATTTTATGTAAAAGAAAAAGACACTTCCTTGATGGTTGGGGTATTAGACATGTTTCCCCCTAAATTTCTTTGTGTAATTGGGTCAAAACCTTTATTTTTTTGACCTATCAACTCAAGTAAGACTCTTGTCAAAGGAAGTGACTTAATTAGAGGTGTATTTGACATGGATATATGATTAAAGTAATGGGTTAAGTCTCGATATGTTTGGTATAATGTCTAAATTTGAATGAAGTGGTCCTCTATGAGGCCCTTTTATGTGATAAACATACGAGGATCTTGATATGGCATTAATATTATGGTATTAGGGTTGATAGAAGAGGCCTATTCATTATTCTAATTATAAGACATGTTATAAGGTCCTCTTGATAGAATTGACAAGTTGTCATGGGAAAATTCTAATAAATAATAAGCGCATACATCATAGTTCAATGTCATTGAAACTAATAAGGTTGCTATTGAACTTATTCTAAAATCATAGGTACACTATCCAAATATTGTGCCATCTATTCTTGGTCTTACTCCATATATAGAGGAGTGTTAACCAAATAATTATTTAAAGGATCTTGACTCTGTTCCCTTATTTGAGTGTTGTATGGTGGATAATAATACATATCCCAAATAACATTATCTCCATAAGGGTCTTGAATAAATTCCTTTTGTGTGACAACATTTCCATATCCTAGATTATACATGACTCCACTGTGTATAGTGAGACATAGTTAAATCAAATGGCATATATTTCATGATAAGAGAGGTGTAGAGTTATACAAACCCTGAAAATATATGTTTGAAAAGATAAAAGGGTTAAAACTAGGTCTAATTTGGTCTAGATGTGGAGCTATATCTCTAAAATGTCTCTACAAATACTTGGTAAAAATAATATAATGTCTAATGTCTAATGTTAAATTCTTTACACAAACTAGGTCAAGTAAAATGAACTAAAAACTAGATGCCAAAGTCTAGGTCCAAAGATGTTCCAAATAGGTCTAAACTAGGAAAGGAAAATTTTCTAGATCTTTTGGCCAACACAACATCAAAATCTAGGCTCAAAATAAGGCATGTGCTAGGAATTTTGACTAAATGCAGTGTCAAAAGCTAGACTTGAAAAAAAGGATGATTTTTAATCTAACAAACTTGGAACACTTTGACATAAATAAGGCACTTGAGTCTAGACATAAACATGATCAAATTGATATAAAAAACAAAACAAAAGACAATTGCAGATAGAATGATTCTACCAAAAAAAGTCATAAATAATATAGTTTCCAAACTTGGGTAATGAATTAACCTAAGTTATGCAACCCAAAAGAGAAAGGTATGTGTATTATCCCCTGCGAGACGAGGCCTAAACAAAAATCAATCAATATTGAATCAAAACTTGTAAAAGTTAATAAAAAACTCAACTTAGGTAAATTATGGGTTTAATGACCAACAAGATAGGAAAATTTAGATATCATGACTGTGCTAAACAAAGATCTAACAGGGCACATGTGATTGGTTTAAACAATGACAATTTAGACACAAGACAAGATAAGTCTTTTCAAATAATTTGAGCAATGTAATTGTGTTAGTGATCTTAAAAGAAGTGATAATGTTATGTTTCAAAGACTTATAAGGCACAAGACTTGAAATAGTTTGGGTAGCATAACATTACCTATCTCAATAAAGTGCCATACTCAATGTTTTTGATACAAAAAGTCCTCTAAGTTAAATTAAGGTGTCAAACAGATGGCATAATACTTCCTCAAAAAATGAAGTAGTGTAGACAAACAAACTCTTTTATGACATGGTTTAACAAACAAAGTTTTAGTCACAAAACACCAAAAAATAAAATAATAAATTATAGAAATACAACTAAGTATATTGTTCTAGATCTTATCAAGGTGTGGTGAAGTGGGGTTGACTAAAACTTATAAGTTACAATTGTCTAGATTGATCCCTAGTGTGGCTAACACAAGATAAGCATCATGCCAATTGAGTTCATATTGATCAACTTATCATGAAAGGGTCTATTAATTTTTATGATGATTCTATCTATGGACTTCTTAATGGAATCCCATGGTTGACCAGACCTGATTTGGGCCTTCGTTACTAAAGGAGAGGTAAACCACTCAACTCCTAGCTCTAGCAGTATACGTACCTAATTTATATACCCCATCATGGAGTGGGGTTAAAAAACTTCCAAGAGATGAAGCCCTATGTAAATACTTCCCTAGAGAACTCATGAGAGGTAATGACATCCCCTTTACAAGCCAAATTGCATGAAAAGAAAAGACTAGTAGAAAGACTTTAGGGTTGATTTTAGATCACCCAATACCATACGAGTTTTTGAGATAGCCTAGACAACTTTATTTCTAAACCTTGGACTAGGCACAAATGCAATTAAAAGGTGATTTTGATCACTTGACTTCCTTATAGGGGATGGGGGGAGAGCATACACGTGCTATTATTTTTATGAAAGCAAATAATCAACAAATAGTTTACAAGAAATTCAAAGTGAAGTTTGATTTTAGGTACCAAATTGAAATGTGATAATATTATTTACTTGGACCCTTGGCTTAAGTACAAAAACTTGAAATAATTTCACAACACAAATTAAGAAAAAGCATTTATGTTAGTTTTAATCCCAAAACCCAAATGTTCAAGATTTAGCCTAAGTTCATTTTTAAACACCAAAAATAAGTGTTCAAGACTTAAGCATTATTTTTAAGCAGCAACAATGAAGTGTTTGAAAACATTAACAATCCTAAGTCCTTTTAAGAACCAAAGATAAAATGTTCAAGATCTAACATGTTCATTTTTCACCACAATGAAGTGTGAATTGATTTAGATAGATACTTTTTAAAATCCCAAAATGAAATGTTCTTTAGCCGAAACTTGCAAATTTGTGTTCAAATCACACCCTGGACCAACAATTGATAGATAGTATCCCTCTAATTAGAAGTACTTTTGATGTTGAGAAAATAAATAATGGAAAAGGAGTTCTTATGTTTTTATTTTTGAAAATAAAGTGACTGTGCTCAATCAGAATTGATCGATGCTAATTTCAAGGTAACTGATGCTGGTTGATCTCAAAGAGAATCGATGACAGTAGTAGATGATTGATATTGGTTGACTAAGACTGATGTTATTCAACCTATGAACCTAAAGGAAAAACCACAATAAAGTAAAACATTAGGTTAGGTAATGGTTAGCTAAAAACTCAATAAAACCTACAAGGCAAGGATTAGATAGAGGATTTAAAGATCAAAGTTGCCATGAAAGAATGATTAGAAATGTTATAAAGAATCAAAGTGTAATATTTATAAACTATGCTTCAACCTAAATACTGATCAATGTCAGTTACACAAAATCAAGATCATTTGGGTTGAACTGATAATGATCACATAGAACTAATTTCGGTTAAGCTTGATCAATTTTAGTCTCTATGTAGATCTGAGTTAAATAAAGAATTAAAAATACAATAAAATCAAATCTAAAACTAATAATTTAAAGGAATTTAAGCCTTCATTTATCAATTTTTGCATTGCATCTTCATCTCCTTGGTACATGGAATGATTCTTGTCCCACTAGGCATGCCATTTGTGATCAAGGAATCCAACAAGGGTGGTTAGATCATATGTTAGTTTTGACAATGGAAATCAAAATGAAAAGAAACATTCTAACATACATAACACTATCTTTCCTAGATAAAAAGGGGGAGCTTAGTGAAGAAAAATAGTTGACAAATAACAACTAAAATGCAATAAAAATAACCTTTCTTACCTTCCTTAAATATTCCAAGAGATTTCTTCATTGGCTTGCTCAGCTTGTACTCAGGAGATCTTTGGAAAATGAAGATGTGTGGCTCCTTTCCCCTTGGCACCATGGTTTGGCTCATGCTTGCTTGATATAGCTTCATGGCTTGGCTTAATAATTTGACATTATAACACTATTGTCATGCAATCTTGATCTAAAGCCAACGTTATAACATCACTATGTCCAAGCTCTCCTTTTTATAGGTAATGGCTTCTATTTATAGGTTTAGAAACTAACCCCAACCCAAGATGAGTTAGAGTACAGTTGGGGCTTGTAATGGGTTCAAACTCTACCTTTATGAGTTAATTAACCCCAATGGAGTTAAAAGGTGTTAAATGGTCATGATTAGCAATGAATAAGCATGGGTGGGATATTTTTGATATTTTACAACTCACAAAAATAAATTATGAATTCCTAGGATGTTCTTTGATTTTTGAATTTTATTTTTGATATTTCATTTAATTTATTATGGTTAATTCAATTTAGGCATTTGATTTGATTTTGCATGTTAATCAATTTTGTTTAGGCTTTTTGACATTTTGAAGATTTTTGAATTAATTGATGTGTGCATTTTATCCCATTCAATTATTTTATAAGTCAAATTATATTTTATGAAACCAAATTTGGGACGTTTAGTGATTCTTAGGATAGATTTAAAAAGGTTGGTAAGAACCAATCTAAAGTCTAGTATGAAGCCATTGGTGGCCAATTTTAGATGTCTACAAACATAGGTGCATCTAGAAGCTCAGGATATTCTTGCATAAAGGACATTACCACCAATATTAGGACACTACCACCTATTATTAAATAATGGTGCTACTATGATTATGGAACAACTATCTAAGAGGTGTTATGACACCAAAATCTAGTTTATGATACTCAAACTATATTCTATCTCAATTTTCATCACCTAGATAATCCATATCAGATGTTTTACTTGCACTATTTATTGTTATTTTTAGAAAAGTAAAAGCTAATCAATTTTGTAACAAATTAGTGGTTGTATTTAGTCCATATTATTTATTTGATTTAGTTTTTTTAGATTTTTAACAAACGTAGGATTTGCAATCGTTAAGTCCTAAAAGGTTAAAACACCTTCTAAGAATGTTTGATCTACTTGGTTTTATAATGATATTGCTTGATGAGCTCTTAAATTGGTTGTTGTGCTAGAAATGCTTGTAACATTTCATAACTCAGGTTTTGAAGGAACCTTGTGGACTTGTTTTGATAAACTTATGGAAATGCATTATCTCATTATGGAACTACATAAGTAACATAAAGAATGCTCATTAAATAGGATTTAATTAAGGAGATCTTAGTTGACTGGCTATTTTAGCATGATTTTTGATTAGGTTATAGGGCACTTGCTTATGTGATTTTTTTAACTACAAGAATAAATTGGATATGAATCCATATATTGGATGATTTCTATTATTTTGTCTATAATAAGTCAAATATGATAGTGTTAGATTATGTTTAGGTTTATTTTGATAATGCATACTACTCATTACACTTGAAGTTAAAGTTCCTTATGACAGAGTGGATATGTTGTATCTTTTTGAGTAAATTGGTTTAGTATGGTTTGACTGTGTTGGTTGTGTGGAAGTAGTTGAATTATTGAACTTGGAATATTTGGTTGTTTTCTCACTTTGGCACTATTATTTATAAAAGTGTATTAAATTATATTTAATAAGATGATGTAGAGTTGATTTTGCACTAGTAGATTATGTTTTTTCTTTTGAATTAAATACTTATAGTTTGTGATATGAATGAAAGATGAATCATTAAGTTAACAATATTTATTGGTTCTTATATCATCAATGCATGTTTAGACACTAAAATTTAACTAAAAAATGCTTGAAAATGATTATCCTTGACATCTTTACTCAGTAAATTTTTAATTATGATAACCTCAAAAAATAAGAAATCTTTCAAAATATTGAAATTACTAATAACATCTTCTAGAACTCCCTATTTTATCCTTATTAAATAGATAATTTATTATCACTCTTATTTAATAAGCCTATGTCTTTTCAGGGCAAGTGTTGATTAGGTAGATAACAGTATAGTATAGACTCGTCTAGTAGTGCAAACTTGTCTCCTATGATCTAATAACTATATTTTCAGAATGACATGCTTAATAATACCATTCTAAATCATAACAATAGGTTAGTCACCATGAAAATTTGAAATATTTATATATAAAAATGCATCAAGGGTCACACGTGAATGGACCTAGCAGTCTCTTACAAGGAACCTATCTTTATGATTTCAAAATTATCTATATTTTGAGTAAAGATATTTATTGCAATTTTTATGAAGTTTTACATTCCTTTTACAAGTTTAACATTATTTATTTCAAGTCAATAATATCCGTTATCAATAATTATAATAAAAATTTCTAGTTATATTCATATGATTTTCCCTAAAGGGAGAACTATATTGGCATGAGGAACTTTGGGCTATTTAGGCAACATTTAGTCAATAAGAGGTTTTCTGAGGATAAATCATCCATTTCCACTTCTTTTTTTATTCACTCTTTGCATTTTATCTTATTTTGTGTGTGTTGTTCAATACAATATCCTATTCTAAAATACTCATGAGATTGAGAATTTTCAAAGAGAATAGTGAGAACATTGATGGAATTTCATCCTATATTTTAGGACTAATGTGAAATCAATCCATAACATGGTTGTGGGTATTTGGATTCATAATGGAGTCTGTGTGGAATAATCTCTAAGAGATTTAGTGCCACCATCAAGAGTTTTATCCTAAAGGTTGAGAGAAAATGAGTGAGTTACTTGAGTATGTTACTAATGTTCCTACACTTTGCTTTACCATTTTATGAATGAAAGGTAGGGGTAGTTCAATCTATAAAAAAAATAAAAAAAATGGAAGAGTAAGGTAGGAAAGAGTGTTTCTAGATCAAGATGAGATTATTGCTTAAATAATTGTGCTAAGCACATCTACTATAGTTATACCACTATGTGATGAGTCTTACCAAAGGTTTCAACTCCAATAATACACAATGAGAAGTGTCTAGGGAAGAAATAAAGAATGATTGATTTATGAATCCTCACTAAATACCAATACTAAAAATCCACAATAAATGACATAAACTTCCAAGAAAACATGCAGGATAATACACAGGTTATCAGTATTGCAAAGAAAATGAAAGTTCACAAAGAGGTTATGATAGGAAAGAACATCATAATCATTACATTCATAAAGTGACATATCCTAAAAATAATTATATCAACACTAATATTTATTTAAAACTTAAATAAAATATACTTTGATAAATAGAATATGCATTATGCACAAGTTGAAATTGCATTCATTAAAATAATTAGTTTTATTAAAAAGGTATCGACTATGGCCAAATATTTATAATTCAAAAGGATAAAGGAAACCATAGGTGAGATATTAGATTGATTCTGATAGTAATTTTGATCTAAAAAATTATTGATCTTAAAATCATACTGTAGTTACATATTTATAGATAAAGATGGGATTTACCTCCAAGTAGTGCAAGATTCCCATCCTAGGCCATGATGACTAGTCTTGTTAGTTACAAATTCATAATTCAAAAAAATGAGAAAATATCATTTGCTTGACCTAAAGAGATCCACAAGAGACCAATCAACTAATATATGAAGGTATAATGAATGAGATGACTCCCAACTATTTTGACTTTGCCTCCTTGGCTTCTAGCATGATTACCACAAGGTCAAACTCTTTATCAAGCTTAGATAGGTTCATCAGAGGCTCCCTAAATATTATCTTTGCCTTGGCCATGAGTCTTTGGTATACTTAGAGGGGAGCCTTTAAAGGCACCTAGACTTCATACACCTGGCTGATGCTCACTATGGATTGGGTTGAAAGCTTGAGAACCATCTGAGCTCCCTCCTTATTTTCCTTGGCCACCCTCTTTCTCATGACCTAGTCAAAGTGACCCAGGTGAACTCTAAATTTACCCCTATCTATTAGAGTTTCATATGGGTAGAAAGGTATTGAGATGTTGACTTCCTTAAAATAATCCAATATCTTCTTTATTCATTCTTATAGAGGTCCCATTACTATTTGGGCTAAGGCAAGCCACTCCTCGATAGTAGACTTCATGCCCCCAACATAGGTCTGATATAAGCCCAAGTCTAAAATGGGCATTAAATTTAGCTCTAAGAACATGTCTTTTTTGATCACAATAGTCATCTTCTGACACTTCCCATCAATTATAATGATCCTATCTAGATAGGCCTAGGTCTATTAGGTGAGTACTCAGGTCTCCACCATAGTCCCTAACACATTTCCTAGAGTTGAGAAAACTTACAAGAGGGCATCTTTAACCTACCAAATTAGATTTGTGGGGAAGGAACACTTTAATTGAACCTCAAGAGTTTGGATATGGCTCTGCATGTCTCAAGAAGCTTCTTTGACATGTTATGGGTCAACCAAAGAACTAAGAGTGGGTCTTCCACCATGTTTTCTTCTCCTATGAGATTTTTCACCTTGGTGAGAGATAAAAATTATTATTGGGTTTACCAAAACACATGGTTTCACTCTTCTAAGAATTTGTGGGTGAGGATTCTCTACATAGTCCCTATGGTATAGTCAAAATAACACTACACCTATAGGGTGCCTTGCATTGTCATCTTTGACACCTAAAATATTGGGACCATTCCCCAAGTTTTAAGAGGTTTTGGTAAGGTGATGGAGATGGTAGTGATAAGTAAAAGATGAGTTGGGGGAGGATTAGAGGAAGTGGAAGGAGTGAATGATGAGATCAGTGGAAGAGGAGGGGCATAGGGGTAAAAGGGGGTAATATGAATGGAGAGGCCCAAAGGAACATATGCAATTTACACTAACTATGGGTTATGCCCACTTGAGGGTAAATGAATCTAAAAAGAGGGGTATTTGATAAAAGGGAAGAGATTGAAATATTAAATTCAAATCCCTAGGTGTTTAGGGTGATGAAAAAAGGGGGATGAGGAGCTATGAGAGGAGTAAATGGGGTTGGTGCTAGAGGATCCATATAAATTTATAGAGGAGGTGAAATTGGAGTAGTTGGTACTAGTTTTGTGGGTTGAGTGTGAACTACCTTTTGATTCTTCCTTGGCCTTTTTCTTGGGTTAGCTTTAGATGTCATTGTAGAAGGAGCTAAATTAGTAAGGGACACATGGGTATATAGTGGGAGATATTGAGTCATTGGAAGAGCTATTAGGATGGTCCTGGTCATTAGAGGTGTGTACACAAGTGCACCTAATATTAGAACAACTGAGGTGGTTGGTGAAGATAGAACACTCATAGGCACTTGAATCTGAGGAATGGATAGTGGGGGCATAGGGAAAGTTCGAGGTTTGGGAATGAAAGGGAAATATTAAAATAAAGAAGTTAGGATGTTAGGGATGGTTGAGGCCATGGTTGAAAAGTGGAAGGGATGTAATAGGTAAGATAAGTGGTACTGGATGAATGTCTCATGAAAGGGGTAAGGAACTAAGTAGCATTGTAAAAGGTAATTAGAAAGTGGAAAGAGTGAGAGGGGGAACTTATATTGATGCCTATTGTGTATCCCACTTTAGGATCATTTACAAGATATTACTGATGTCAAATCTCAAATCTTAGGTGGCTTAGGGTTAAAGTGCCCATTAGGGAACTACCTATAATTGGGTCACTTTAGACTGAGTCATATGGGTCTAACTTGGCTAGGGTTGAGTCAATTATGTTATTAGAGGTGGAACCATGGAAGAAGGATTTATTGCTCATGGGGGAGCAGGTGATGGGATCCCTTGTAGGATTCTCCTAAAAAGTATGAGAGGAGTTAGGGTGACATCACTTGATGATTGAGAAGATGCAAACAGGGTTGAGGATGGTTTGATATGAATCTTCTTATAATTCTCTTTCTTGTGGGCCTCAATCTATGTGAGCACCTACTAGTCATCTTTTGTATTTAAATATAACTCATCATTATATGGTTGGTGGCCATAATTAAGGTTGAGGCAAGCAAAATACTTCTCTAAATGGGCTTGGATCATGCCCTTTAGGTCCTAATATCATGGATTGGATCTACCCAAAGCCAAAGAGTTTTGATCAATTACCATCTTCTACATGAGAGGGAAAGAGTAGTACACATAGTGCATGATATGATTAGAGGAAGTGGGCATGACTTCTATTGGTGACTAATATAATGTCCAAAAATTCCCTTCACTAATTGGTAAATAATTTCCATCTCAGCAAGGTGAGGGTAAGTAGAGGGGCTCTCTAAGAATACGGATGACTCAAATGATGGTATCCTCCCAATAATACTAGTATTCTCTGATAGGAGCTAGGGAGTCTTTAATTTATTTTAATAGATGAGGCATAAGGGCCTTTTTGAGTACACTATATACCTATTGACCACTTTCTAGTCTTAAAACTAGAAAGGGGTCAACCTAATTCCTTGAGTCCTTATCCATAATTAGTCTCATGATTGTATTTTATCCTTGAAAGTTGTGAGGGTTGTTCAAATAGTCCATGGTTTTGTCATGCTACAACTTTGCCTTGTCAGTATTATACCTCCCTTCCATCTTGAGTCAAGTGTTTTCATGATGATAAAACATACTTGGATGGTATTTTATCACTTTTACGGAGTTTCAATAGTCAAAATATGTCATGGTGAAGGCAAACAGAAAAGTTAGTCTAGTGATAATTTATGACCACCCATGATCTATCTAACAACATGAGTATTTTGGAAGGTCTTGGTATGGTGTTAGGAGTTATTGAAACGCAACCTAATGTATCTCTACTAAGAGAGAATTTGAAGGATTGATAAGTCATAAATAGTTTTGGAAGCACCTTTTTGGAAATAATTTTGAAGATGCTCTGAAGAACAAAATGATGCTTTGAAAATGATCCTATGAGCTCCAAAGATGCTCATGTGAGCTCCAAAGATGCTCATGTGAGCTCCAAAGATGCTCTAATAATATCTAAAGATGCTCTGAAGAATATCCATGTAGATAAAAATATGATATAGGTATATTAAAATATGATATATTGAATATATAATTAATAAGTAGTACTAGTACAATGGATGATCTAATGGTGGAAAGATAAAACCAACTTCATGACCCTACTCAGTGTTTTTAGCTTTCTTGAGTGCTCTAATGAGAGTTTTTGGTGTGAGATACTTCAACATAAGAAAGTTATCTAGATAGGTTAAATTAGAAAACCTAAAAGAATTAAAATAAAAGTCTTATGCACTTTAAGGTGCCAAGAATGATAAGTCACTGCTTTTCTTTGAGTCCAAACTAGAGGTTCCAGTCTGTACACTTGAGAAGTCTTGGTTACTAGCTTATGCAATGAAGAAACCATGATACAGTGAGATGAATGACATGGTGTTTGGAAATTTTAAGACTCTAAAAGGTTGATTTAAAGGTGAGAAAGGTTTCTATGATGTTTTTAATACACTGTGATCATCTCTTAGGGGTTATATACACTGAATTGTGTTAATAAGTTTATTAACTTAGAGTGCTCTCATAACCATCATATGGAGATCTCCTTATGAAGATTACAGTTATATAATTAGATGACTATGATGAAGCCAATCTCAAGAGTGATATCATCACACTTGAAAAAATAAAAAATTGGTATTCAAGTATGTCCAAAGTTGAGAAAATGGTTTTAGACTCTATATATAGTCATAAGCTTGAGGGCTAGTTCGGAGAAGATTTGAAGGGTTGAAGATGCTAGAGAGGTGATCTAACCTCCAAATTTCATATAAAGGGTAATTATGACCTAGGTTAGGTTTTAATTACATATATTTGGCCCATGTAACAAGGTAATAATGTGATATTTAAAAAAAAAATTGAGGCACTCTCCAAGTCTTTCACACAGACAACCATTGACAGTTTTGGAGAAATTTATAACTTTGGAGCATCTATAAGAGGAGTTAGGTTCTCATTTTTGGTAAGTATGATAATGGTGAGTATATAAAGATTTATATTCCATAATTATAACTTAATTATTAGTGTAATAATCTTATATTTTGTTACATACCTCCTACAGTCATAAATAATCATTCACTTAGGCAACCCACTAACTAGTTTAGAGAAAAATGCATCTTGAGGCCTCTACAGGCATGATCCAGTTATGAAACTTGGTAAAAGTGGTGTTAGTGAATTATTATAAGTTACCATGAAATTATTTATGTCAAAATAATAGTGTAATCATCTGATATTTTATCACATTGCTATACTTATTTGTTGATAGTCAACATGGAGCTAGGCAAGCTTCTTGGAGGGCTATAAGGTATGATAGATGATTTTAAACTAATGTGAAGGATTTTGAGAAAATTGATGATTATTTTAAGTCTTAAAATAATTTATGATATTAATAAAATTCATAATTTCAAGGAAAAACATGGAGAAGAGTAAATTTTTAAGATTCAAATTTTGGCATGTAAGTGCGGATAGTTAGAAAAAATGTTTTTGAGGAACTTAAAGAATTTAATGATCAAATATAATGATTAGATAAGTTTTATAGGTATTTAAAGGTAAAAAAAATAATAATTAGTTATTGAGAAATTATAAATCTCAATATTCACCTATTTCTTGCTTCATATGTCTCACAGTTCACAATTTCTGAGTGTACAATAGGTCTAACTATGTGATTCTAGTTAGTTTTCACGGTTAAGAATGGAAAAAAATGATTGGAATATTTGTGTGGGTCCATATTGGTACTAATTAAAAAATAATTAAGTATTTTAACCTCATAAAACTCTATAAAATGATAAAACTCAAACCTACACACACTCATAAATTTGACAAGGCAAGTTGAGGCAACCCCAATAAATGCATTTTTTGAGTTATATTAAATGTAATGAATTGAAATTTAATATGGAGGTATTGTTTTAAGTAATTTAAGTGTTACAAGTGGTATCATTTCCATAATATAATTAAATATAAAAAACCAAGTTTTCATATCTCCATTAATGGAGTCCGTGCTCAAAACCAAGTCTAAAAGAGCCTTTAACAGAGGTCAAAAGGAGGATTTATGTATGGAAAAGTGATAAAGAGTTTGTATAAGATCCACCAACATGTTTTTAGTGATTTGGAAAAGGAAAAAATACTCCAAGTGGATCAAATTAGCAAAGAGGCCCCTAGAGGACAAAATATGAATTAGGAGCCTAGTTTAATTATTTGATCATTCAAGCAATGGATATGAGCAAAAGGTTGAAAGAAAAGAAAATAGACCTACTTATCTTGCAAGTAGAAGGGTCCAGTAGGAAAAAAGTGGCATGGTAACATTTATTGATCATATTTAAACATTGGTAACTATCATCCAAGTGAGCACACCTCAAAATGAAGGCCATTATGCCAAGTCAAAGGTAGTTTTATGAAACATTATGCATGCACATTGGAGGGAATATTAGGATATTTTAACCATGATTTATGCTTGAGTAAAGTAAAATGAGGGAGTTATAACCTCCACATCTTCCCCAAATGCCAAAGTGGACCTATTGAATGCATATCAACACACAAGGATAATAAATAGACCTGAGTAACTGCCATACACCACATTGAGCTCATTCATGACCTCTCTCACACATGGAACTTTCCTTCTTCTCCTTCAAAATTTATATTTAAGTAAGCATTGAGATCTTGTTTAGCATCCCTTAGGCTAGTATGAGGAAAATATGCCAAGATTTATACTTGTACACCTACTTAGATTGATAAATAAAACACTTGTAGCTGCTTATTAATCAATACTCAGTGTGTTCATACTTGTTTTAATATACAACTGTGGTCTAATATTCCATTTTTTAGGACCAAGTTTCACCTAGGTACTAATAATCTCTCCTTGTAGGTCATCTAGTATGTCATGAGGTTGATGGATTAAGCTTGAAGTGGATGTATGATTATAAGTGCCTTGAATTAGGCCTTATTCTCATTACTCTCTTGCTCTAATTACTCAAATTGACCTCTAGGCAAAATACTATTGCTTAGAAGATAATAAAGGTAGTGTGCTAGTTCTATCCATTGTCCATTAGTGTGATTAAGAGTAGAAGTTGAGTGGATAAGTGAGTATATTGGTGCATCACCACTTTAGAGTAGGTTTCAATTATGCAATCTTCTTTACCCTTTTCATCCCAATATAATTAGGACTTAAAGAGAGAGATTCAAGTTAAGAAATTTGGGGAGATAACCCCATAATATCTAGGGGTTTGGCCTAATCAATGGGTAACCCACAACCTATAGGTTATTCTAATTTTAGACTAGGTTTGAGGTAGACATTAATAGTCCTTTCCTTAGCAAGGGTTCAACCTAGATCACTAACAATATTATTTCATGTAAATTTTTAGCTTTAGTTCTAAAAAAGAGAGAAAAGAAACTCAATATAGGTATGGTTGAAAAACCTATTTGCTTGTGTGTGTGTTGAATAATAAGACTATGAAGAGATCCTCTTTAGCTTGAGAGGAATACCTATAGATAAGAAAGCACTAAATAAAACTTATTTGTTAGATAGATAGTTGGGTGGATTGTCTAGCGTTATCTAGATCCCAAAAGCAAGAGATTCTTTAGGGGATGTGAATCCACATGTTTTAAACAATCAAGCTAATAAAATAGAAATAAGGTATTAGCATCAATAATGAAAAGGTAATAAAATCAAATACAAGAAAACTTACTATAAAAATAGACTATAAATGATCTAATTAGTGATATACTAATTAATATTAGTGCTAACGGGTCAGCGTATACTTCAAAAAATCATAAAGGGGCTTGTGAGTCATCAAAAACATAGAAAAGTGGATTTGGGTAGGTGTGGATGGGTCAAATTAGCTTACTAGTTTTTTTACCATAAGTGACCATTAACAATTATCCTAACCATCGATAGTTGGGGTCCAACCATTAGCAATTAACTATGGAATTTTAGGTTTGATCAATAGAAGGTGATGAGACTTCATAGATGAATTCCAAGAGTTAGGTAAGGGTTAGGTTGATTGTGAAATGCAATAAAAACACATGAATATTAACAAACAAGTACTTATCTTAATATAAGTTAGTTAAGTGGGTGGTTGATGTAGTTATCCTATTGGTGGAATTTGTCTTGATTCCAATAAAGTAACGGTACCTAAAATCTTGGTTGAGAGATGATGGAAAGTTAGATCTCAATAAGAGGGTTGATAATTCTTGATAATGTTGATGATGCTAATGGAGCTAATTGACTTGCAAAAGAAAACTCCTAAACACTTGAGCTCATGATAATTATTGTAGATGGATTTGACCTCCCTGGCTTCTCTCTCTTATAGGCATAAATAAGAGGTGGAAGTGAAGGTGTAATTGGGTCATCTAAATATAATTTATGCATGTAAAGGATCATAACATAAATTAGAAAAATTATATTTAGAAAAGGGTCAGTAGAGATTGCATGCTCTTGGTAAAAAGGTGGTTCCTAAACATCAATGGTTAGGGGTTCCCAAGGCTGACCGTCGATGGTCACCCTGATTGTCAACAGTTAGTCTCCCCAAGAATAAGGTCCTAAAGGTTAGGGTGTTACTCAGTTAGGTGAAATTGAAAGAAGATTGGTTGGTTTAGGCCTGATAGGTTTAGGTTGGTTCTAAGAGGGTCTAAGGGTACTTATAGGGTTACTCCAACCTTTGGAATTGTAAGTGTGGATTTTTGGTGTCTACATTTTGGCCTTTTTTATTGTGTGGCTTGTGTGAATGAGTTGCAAAATAAAAATGAAGTATGGTTCATGGGTCTGATTGCCTTAAGAGTGGGAGGAGGTGTTCCCCCTCAAAATAGGAGTTTATGAGGTGAGGTTGAAGTGGGTACAAGTTTGACAAGTGGTAGATGGTGAGTCACTAGGTGGTAACATGAGGTTGGGCATTTGAGACACAAACTTGCACATAGAATGAAACGAAAGGTGTGACAACTAAGATTATGCATTAACAAAGTTTCCAATGTTGGTAAAAATAAGGGTTAGTCTAAAAAGGACAAGGGATGAGTGAACCATGTGACCACCTATAGGTGTGGTGGTTGGGAAAACTCATAAATACAAGTCTCCTAAGCAATTTCTATGGGTATCCAAGGTAGGAATTACTCTCAAGTAAAACACAAATGGGTCAAGTGCCATGGGTATTAGAGGTAATAAGTGCTCTCAATGAGACACAAGCAGGTTGGTAGGCATGAAGTAGCATAAAAGGCAAAAGGGTCAACATGGCAATTTTGTGTCTACATCCAAAGGACCAATCAATAAGTGTTGTATAATTTCATATTAGATGGGCCAAAATAAACCAATGATGAGGTAATGAGGTGGTTAAGTTGGTGGGAAAAAGGAATCTCCAAAGTAGGTAAGAGCCTGATGTAGGTATGTTAGGTTTTGGGAGGTTGCAGGTAAAATGGGGAAAAGAGGTTTTGGAGGGTAACTTGACCATTAAAAGTTAGGGTCCCCAAAAAGTGACCATCGACTGTTACCCTAACCATCAATGATCAGGGGAAACCCTAAAATTCTAGAGGGTAAAAGAAAAAATAGAAAAGTTAATTTGTCATTTTACCATGCTTCATTATTTGACTAAGCTTTTTGTGATTTTGATGTTTTGCAAGGGAGGTGTGTGCTAAGGTGGATGATGCTCATTTGTTAGAGGTATGTGATTTATTCTATGGGTCTAGGATGTAGGGACTATGAGGATGTAGCAAGCTACTTGCTTGAGGGCTCAGACCATGGAAGAGGTCATGAAATGAGGTAAGGGGTGCACTAAATTGATAGCTAAGTGTAATTTGGCTATTTTTTGTGTGTGATTAGGGGTTAAGGTCTAAAAAATAGCTATTTAGGGCCTAAATGACCTAGGTAGGGTTGTGGAGGTTATGGTTAAATGGGGTGGGTAAAAAATCAAATTGATATGGTGGGTGGGTGATTGGGTAGTAGGCTAGAAAGGTAGAGTGTTTAGGTTAGGTGTTTATTAAATTGGGTCCCTATTTAGATCCTGGTAGGTTTGGGTATTTTGGCCATGGAACACCCATAAGTAACCATTGATAGTTAGGTCTGATCATTAATATTCAACACCCTAAGATTTAGGGGTCTCTAACCATTGAGGGTTCGCATGACCACTGATAGTTAGCCATGATGAAGTAGGGTTGTTTAAAAGGTTCTAAGGGTTTAAGCAAGGTTTGAGTGTAAAGTGTAATAAGTAGGCTTAAACTTTGGCCTAATAGGTTGGGCACAAGGGATAAATGGGGTATGGCTATGATTAGGTCAAATAGGTTAGGGTTAGGGGTGTATTTTTAAAAGATAAGGTAGACAAGGCTAGTTGGTGTCTAAGTGAAGCATTTTGATTTAGTGTAGGCTCAGGAGCAAATATAGATGCATGATCAAGTGCTACATATATTCCTTACACTACTTGAGGAGATGCCTACTGATGATTAGGTCTATATGGAGGTGGTAAGGGTAGTAGGGCTGAGGCACTACAACATGTGCCTAGGGATGTATCTATAATAGTAGTGCTCATCAAGAGATAGGATCTTGATACTAACACTTTCGTACTACTGACCAGGGAGATGACTATTATCCCAAAGGATGTTCATAGGATCACTTGACTCTCACTATGTGGAAATGAGATCTACCAGATTGAGAAAGAGCAACATGATGAGTATGTCAAGTATCTATATGAAGATGATAGTGACTAGGTCCATTGGCACTATGGAGGGTTCAAATACATAACATTATATGAGAAGGTTCTCAAGGAGAGGATACTTATGACATTATTGATGATCATGGTTACTTGCTTGGGCTCTCAAATTCTAGTAGTGGGAGATTCCTTTATGTATTACTGGGGGTTTTGGTTGAGATATTGCTTAAGAGGACCATATTTGGGTGGGTTTTAGTGTTGCTTGTTTAGATTTATAGAGAGATATGGGGATTCAAGCACCATATGTGGTATATTGTTAGCATGGGCATGGTTCTACACTATTGGGCTTATGAGCACATTCGAGTTCTTAGGCCAATAGGATTGCTATAAATGGGGTACACAACTAGAGTTCCCTATAGGATTTATGAGTTGGAGGGATGATTATGCTATAATAGGGGATAAAGGTGGAGCACATGATGTTGAGTGGTTTAAGGTTACCCTAGGTGGATTGGTAGATATGTACATCATATGAAGACCATACCTATATTTCCTTATCTGGTGAGGCTATAGGAGGGAGACCCTCACTGTATAGAGTTAAAGGTAGATTATGGACCATCAAGAGGGTGAGGTTGAGTTGATTAACTTTGACTGAGTGTGGTTCTAGTTCAACTTGTTATAGGGTGTACTGAGTCCACATCCATGGTATAGGAGGCAAAACTTAGAGGTTTAGTTACCAGTGCCCCAACCTATTCAAATAATTCTAGATGGTGGGTTTAGGGAGTTTCCTATTAGGGTTCCCATAGATGATGTAGGGTATATAGATGGATATATGGCTTGGTACCAGCCCATTTATGCAAATAAAAATGTAGGTGGGGATGACAGAGGGGTGGCACTGATGGCTATAGATCTAGTTGACCAAGGTGGACAAGTAAGGGTATCATTGGCCATGGCCTAGGCTTAGGTATAGGCTCTGTAGGGATAGGTGGCCACATTATAGGTTTAGATTCAAGCATTATAGGGTCAGTTCACCACTATTACAAGTGAAAGAGATCTACTTAGCTAGAGGACTAGGTTAGGTATAATAGCAGCCATAGGACTACCAGACATAATGCCCTAATAATGCTATCTAGCTACCATTACAGAGTTAAGATATTATGAGGTGATGTTATTAGACCAACTACCCTAGGATATGAGGTATGTAGAGTATACAATAAGCTTGGCTGGTGGGCCATTGATAGCTACTCTGGGTCAGTGGGCTTCTACAGTGGGATAGATAGGGGTCCTAGGGGGACCACCACCAGGTATACGGATAGACACAAATGTGGTCAATGGTAGTTGTACAAGCCCATGATTATGCTAAGTTATGCTATCTTGATGTATTATTTTGATACCAACCTATGTGTTGATGTAGTGAGATGTATATGTTTTGAGAGAGAGATGACACATTGTGACATGTATTATTTTTTTTGATGATTGATGCTTATGATGTTATATATGATAGTTGCTTGTGGTTTGTGATTATTACTTATGGCTTTGGTTCATGTTTATGATGTTGTACTCAGTAGCTTAGGCATGTAATGTTATGATTATGCTTATGGTTATGATAGGATATGTTATAGATGGATACATGTTATGGATCTATTTATGGTGATATGGGTGAAATGGGAAATGGTATATGCCCTGATGTTTTTCTCAACTGATTTGGTTTATGCTCATGATGGTGTAATGACATGCCTATGGTTTATGATGTGATTGATATTCATGGTTTGATATGAAATATTTATGTTATGTTTAACTTATTGATAGATAGATGCCATTGCTTGTTGGCAGGGCTCATGATGTTCATGCTTTTGATGTGATGTTTGTTGTACATGTGTATAGTGATAGGCCTACATAAACTAATAAAAGATAAGAAAATGAACATGATGCTTTTTCATTGGTAAAGACCGACATGAAACCCAAATTTGGATTGGCTTAGTGAAAACAAGCCTTTCGAATGCTTTGTATTGGCATACTTATGTTGATAGAGAGGGATCCAAATTACATTGTGTCAAGTAAGCTCATGGTCCTATGCATATGATATGTGGAGGGAGAATGGGTGAAACTAGAACCATTAGGGAGACTAGTATACCTTTTATGTAGGTGTCCAAAGAGGTCATATAAACACATCTATGTCCATAGATAAAGTGTAGACTCATCCATGCAAGAAGTCTACTAAGGAGATCTGATTATGGCTTTCCAAGATTAATGTTATTATGAAAGCTGATTATGGCTTTCAAAACTCTTTTGCTCTTACTTTTGATTTTAATTTTGTTGTTTGCTTGAGGGTTGGGGAAGCTGATCAATGTGGGAATCTTTTATGAAATTTATAGCTTTGCCAAATGGTCTACTCAACCATCCTTTAAGGGAGTGGTCTATGTTTATGTACCTAGTACAAATGATTTTGATAGCTATCCTTCAAAGGAGTAGTCTACCTTATGTTTGCCAATTTCAATTGATTTATAATAGTTGTCCTTCAAGGGAGCAGTCTGTGAATGGTAAGAATAACCCATGATTTATTTTTGTGATTTGATATTATTTTTGTTTTTATTTGATTTAGCTTGACCTAGACTTGCTCATACATGCTCAATGGATTACCTTTATAAAGATAAAAATAAGCTAATATGAAGGTTCAATAGGTGAAAGAGAGGTATAGGTGACAATGACCATAGGAACCGATCTCAAAGAGATGGGAAGTACTATGAGAATCATGCCATGGTATCCATAGTTTAAGATTAGGATATTATTATGATGGATAATCACATGATTTAATTTTAGCAGTTGCCCCTAAAAAAAGAGGAAAATGAATGTGGTTGCAAGGGATGAGCTTAAGTTAGACAAATGATGATTATGATCCCTATCTAACAATAGAAGGGATGTAGATGTGAAACATTAAGAGGCTCAAGTTTTGGTTTTCCTTTCAGAGAGGATAAATTATAAGCTTATAATTTATACTTATGGGTAATAATGTAGGGTCCAAGCCATTTGAAAGCAAATTTTCTCCTTTTTCTTTTTTCCATATTAGTTACATGTTTTTTTTTATGACAATATCTCCAATGTTGAATTCTTGAAATTTAAAATGTTTGTTATAGGCTCATTTAATTCATTCTTAATAGACACAAAGATGAGAAATAGTGGCCAAATGATGCTTGTCAAGTAGCAATATAGCCTCAACTCCAAACATGAGAGAAAAAGGTGTAGCATCTATAGGATTTTATATTCTAGTGTGATATGCCCATAAGGTGAAAGGGATGTGCAAGTGCCAATCCCACGCTGAGGCATTAACCATTTTGGTAAGCATGTTGTTAAGGGTTTTATTAGAGGGTTCAACTTGTCCATTTGCTTGTGGGTAATAAGGTGACAAAAAGATAATTTTAATACCAAATACATCACAAATGCCTTGAACTTGTTTATTTTTTAAAGATTTACCATTATTGATGATGATGTTAGGAGGAAAACCAAAATTGTAGATGATGTGATGGGTAATAAATTCCACAATATTTTTAGATTTTATCGAGAAAAGGGGAATAACCTCCATCCATTTGGTGAAATATTCAATTGTGATAATGATAGAATGATGTCATTATGAAGAGTGGGGGTTGATTTCATCGATAAGGTCTAGACCCCATTGTGAAAAGGGCCAAAAGTATATAGAAATGTGAAGACTATTGCTAGGTTCATGATGTAAATTATCATGTTATTGACACTTGACACACTTTTTCAAATAATCAAAATAGTCTTGGTTAAGGGTGGGCCGGTAATATCCTAGGTAGAGGATGCAATTAGCCATAATGAGTCCACCAAAGTGGCCCTCATAGATACCCTCATGTGTCTCCTTGAGAGTATGAGAGGCTTTTAGACTATGAAGGTAATGGAATAGGAGGCCATCAAAACCATGATTATAAATAATTCCTCCCATAATGGTGTAATAGGAGGTGATCTAAATAAACACCTAATGGGAATTCCTAGAGAGGCTAGATGGAACTATGCCTAGGTGAAGGTAGTAAAAGGTTTTTTGATATCAAAAGGTTAGGAAAAATCTTTTCCACACTAAAGATGGTTGAAGTGTCTGATTTGGTGTAGGAAGGTTTGGTGAGGTGATGGATAATGACTGATAGTTTGGAGTTTGAGGGTACTAATGGGATTTGAGAGGCAAGAGAAGCCATGGTATCAACAAACTTGTTGGTATATCATGGGGTGGTTTAAATATGGTAGTGTTTGAATGATGCCAGGAGTTATATAACTAGTTGTCTATATAGTTGTATCATTTCATTTTTACACTAGTAGATGCCATTGACTTGGTTGACCACAAGTTGGGAGTCATCAAAGATATGGATTATTATGAATCCTAAGGATAAGGTAGTTTAGAGACCTATTACTAGGGATTCATACTCAACCACATTGTTGGTGCATTCAAAGTTGAGTTTAAATGACAAAGGAAGTGGTTCACCAATAAGGGGGACAAGGATGATATTAGCTTCCCCACCATGTTGACATTTAGAACCATAAAAAACATGGTTACTTGATTGGTGAAATTTTCTTGAGATAGGTTTGTGATAGACTCATCTGAGAACTCTAGGTGGGAGGTTGGTTGTTTACTAGGGGTGCCTCAGCTAGTTGGTCGATAATGATCTACCCCTCGAGTGATTTATGTTGGAGGAACTCAAGGTCAAACTTAGCTAAAATCATGAGCCACTTAGCCATATGTTGTTTTTGGTATGGTCTAGAGTGCATATATTTTAGGGGGTTAGTATTGGTTATGAATTTTTTTTTGTGGTTAAGAATGTAGTGGCAAAGTTTGGTGGCCATGAAGACTAGGGCCAGACACAACTTCTTAGTATGTAATAGATGGCTTGCTCCTTGTGTTGTTCATCCCAATGGGCAAGCATCACCCTTAGGGAGTGGTTTTTGGTAGAGATATAGAGGTAGAAAGGTTGGTCATCTTTAGGAGGTGTAAGGATAGGTGGAGATGGTAGGTACTCTTTGAGTGCATCAAAAACCTTTTAATAATTAACATTCCACTTAAAAGAGATGTCCTTTTTCAAGAGATGGTGGAAGGGTTAACACTGACCAAAGAGCTAGGAGATGAAGTAATGAATGGATTGAAGTTTCTCCTATAAGCTATAGAGTTGTTTAAGGTTGGTTGGAGGTAGCATTACAAAGATGGCTATGATTTTGGCTGGATCAACTTCGATTCCTCAAAGGGAAATGATGAAGCTAAAAATTTTGCCTAACAAGACCTCCGAAATACATTTCTTAGGATTGAGGTGGATGTGATAGTGGATAAGTCACTCAAAGATAATCTTGAGAATGGCTAAATTTTCTTTATGAAGCTTGGACTTCTTGAGAAGTTCATCCACATAATCTTCAATGATTGTATGGATAAGGTTATGGAAAATATAGGTCATGGCATGTTGGTAGGTTGTGCTAGCATTCTTAAGGTTGAAGGGAATGACTTTGTAATAGAAAGTCCCCCATGGGGTGATAAAGGTAGTTTTGTCCTAATCTTTAGGGGTAATCAAAATCTAATTATAACTTGAGAATCCATCCATGAGAGATAGCATCTCATGGCCTACTATAAGATTAATGAGTTAGTCAATGATAGGTAGATGAAAGTAATCCTTTGGGTAGGTGAGGTTGAGGTCATGAAAGTCCACACAGGTATGTACTCCCCCTATGGCTTTAGTGATAGGCATGATGTTCAAAACCCATTGGGGATAATCGATGGGTTGAATAAAGTTGATGGAAAGGAGGCGTTGAAGCTCTTATTTGACAAGGAGAGCTATGTGAGGGTGCATTAAACAAAGTTTCTATTCAAAAAGTTTGGTGTCATGATTGGTTATGATGTTATGGGTGGTAATGGCTAGGTAAATAATAGGCATGTCAGCATATGACTAGGTGAATGCAATACTTTAATTTTGGAGGAAGGTAGAGAAGTCCTGTGGTTCCTCAAAGGTGAGAGTTTGGCCAAGTTTGATGATATGGGGGTTGTTAAAAGTGCATATGTCAATGTCCATGGTAGATTCATTCAACATGGTTGAGGTTTCTACAAGAAAATATTTGTGGATGGGGGAATTTGGTGCATTAAGGTAGATGAGAATATCATCATCATCCTAACACTAAATAGTGTTAATGGTAGGAGAGTCTGTGCCCACAAGTTTAAGATGGGTCAAAGGGATGGATATGGATGGTCCTTCCTTTTGATAAGCTAGGGGGCCAAGGGTAATCATGTTGATAGAAAAAAAAAGTTAGGTAGGATGATGTCCTCATCCTCAGCCATAGGTGGAGGGGGTATTGGTGAGGAAGGGGTCTCTTCTTCAAAAATGGTAGGGTTAGTTTGTTTGGATTAATTATTATTGGGTAGAATGAATCCAAAGCCATGTTTTTCATGAGGTTTTTGGGTCTCAATCAAGGTCAACATATGTGGGAAATGATCATATAGTCCCAAACTAAATCCATTCCAAGCACATTTGTGAAGGTATAGTTTGGTGAACTCTAGGTTGTCCAAATAAGAGAAGGTAGAGGTGAATGGTTGAGGTGGAGAGGGAGTGATGGAAAAATTAAGTGGCTTGTCAATTCCCTCATAGATAAAGTGGGTTTGATAGATTTTATGCCCTAAGAGGGTAATGGCTCTAATATTGGGGTCATAACCTAGTTGGTGGTTGAGTTTCCCATATTCTTGAGGAGTGAGGAGGGCATCAAGGGTGAGAAGATGGTATTCTCCAAGGGCAAGGTGTTATAATGTAGGTTCCAAAGGGGAAATGATGGGTATCTAGTCCATAGGGATAGATGAGCTGGTAGAGGCCTCAATGGAAGGGGAAGAAGTAATGACTTTAGCTTCCATGGGTGAGGGCTTTATGGTGGTTGTTTGTAGTACTTTATATGGAGGCAAAATAATGTTATTAGGTTGGTAGGTTATATTAAATGCTACAAAATGTCTAGGGTTAACTTGTATGGTAACAACTTGACATTTATGTTTAAACTTGACACAATGGTAGAGGGTGGAAGGTACACAACCCATGGCCTAAATCCAAGGTCTCCATAGCAAAAAATTATACTAGAATTCACCTTCAACCATATAGAAGAGTTTTGGGAGTGTGCAATTTCCTAGCCAAATATGAAGGATGATGGTTCCCAAGGTAGTGGTCATAGTGTCATTAAAATATCTAAGGATGGATAAAGTTTTAGACATGACATTATTTGGTAGCTTTAGTTTCTCATAGGTATGGGAAGAGATGATGTTGATACTATCTCACCCATCGATCATAACCCATTTGATGCAAGTTTGGTTGATGTGGGCTGTAATAAAAAGAGGGGGATCCAATACTTTAGGGTAGATAGAAGGTATCTTTAAGTCCTTGAAGGTAACAAGGGTAGAGAGTTGGAGAGCACCAAAAAATGCCTCTATGGGTTAGAAATCCCATGATCTAACTTTAATGATATGCATGGCCTTGATCATGGCCTGATGATGGTGAGGTGAGGTGGAAATGAGCTCATAGAGGCTCATTTTAGTAGGGGTCTAGTGGAGTTGTTTAAGGATGACCCTCCTAATGGATTTAGAGGGGTTAGCCTCCAAAGTTCCAAAGATGGTGACTTTGGGATTAGATGTAGACATGGAGGTTTGGATATAGTTTGGTATATGGTGAGTTGGTGGGTATGTTCATGGAATGGACACTTTGGCCTTCCCTTTATCCTTTTTTTGTGATTATGTAACCACATTAATGGTATAGATAGAGGGACAAGGTGTGATGGGGGATTGGGTATATTCTCTATCAATTTGAGGTGAGAGTGGGGGGTTAGGAATGTGTTAGTGGCTAGTTTTTGGGTGTAATGGTGGAGGAATGGATGGAAGTTCATCTACTAAGAAATAATCATCATCATAGAGTTAGTGGATGATGGACTGGAGAGCTTTATAATTATCCATGTCATGCCTAGGTGTCTTGTTATAGGATCACATTTCATGGTCATTGTACCAGGTTGGCTTTGAACCAATAGGATCAAAAGGTCTGATGCGAAGTAATATGAGGTAAGAGGTTTTCACTAACCTTTAAAAAAAGGTCGTATAGGATTTTTATATAGGTAAGGAAGGTTTTGGGCTTGTGGTTTTGGTTGGTAAGATGGGTGTGTGGGTGGTAATATGTTGGGTGAGAGATGGCTTGGGTAAGGTGGTTTAGGTGGATGGTCTTGGCCTAGGCATGTTGGTAGTTGAGGCAACCAAATTTGCTGGTTTGATTGGTTGTGATAATGGGTGAAATATGTTGAAAGGGGTTTAAATTTTAAGCAAAGTGTAAGGGTGAGGTCCTAAGATAGGGGGAAAGGTAGAGGGAGGTTGATGCTTAGTCATGTGTCCTTTTAATGCTTTCATCCTCTTAGTTAATGTGGTTTAAGACCTAGGTATAGTCTTGGGTGAAGTTAAGTCTACTTTCAAGGATGAGAAACACTAAGTAGGGAAGGCACCAAGAGTTTTGAAAGGTTTGGTTGGTGAGGTGGTGGATTTTTTGGTTGACTATGAAGTTGATGGGTTATTGGAGGTTCAGATTGGGTTAAGAGGTGGTGGAGAGATGATGGATTAGTTGGTTAGAGGTATGATATAAGGTTTAGGTTTGTTTATGGAGGGAACCCCTAACTATTGGTAGAAATTGGTTCAATCCAAATCTATTTTTAAGGTGAATTCCAAATTATATACTAATGTGTAAAAAGGTTTATATACTAGTCCTAATCTATGGGTAGTAGATGCAAAAAATAGACTTGTAGGTTGGGGGGATGCTTATTAAGTTGGTTGATCTCTTAAGGTGAGGGAATCAAGGTTGAGATAAATGGATCATTCATGGGAAGTGTGGGTATAAATGCTCCTATTTTAGGGAAAATATCCATAAGAGTATCATTTTGTTGGGTAGTTAGTGGAGGTGACAAATCAAGAATGTTGATTTACCTAGATGTGATAGTTAAAGTAGTATGTGATGATTCCAAAAATTCTATGAGGGTAGCTAGGGATAAATGAACTTATTTTTTTTTGGCTATCAAAAGGAGGGTAAGGTGACTCCATGACATTAGTAAATGAAGTAGGGGATAAATGGGTAGATTGGCTGATTGGGTCTTTATGGGTAGGTGTATCATGAACCATGTTGACTGTATGGGCATTATCAGAGCACTCAGCCTATGTGTCCTTGGATTTGATAGGGCCATGGTTGGGAAAATGTTTCCTAAAGATGTCAAGATCTTGATTTTGAGGGGCATTGGGATTATCCAACATGAGTTCCCCCTTTATTGATAAGATTCAAAGCAATATTTAAAAAAGTATTACATCAGTTGATGTCATGTCTAATTACCCAATGAAAAGCAGATATGTCATTCTCATTGTACCAAGCATGTGATGGATGAGAAGAATCAAATTACTAGGGAAGTTTGATAGGTGGAAGTTGTATAAGGTTAGATTTTAGTAGCTTCTCCAAAATTGAGGTGTAATATTCTCCAAGTGGATTGAATTATTTTTAATTTCTTGAGTTTGGTTCCTTGAATTTTGATTGGAGGTAATGGGAGATTTTTTTTATTGATATTGGTTAGAGGGGTGGTTTTAAGGATGATGACATTCACAGTTCCCCTTGTCTTGGTTTTGGTATTGGCTTGGTTGCTAGGTTTGGAGGAAGGGGTTTTGTTGGTCTTGAAGGTAGAGTTATTGTTTCATAACTTCAATTTACCCTCATCTATGGCCCTATTTTCTAGCTTACATGACATGGTAAAATCCTCATCAAAGGTTTTGAATATTTGGACATGCAGTGTATAAGATATATGTTTGGTGCAAGCTTGAGCAAAAAGTTCTATAAGCTCAGGTTGAGGCAGGGAAAATGAAAGATGATTAATCAAGCTTCTCCAATGAGTGAAAAGATTGGTAATAGACTCATCATAGAATTTATTGATAGAATATAAGTCTATGATAGATACCTTCTTAGAAATTTTAATGGAAAAGTGATCTAAGAAGACATGTGCTAGCTGGGTGAAAGATAAGATGGAATGCTTGGTGAGGGCACTTTACCAGTTGAGTGCTGGGTTAGATAAAGATATGGGGAAGGTTTGAAGGATAAGGGTATATTTTTAAGAAATCATGTAACATGCATGATTGAAATCCCTAAGGTGTTATTGGGGGTCCTCCTTGCTTTAAAATTTGGTAAATTTTGGAAGCTCCCATTGAGGAGGGAAAGGTCTAATGGGGACATAAGGGTGAATAGGTTCATTACAAATTTGATCATAAGATAGGATGTTATAAGCTCCTAAAATGGATGAATCAAGGTTGGTTATCTTGTCCATGAGCATTTTCATTAGGTTGGTTTGAGGTGGTGCACCAAAAGGATTGTAAATTTGGTATTGTGGTTAAGGTTGGGCAATATATTAGTAATTATTTGGTGGTTGAGAGGCTACCACTTATTAGAATGTGGATGTTAGGGGTTGGGTAGGGTATGTGGATGATGGTGGATGGGTAGTTGGTACATACCCTTGTGGGTTAAGGATGTATCATAGATTGGGTACAATGGTTAACTGTTGAGAAGTCCTTATGAATTGGGCATGGTTGGTAGTTAGTTTGGTGACAAGAGGGGAGGTAATGACTTTTGTCATAATGGGTGGTGAGGTAGAAGGGATAGATAGCCCTAAGCTTGGTAAAGGGGTATTAACCAATGGGTTAGGTTTAATAGAGGGGAGGTTGGTAATGCCAATTGTGGGTGATCTAGATACAAATTGGAAATGATGAGTCAATGGTTGGGTTATCCCCAAGGTAGAGGATTCATTAGTAAGGGTGGAAGGTGTAATGGTAATGGTTGGCTAGATAGGTTGGTTCTCAATTGTAACATCAAAGGGGTTAGTATATGAAGATGCCTAGGTGGTAGAAGGTTGGGTGGTGACTATGGCAATAGGGATACCCTCCATAAGGTGGGATAGCATGCCATAAGGAGGATATTGAGGTGGGGTTGAAACCAAGATATGGAGGGGAGAGGTGTTAAGATAATGTTAAAGGGAAACTAGATTTTTATCTATAAAAGTGGTAAAATCCATCTCTCTTTAGGGAAATACATGAGGGAAAGTAGGGATTCCCAATGGATGAAGTGAATCTTCTATGTTAGAGATGTACTCCATAAATGAAGAGGTAAAAGAGGTTGATTTAAGTGATGGGTTTTGTTCTACTGATTATCTTCACTACTGATGAGTGAGAACCATACAAGATAAAGGGGAGAGAAAATAAGAAAAATATCACCACTCACACAAGAAGAATACAATAAAATGATCAAGGAAATCAAGACACACACTATGAAGTATGTTTAAGCCTAGAGGTTAGTTTTAATCTCACTTTTGGCTTATGCCTTAGTTTATGAGAATGTGTGATAGAAGTTGGCTTGTAGATCAGGTACTATAGAAACAGTCTATGGTTGGTTTTTGGTTGTTTAGGTTCTCAAAAGAATTTTTATTGGAATTAATATGTGGCTTGGTATTGGGGCCTACCCCATCACTTCATAGTCCCATAGTGATAAGGGTGTTAGGTGATTAGTCAATATACATTGATGTCCAAATTTTATACTTAACCAGAGAGCTAAGTTGGTTATCCTCTTGGTAATAACCTCCAAGTAAGATTTTTGGGTATGGGTAAGGTGACCACTAGGTGATAAAATCCTAGTCAGGCCTTGTCTCAAATTATTTTGATGTTTGATTGATGAAAGTTATCTAGCTAGTGTGTGAAATAAAGTTGATGCTTTGATAAGATTACTGTGCTTTAATTCAAAGTGAACTAGTGTTTAAAAGTGAGTAATGGATACAATTGATTTTTATATCCAAAAGAAATTTTAGTTTCAATTATGAGCACGGATAGAGAGAAGAGCATAGAAATGCAAAGAAAATGTGAGTAAATACTCTAGGTCCCATTGGGCATGCCATAATGTTTCATGTAAATTTTTAGATTTAGTTCTAAAAAATAGAGAAAATTAAATCAATATGGGTATGGTTGAAAAACTTGTTTGTTGGTGCACACATTGAATCAAAATATTGTGAAGAGATCCTGTTTGGCTTGGGAGGAAGACCTATAGATAAAAAAGCACTAAATAAAACTTGTTTGTTAGACATATAGTTGGGTGGATTGCCTAGAGATAACTAGATCTTGAAAGTGAGAGCTTCCTTAGGGGCTGTCAATCTACACATTAAAAATAATCAAGTAGATAAATTAAAAATAAGATACTTGCATCAATAATTAAAAGGTATTGAAATCAAATACAAGAAATATTTCTAGAAAAATAGACTATAAATTATCCTAATTAGTGATAAACTAATTAATACTAGTGCTAATAGGTTAGGTTATGCTTCAAAGAATTAGAAAGGGGCTTGTGAGTGGTTGAAAACATAGAAAAGTAGATTTGGTTGGGTGTGGATGGGTCAAATCAACTTGCTAGTTTTTCTACCATAGGTGATCATAGATAGTTACTGTAAACATCGACAATTATCCTGATCATCAGTGATTGGGGTCCAACCATCGATGATTGACTATGGAATTCTAGGTTTGATTAATAGAAGGTGACAGGACTTCATAAATGAATTTTGGGAGTTGGTTAAGGGCTAGGTTGATTTCAAAATGAAATAAAGGCACATGAATGTTAAAAAATAAGTACTTGTCTTACCAGAGTTAGTTGGGTAAGTGGTTGATGTAGTTAACCTATTGGTAGAATATTAATTGATTCTAGAAAAGTAACGATACCTAAAGGCTTGGTTGAGAGATGATGACAAGTTGGCTATCAATAAGATTGTTTATAATGTTTGATAATGTTGATGATGATAATTTACTTGTAAAAGAAAACTCCTAAATGCCTGAGCTCCTAATAATAATTTTAGATGGATTTGACCTCCAAGGCCTCTCTATCTTATAAGCATAAGCAAGAGGTGGAAGTGAAGGTGTAACTGGTTCATCTAAATATAATTCATGCATGCAAAGGATTACAACACAAATTAGAAAATTTATATTTAGTAAAGGGTTGGTAGAACTTACATGCTCTTGGTAAAAAGGTGGGTATTGATCGTCAAAGATTAGGGGTTCCTAAGGCTGATCATCGATGGTCACCTTGACCGTTGATGGTCAGGGTACCCAGGGATAAGGTCCTATAGGTTAGGGTGTTACTTAATTAGGTGAAACTGAGTGCATATTGGTTGGTTTAAGACTGATAGGTGTAGGTTGGTCCTAAGAGGGTCCAGGGGTGATTTTAAGACTACTCTGACATTCAAAATTATAAGTGTGTGGATTTTCAATGTCTACAAATACCACTAGATAAAAAAACTTGTAGATATCCTAGATGTTTTTGTATTAATGGCCTTATAGTTTTTAAAAAACTACATGAACCATAGAGACTTTGGGAACCCAAGTAGAAAAGATAGATGGATTCAAATCAAGTGTCCTACAGATTGTGTCTATGAGATAACTCATCATGTAAAAGTTCCTTCTTGCTCGAGCATCCATTATGGCCTTGACCATGTTGAAATTAACCATTCCTAGGTTGGGAACTTGGGAGTCATCTAGGATCATGTGAAGCAAGGGCACCCAAAGTATATTAACATGAGGACAATCTAGGGCCCTGAATAACTAGTTCAACAAAATCATACCAATTTGGACCTCCTCCTTGAAGGTGTGGATTATGTATGCATTGACATCATCTTTGTTCACCCACTTGGCATCTATATTCTCAGCCCTATCTTTTAGGATGTCATAGATTTTGAGTGAATTAGTCTAGGTCTATACCACCTCTAAATCATACAAAAGGGTTAACTCTAGAATATTGTGATAGACTTTATAGGTTATTCCCAAGATGTTAGTAATATGACATTGAGAGCTAGTTGAGCAGACCTAATCATGAATGTCATCTTAAAATCACCTAGAAGTGAGAAGAAAATTTATGAACAAGTCATCATATGAGAGCACTTTAGGCTTGGACATCACCATGTGGAGGCCACACTTATCATATTATTATAGGGCATCTTAAATTTGGCATGATCATCATCATCATCATCGATAATCAAATCTTTAGGCACTTGGTTGATGGCTTTGAATACTTTATTGTAATGTTTAAATTAGGTCAAGCCATTGGGAATAGAGTGTCTTTGTATTTAGGCTTGACTTTGGGGTTTGAAGATGAACTGACCATTGGAGTGAGATGAAATTTGATAGAAGAGTTCTAGGTAAAGGAGAAGGCAACAAAAGTTGTAGGTGGGAGTAGAAAGCAAGGAGTCTAAATTTTGGAGTTTAGAGATATAATGACTAATGATATTTCCAAAAGATACTTATATAAATCCACATTCACCCCCTACATTGATAACATCTAATGGTTCACTTGTTATGGATTTAGATATGAGTGGGTGGCTAAATCCTCTAGTTGATTTCCAAATCTAGAGTTAAATTTAGAGCATATGATTACACACCACTTACCAGATCTAGTAAAGGTGATGCTATGTTTTATTGTCTATTCAAGGTCCAAATCCATACTTCATCATTGTATGGAGTGGAGTAGGTACATGACCACCTCATCCTTAAAGCTGCTTAGGAGCTCCAAATTTACATCACTTATGAGCCCTGACTGGTCATCATGTCACTGGTCGATACCTATGCATATCTTAGAACTTTATTGTTATACCTATAGGAGGGATGAGATGTCAGATTGGGATAAGTGGTGTCTTTTGATTATCCCTTATGAATCCACATGTACTTCATTCTATCCATCTTGGGACCTTTAGGGGCCTACCTACTAAACTACTTAGTTATGCTATGTGTCATGTTATGATATATCATGATCTTTTGGGCTCTCACATATCTATCAAATAAAAAGATACTAACTATTATAATAATAGGCTATGTGGCACTCTCTTATTGCATCAAGTTGTCTCAAGATTTGACATATTTATCAAGATTGATAGATTGACACATCTAATAATAATGAAATCTCATTGGTCAAATCTGAGCACTTCTAAACTCTAGGGCACATGACATCCTTTGATTTAGTCAAGATCTCCTAGGCTCTAAGACTAAGAAATTGACCACTCTACCTATAGTTGATGTGGTACTCATGAGTTAGGTCAAGCTCTCCTAGGCTCTAAGACCAAGAGATTGACCACTCTACCTCTAGTTGATGTGGCACTCATAATTTAGGCTAGGCTCTCCTAGGATCTGAGATATTTATCACATCTAGGAGACTATCTATTATTCTTTAGCATGGGGTGATTATATAGAGTACCAATGGAATTTGACTTGGGGTCGGTGATGATTCTTAATTACATTAGGATGTCTCAAGATCTAACATCTCTATTAGGTCTAGGATACTAATGTATCTAACAATAAGCCACATGATGTTCACTAATTGCATCGAGCTCTCTTGAGATCTGACATCTCTATTAAGTCTGAGAGACTAACATGTCTTATATAGGCTACATGGCATTTTATTATTACATCAGGCCTCTGTTATCTTTTCAAAATGATTTCTCAAAACTGGTCTTCACCAACTTTGCCTTTATAACTTTTGCCCATAACTTTACTTGTGTAAAACCTATGACTACTCTTCAGATGAATATCCTAAAATCATGTAGTGTTAAGATTTTGACACGTGGAAATACCTATGAGAAATACACAAAATGACTAAGTGAAAGAGAAATAAAAAACCACCAATTAACTGTTCACCTAGCCTTCAATTAGGCTACAACATTTCATATAGGAATCTAGGATATGATACATTAGGAAGAAGACTGAGACCCTAAGAATCTCCAAAGAAGGATAAGCCTGCAAAGTCAGTGTGTTAAACATTTAAATCAATAAATCTTATCTTAACCTTAGAGTATCAACATGATTTTTCTTGGTCTCTTTCATAGACATTTTAGGCCTAAAAATTGGATCAATTGGTTATTATCCATACAAATTATTTGAGAAAATCTAGGGCAACATGGGATTTAAAATACTTGGCATAGGTAAAGCCAACTAGAGTGAGAGAATGAGTCTAAGAAATCTGGTTTTGTGTTTTAAAAGAGGGGTCCCCCATTTATTACAAAAATGGGGGATGTTAGACACAATAGTGTGTTTGTACAGGATTAGGGTTTTGATTTTATAAGCCTTTTAGATATATTTTAAAGCTTGATATATAAATAGGTTGCATACATATTTAGTGACCAAACCTATATTTTTATATCTAGCACACAATCTAACATGATAAAGTAACAATAGATAGACATCAATACATTGCACCCCTATTCATCTCCTATGGAATTGTACGACAATAAAATGAGCCACTATTTTCTAATACATTTATGTTTATAGGTTTTTTTAGACATCACATTCTATAGAAAGTTAATAAAGTCTGAAATAAAGTAGTTGTAAGGACCAATTCTTTAACCCTAACCCTAGTTTATATTTTTAACAAATTTATAAATTTGTTAAATTTTGTATATCTTTATATTTTATTGTATTATATCTTATATATCATCCTAAATCAAATTTTAATATTTTTTTTCCATTTAGAGTTAACTGTAATTCATAAATAATTATAGTGTAAACATTTTTGTAAACCCATTATTGTTAAGAGCACTACTTGTTTTTTGTTGATTTTTAGCTTTGAGTTTTAGTTTAATTCTAAAAAATTATAACATTGAAAGAATATAGTCCTCAACCTTGGATATTATTCTTAACATAATGATTCAATTTTTTTGACTTTGGAGTAATCCAATGTTCAAAAAGTTTGTCTTGTCACCTCGAATAGATACTGACATAGAGGCTCTTTTTTTTGAATTCAGATTGAATTTTTTATTTTCCTATTAAAAATATTTTGCATTTATTTTAATTTATTTAATTATTTAATAAATTGTATTATGATAATTTTTAAATTACTTAGTGATTATCATGAAGGGTGAGATGTTCTAATTATAGACATCATGGCGTGAGGGGTTTTTATTCCAATACACATAGCCATAGTACAACATTAAACATAGAATTTAATTTATCTATACCTCATGATGTATTTAAAATGCATAGGGTAGTCTTGTTTACACCAATATGAAGCTATTTGTGGTGCACCTGAGATAAGTGTATCACCCAAAGAATTTACTCTCAATTTACCCTTGAAACCATAGTTAGTGGGAGATAGAAATAGTTCTACCTCTATAGTTATTGATATAAAACATTGGTCTGACACTAATCAATAAATGAGGAAGTATATTTGAGAGCCTAAAAATTATTCAAACCTTTTTGTAAATTTCTAATTATACCTTTATTTTATTTGTATTGTATGCTTAGTCATTAGTTCCTTTTTAGATGGTAGATTGATTGTTAGTTTTTTCATTCATTATATATAAATTCATTGTATATCTCATGGATTGTTAAATTGGATATGATATTATTAATCATCCCCTTTATGATTTTTTATACTCATATTGTACATTATATTTACGATAAATATGAATGGACAAAACATCAAAAGAAAAAACTTATGGAAAAAACATATATGGATAATTATGATTTATATGATGTAGCATATCATGTGCAATTTTATTTTCATGAATATTAGTAATATAGTTATATTTAATTTGAGTCACCTCTTCATTCCTATTTAGAACCTCCTCTAAAAACCTCTTTAGATTCTTCTTTGGATTTTACCTTTGATCATACCTCTAGATTCACCTTTGGGTTATTTTCTAGCTTCCTCTTTGGAATTATATTTTCTCACAACCCTAGAATCCTATTTGGATTATATCCTATATTTCTCTTCATATTAACTTTTAATCACACCTATATATTCCTCCTTGGATTCCACTTTATCTTCTTTGGTTGCACCTCATGACTCTCCTTTAGTTTTGTCTATAGATTCCTATTTGAATCCTTCCCTAGATTTTTCCTTGATGACACCTCTAGTTTCCTCTTTGGCATCATATATAGCAACCCCCTTAGTGTCCAACATGGAAATATATTTACATTCCACCCATGATACACTCCCTTCTTCTTCCATTAGCACATCTCAAGCTCCAATTGAATCAATATGCATGTTTAATCAAAACTTCCTAATGTTTGCCACTGTGAAGCTCTTCAAGATCAAATCATCACTATGAGAAAGTTAATTGAATAATTACAACAAAAAAAATAATGTTTTAGTGAAAATTTCACATAATAATTAAATACAATAAATTCAGAGCATGCTAGTGTTAATCATGTATATACATCTCCTAGAAATGTCATGACTATAAATATATCATCTCAAATAAAGGTCAAAATCAACACACATCTACTAATATTGATGTTACAAGTGTGAAAAATTATAATAAAATTTCAAGTGAGATTATAAGGGAAATGATTCAAAATAAATTTATTACATTACCTTCTATATCTCCTCTAAGAAGATCAGAATACTTTATGCATATTATAAAATGCATGGTCATCATACAGATAGTTGTTTGGATTTGAAGAAGAAAATACAAAGTATAATTGATAGTCATGATCCTATAATAGATAAATATATTAAAAAACCTACTCATATTATGAGGGAATCTCCTAAAACACAAGTATGAGTAGAACAAGTGGAAAAATCAAAGCTAGTGTAAAAGAAACAAAAATAATAAGTATGGATACAAAAAGATAATTAGAAAAAAAAATAGCTAGAGCAAGAACAATTTAAAAATGAAAAATTAGAGAAAGTAAGATTAATAAAGGAATAAGATGACAAAGACAAGTTATTAAAAGAAAAAATTGAGAAGGAATAATTTCAAAAATCAAAATTAGAGCAAGAAAGGTTAAAAAAAGATAAAGAGTGATTGATAGAAGTAAATTTGCAAGAACAAATTCAAGATAAGGAAATAGACCCTTTTATGAAATATTTTATTACATATGTAAAGGAAAGAGACAAGGTAAAAATTAAAAAATCCAAGATTGCATCTCCAAGTCAAGAATTCAAAGCATAACTTACTTATCTTCATAGTACTCAAGTAAAGTTAAATGATTCTTCTCTAGTTCAGAATAAGAGGCAAGATTTTGACAATGATGAAAAAAATTTCTAGAAGATAGCTCCATTATATGGTGTAGTTGGGTTTTCATACTTTCAAAGCATAACCTAATAAATTCACTCTATCTTATGATGATGGTTACATTGATGATTATGATCTTGATTATGCAAAATATCGGTATGATAGTGATTCAAAGGCATATACCATTGTTACTTATCGTTATTCACAAGACATATTTCCTTCACATAACATAGATGCATATACCTATGTTTATCCTCCTCTATTTTCATACAGACATCCCCTTGATGAAATCCTTGGTTTATAGTATCCTCTCTCTCTATATATATATATTAGTTACTCTTTACTTTTTTTGCATATTCTTGTTTACCTAATCCAATTTTATTCTAGCCATTGGTTTTATTTTTCATTATGGGGCACTTGTTCCTTTGTTTTATTCAACCGAATTCAAAAAACCCAAGACAATTATCCTACTAAACTTTCAATGTGCACCCTTCATGGAAATTCATTTTCTCATTATTTCACATTTATAAATGCTCTAGATCTCATTTGTACTTTCATGATCAGATATATATATATATATATTTTAACATGAGTTAATATGGCCATCTTTGCTACATTACATATACTTTTACATTAGGGGAACCTTGTTTTCCTTCAATATTATCATGCTTTACTTTAGCACCTTGTTGAGGGTTGTTCAAATCTCCACCTCCTTCCATTTTAAAAATCTTGTTGCTTACCTTATTTTTCATAGCTTTTTCAACATTTACTTACGAATATTTTAATTTTAAAATATGGTGAAATACAAAAAAACACATTCTAAAAAGTACAAAAAATAAAATATTTGAAAAAATATAAAACCAAGAACTATAATAATATTCTCATATTGTTTGATTACATATTTGCTTATGTAATTTATATTTATGTTAATTACATACCATATTTAATTAAAATTTCAATACAAAATGATTCTCACAGGGTGTTTGCATGTGAAATAAGATAATTTTTTATAAGACCGGGTGTAGATTCTCATATTTGGTGCAAGCATAATTTCATAGCATGTTTTCAACTTTTTGATTATATACATATTTTGACTAAGACTTAGATATCTAGTGGTGTGGTCTCATGTGGACCCCTTCAAATCCATATTATTTCATTTTAATTATCTTCCCTTGTAGGAATATATGGTGTAAATTGTTTTTTCTCTAATGTATTCTAGGGATCCCTATTTGTGTTTTTAATTATTCTATATTTTCAACCTCTTGACACATGCATTCAAGTTAGAATATTTTATTGATGCAAGTGTCCAACCACGACACAAGTGTCTAGACTTATATTTTTATAATTTTTCATATATTTTGCTTAGTGACCATTTATTTTGTCCCCTTTATTCATTCTATTATAGTATTTTTGCATGTCACTAGGTCCTAATTTAAAATCAAGATATCTATATATAAAAAATTTTTATGGTATATTTACACCATTTATAAATTTGATCAAGAAAGTTTATAATTATCAATTATTTTAAGATCTAATCTATCAAACTAAACTACACTACAATACTAAATTTAATATCTGAAGACTCAAAAGGTCACCATACTCTTGCATTGTTTCTATCAAGGGTTACTATAGGAGAAAGAATATATAGTTGCACAACTATAATTCCACACACATCCTAAGAGGGAAAACAACAATTGAGTTTGAGGCCCTATTTGAAGTATTGGCTATCTAGGTAACACTTAGTAACAACTAGGGTTGCCAGGGTTAGCTCGACTCATGTACTAACCCTCTTTTACAAAGTTACAAGAGATTAAAGGTAAGGAGATTGGGGTTTAACTTATTGGTTTGGTATTGTACATAAACAAACATATTCTAAAGTACCAAACATACATATAGGTGATAACATAGGTGTGATAGGAATTTGTTCCGCTCGTGTGTATATTTTGGGTTGGACACATGCATCAAAGTTTGAAATCTATGTCGATGAAATTATCTATGTTAATGTAAGAATCTTATGGATAAAATAGTCAAAACTTAGAATGCACAAATTATTGAGCTTGATCAATGTTTTAAAATGATTATAGATCACTATTATATCTTAGACATGAACTTTGAATAAGACATGATCTCTTTATCCCTTAGTTTTATTGTATTTATTGAAAATGCTAAATTAGGTAAATTTGTATTATTAATTATATTTTAATTTGAATATAAATATAGTATTATTCCTTTGAAATAGTTTTATATGTTTAAGTGTGTTTGTGTAGAAACCCAAATAGTATAAAACATCAATAAATAATCATAAATATAAGAAGTTATCTTGACTAGAAACTTGTGTCTATAGTTAATTTGGACAAAGTTACACTAGGCATACAACAACACACTATGCATCTATCCTCCTACTACTGATATCTCCCTATGCATTTTAAATATTTGTTTTTGAATGCAACACAATCATAAAGACCTATTATATAGTTTTTGATCATATAATAGAATAAATATTGAAATATAATTTAAATTTCATGTTAATAAACAATTTTACATAGTTTTGATGTTGGGCTAGCCTTGTAACCAATAACCTTACTAAGTTTGGGGCATCTCATCCTTATACATGAACATTTTTATAGGTTGCATTTATCAAAAACATCTTTTCCATGTTGAGATATAAGGAAAACAAATGTCTCATCTACATTCATACTTTATATGTGTCATGATGACTATGCTATTTGATAACATGAACATAAATACATATGATTAAAATATTCTATCTTTATTCACTCTATATGCTTGCTTATTTACATAACATAGTTCAACTTGCTTGATTTTTGAATGCGGCCCTTGGCCTTATGTATGTTTAAAATACACCTTATTACTTGTATGACATCACCATGCCATGTGTGTCTGGTATTTGGCCTTCAATGTTTATGTGACATTTACATGCCCCTTGTATTCAACCTTTAGGCCTTATCTATGACTTTTATACAAATGTTCTAATTATATGAGGCATTTTACATGACCCTCAAATGTGTCCTTTGGTCTTTATTGTTTAACATTATGTGACTTTGATTAAATGTTAATTATTGGATACTATGGTGCCATTATTATTATCATAGACTACTATGTATCTATTACACACACACACACACACACACACACACACACACACACACACACACACACACACACACACATATGGTGCCATGATACATATCATGCACATACTAACATGTTTCAATGCTCCATTTTTAAAAAAACACTATGTTTACAATACATATTCAATAATTTCATCTTCTTTACATGATTCATACAATTATTTAATGATATATTATAATTACTTGATGTAATTCCATATACAAAATATTAATATGGTTAATGCTAAATCTTTTAATATTCCAATACAATTCAAATATGCAAAATGCTATTACATGATTATATCTTTCACTAATGCTCTCACTTTTTCTTTTGAGACAAGTGATTTTTAAGAAATTTCCCCCATCTCAAAAGGGGGGCATCATAATGGGTTTATCTATAAGCTTTAAAAAGTAATACATTTCATATTTTATAGTTTACAATATGAAAAAATCAAAATTTATAGATTATAGGGGCATTCAGATTGCTTATGCACTCCATTCTTATAACTACTTGAGCACAAATATACTTTTGCACATAAAATTATAAGAATTCAATTTTTTTTCAAAATATCAAATTGACACTCTACACAATACATAGGGCATGATGTTCATTCATGTCCAAGTACTACTCTGCAAAATTCATATTTTTCTTTTTCAAAGTTTCATGAATTTATAGTTTGAATCTAGATCCGTCTACAATGGTATGATTCATATTTTGAAAGTGGTCCAAGTTTGATCTTAGTGAATCTCCACATATTGGTTTCAATTTAGTGATCCATGTCCTAGTTCCCACCCATTATTTTCATTTAATAAAGTGATCCATGTGAGAACTTAGTGACACTCATTGTTTTGGTTTCAGTTTAGTAAACTACTTTATTAGTTCCCATCTCTTCAAGAATTACATAGTAATCAATGAGGGTTGGAGCATATAATATTTAAAACTCAAGCATATTCATTGATTATTTAAATTGTGACTTTATCACTTTAAATTCACCATATGTTTAAAACTTCTCTCCATGTCTCAATAAGGGAGCATGCACATATCTATGATGAAGAAAAATTATGTATACACACTCAGGTTTTACATTTTATTTACTCTAGTAATTTTATGCATCACTAGAATAGGGGAGGGGGTAATGTAGACAATAAAATTTAACCCATAAATTATTGACAATGTTGGTCATTGACATATTTACCTTGTCTGGCCTATTTGCCATTCTTATAATCCACAATCTCTAAGAAAGCCTTCAATGTCTTATAATTACTAAAAAATATTCTAAACTTCCTTATATATTATTAATTATCCATATTCAACAAATATTTTCATTATGACTCTTGTTTCATAAGCCTTTATCCTTTTAGGATAAATGTAAACTAGGCAAAAAAGATCACACTACGAACCTTTACAATAGTGTCGACTTGTCTCCTACTCTAAAATGATTATCTTTTTAAAATGAAATATTCCTATCTCTATTGAAATTCTAATATAATTTTATAATCCTTTGATAATTTTAACATTATTTATTAAATTTTTAGGGCATATCTTATCCAACATCATAATAAAATTTTCTGGTTGTATTCATATGATCTTCCCTACAGATAAACTACATTAGCTTAAGGCCCTTTTGTCTATGTAGGAAGCACTTAGTTAACAAGGGATTTTTTAAGGATAGCTCAACCATTTAAACTTCCCCTATTTCCCCCTCCTTTTTCATTTGATATTATTTTGTGTGATTGTGCATGATTAAGGTTCTAATTTTATAGGTCTTTCATGCATCAATTCAATATCTGTATAGAAAAAAGTCACATACAAATGTAGGTGATAAACCCAAATTTTTAGATCCAATACATAGTCTGATAGGAAAAAGTTATATTAGACAAATATTAATAAACTATGCCCTTATTTTATCCTATAGAATTATTGCAACAAACATGGAGCCACTATTTTCTAATATATTTGTGATTTCACTTTTTTTTAGATAGTCATAGTCTATATAAAGTTAATATAATTTGAAATAAATCAGTTGTAAGGACAAATACTCTAACCATAACCCTAGTTTCTATTTTTAGAAAAATTAAAAATTATATATATGTATTTATTTTTCTTTATTATATCTTATACATCACCCTAGATAATATTTCAATAATTTACATTTCCATTTAGAGTAAATTATAATTCATAATTAATTCTAATGTAAACAACAAGTTTGAGATCCAAAACTTGCACATGGACTTCATCAAGTAATTATTGCCTTATGACATGATATAATATAAGTGGAACAATCATGACTTCAATATAAATAAATTTTGTACCATCATACTTACTATATAAATTTAAAGGTACTTAGATAGGTAACATCATGTAAAGTCATTATTTGTATTTTTTATTGAATATATCATATGAGTAACTTTGGTTTAGGGTAAAAATTTCCCTAATGATAAATTATTTTTTAATTACTTCTTAATATTATAAATTTTTTAATATGGTAGAAGCAATTTCAATATTTGAAGGTATTGTTGAATGCTACAAAGTGTAATTTAATGATGTATAAGTTATGTGTACTTTGTACTTTTGTACATTAAATTTTATGTTGACACTAGATATATTGAAGTTGATAAATCAATGACATTATTAACTTTTCCAAGTTATATTAGCAGTATATAAATTTTGTGTTCTTAGTGTTGTTAGTTTATATGGACATGTTTGCATGATATGATGCTAACCATGTTGATCTATCAGTGAAATTAAAAAAAATTATATTTAGGCTATGGAATATGATTAAAACCTAATAGATATTGGTGTATGGAATGGTAGATTACATACTATGTTTTTTTGTAGTTTATTATGAGTTGGATATTTTAGCTTTTGTGGCTGTAACTATTTGAATGTTATCTCTTTAATATTTTGGAGAATGTGGAAATAGAGGATACTCTATGAATGAGATATTTAATTGTTAGTTTGGTGACTTAATTATAATTATAATATGCCTTGGAGTGTGTACTAAGTCATGGTGGTTCATTCATGTGGGTAATTAAGTAATTAGGGTTTATAGGTATAACCACACTATTCCTAAGTTGTTAATCAAAAGTTGTGAAATTATTTATTACAATAATATAGACTAATTTTTGAGAAATAAAATAAATGTGGAAATTGTGAAAAAGTGGTGAAATGAATCAAATCACTTATCTTCATTATGGTTATTGATTACTATTGTAGAGGGTGTTAGTGGATTCTTGTAATTACGTGGCTAATATAAAATTATGTTAAAATTCCAATGCAATCTATGATTAGTAGAACCCATGCATTGACCACTTGGAGTCACCATGAGCTACTGAGAGACTAAAGAGCATGTAGGCACAAGTAGGGTTTAAACATAGATTAAGGATTCAATTTGATGGATACTATTAATCACTTGAATTGTTTTTAATATATGTAGTAACTCATGATAAATGTGAATATAGATTAAGAATGTATACTATTTAATAAGTAACTAAGTTATTATAATTGTTTAAATCAATTTATTTGATAATAAATTTTAGTTTTAGATTTAATGAGAATTAATGATTGAGAAAATTGGTATATGGTAAACCCTAACATCTCTTGCAATTCTTTTGTTAAATGGGTTTATAATATGAAACCCTATTGTGAATGGATGTTTAATTATTGGCCATGATTAGTAATTTTAATGATTAACTTGGATAGTAGGATAAGACACATGGTTAATTCTATTGGAGAGTTGTTAGTGATGTCATGGAGGTGTACTAGTGAGTGGATGAAGTGCTTTGATAGCCTAAGTAACAATGACAAAGTGTGCAATGTGCTTGTCCTAGTGTGCTTCAAGTATGCTTTGTTGAGCTTCAGAGTTTGATTGGTTAGAGATGTTTAGGGAGGATTATCATGATTGAAGCATGTGAAATAGGTATTTAAGATGTTATATATTTTTTGAGAGCTTATGTGCATAAGTATAATTCATATGGTAGTCCATAGTTTTCATCTAGATAATTTAGGTCTAGTGGCAAAAAATCTGAGTAGGTAGTTTGATGATGTCACCATTGCCACATAAGAATAAGTCAAAGGAATTTGGTCATATGGTTGTGATCATAGTAGTCCCTAGTTGTTATAATCACAATTTTAAGTCATGAATCAAAGTGCATTCAAATTTATGGGGGTGAAAATTTGGCTATTCAGACATAATTCATTATGTTCCCATACTTAGCCAAATTTGCAAAAGGGTTCAAATAGAGTTGAGTAAACATGTTGATGAGGTTATAATTTGCATGCATAGAGGTGTCAGGATAAAATAATCATATGGATTTATTAATTTTTTTTCCTAGTTTATTTGTTCTAAGTTTTAGATCATGTGATGAAGTGTCTCAAGAGATATGCATGTGCAAAGTTGGGCTCCCAGGCATTTTGATTATGTTTTCCCATAGCCAATTTTTTAATGTGTTAAGAAGAGCCGAGTGAGAATTTTAATGGTGTTATATCTTACACATGTGAAGGTGTCAAGAGAAACTGATCATATGGGTTTGTTAATTTTTGAGCATAGTTATTTTGTGCTAAATTTGAGATCATGCACTAAAGTATGATAAAAATTATGGAGAAAAGTTGGTCTCCCAGACAAAATATAGAAATAGTTAGCTTTATGATAGAATATTTTGAGAAGGCATTTTAATGACATTATATCTCACACATATGAAGGTTTTAAGAGTAGTATATCACATGGTTAGATTCTCTTATGTGAGGAGATTATCTGGTCCAAGTTTGAGATCATGTGTCAAAGCGTAGGATAAGTTATTAAGGTTACAACATGGCTAATCAAGCATATTGAAAGGGTCCCCATAGTCATTTCTACACATGTTAAATTTTGAGAAAGATCTATGGTGCACATTTCTCTAAGAAGTTAGGAAGTAGCAAGATGAGGGCAAGTACATGATTTTCAATGACTAATCAAAAGTACATGATAAAGATCTAATGATGAGTGGGTGTTTATACAAATTGAGTGAATGGTGAGTGTTGATTTCTAAAGACCTAACTAATCCATAGAGATCAATAGAGTGCATGGAGTGAAAATTTCAAGATTATATGAGATGAGGTCAAAGTGACATAGGTTAAGCATTTGCACATTGATACCTATGTGCTAAATTTTGAACAAGATTGAAAGAGTATATTTGATCTAAGTTGAGAAGACATGAGATACGATCATTATATTCAAGGTTTAACTATGACCATTACTATTTGAATATTTGAATTTGCTAAGGGAAAAACCAATGTCTGGTCTTTAGACCATATATTTTGATAGAAGATAAATTTACTCATGTAGTAAAAATCAAACATGAAGAGGAATCCATGATGCACCTAATGAACCTAATTTGAAGATCTATAATTGTGTATATTCCAAGATATTAATGTTCAAATTTGACTGTGTTCATGCTTGTTTTGCAAGTGAATTAAGAAGGTTGTTTGAGCTCATTTTGATGTCTTATGATGAATTGGCTATTGGGGAGTGTTTTAGACTCTATGAGGATGCTCTATGAATATTTTTGAGGTGTGATAAATATATCTTGAGTATTAATAATGCTTAAGAAGTTGATTGTATGTTCGGTAATGGTGTTCTTGCATATAAGGTCTCTATTTGAGTTGATTGAACATACACAAAAGTGAGAAAAGGTGTCTATGATCATTTGAGGATGTCTTAGGGGTCATAAGGAGTGGACCTATGTATTTTTAATTGGTCTTGTGTTATTTTTATTCTTGAAGAAGTGTGAAAGAGGTGAAAGGGTCTCCATAGGACCTAAAAGTGATTTAGGACTTTTTTGAAAGGGGATTATGCTTAAGTGTGACCCATATGAGTGACTTAAGGGTGAAGGCATGTTTTGTGGATAATAAGGAAATATTGTGATCTTTTTAAATTTATGATTGATTTATATATAGTGAAATCAAATGTGTTGGTTTTTAGAATTTAGTGTGGAATATTAGAAAGAGTTGGAGAGTAAAGGAAAACATAGGAGAGAGAGAGAGAGAGTGCCCAAATGTTAGGTTGATGAGCAAAGGAGATTAAGGCCTATGTGTATGATCTATAGATCATGTTTTTGATGACAATATAGTGTTATTTTAGTTTGAAGTTGTGAGAAGAGATCTAACTATGAATATGAGGACTATTTGAGTGAAGGAGAGAGATTATGGCATGCCTATGTGAGAAGCTTGCTTGAGAAAGAGAAAGAGTTTATGTAAAGGTCAGATAATTAGAGATCCATCATCAAGTATTGAGGACATAAGTTTTAAGGTGGAAGTGTTCTTCTCAAGGAGGGTCCAAAGGACTTGATCTTCCTTAGGGGTAGTCTGCTTGTGAAACAAGGTTTCACTAAATACCTTTGGTCAGAATGATTTGATCAAGGTTGTAGGTCAGAAGGACTTGACTGAAGGTTCCTAATCAAAAGGACTTGATTAGTCTCTTGTTTGTGATCATATTATAGGGTAATAGTATATGTGTTTATAGGATTGAGAGTGGGTTTTATTCACCAAGAGGGTTTTCCACATAGATCTTGTGTTATGTATGTGAACTTGTATTATGTTCATTGTTCACTAATATGAATGATTTATATGCTTCATGAATGTTTGTATTAAATGCTTAAGTATTATTAAAGGTTTATAAATTAAATTTGATTATTTTCCACCACTGATTCACCCCCCCTCTTAGTGGATTGTACCTCTAAAAATTGGTATCATAGCAAAGTCCTTTAGTAAAAGCTTGACAACTTGAAGGTGATCCAATGTACAATGGCTAGTCCAAATGTGCAAGGTGGTTTCTCTACTAAGCAAGAAATGATGTTCAATGGATTGAATTATGCATTTTAGAGTGCTATAATGAAGACATATATTATGTCCCTAGGGTTTGATGTATGACAATCTATTTTGGATGGTTATGTTTCCCATGCTATTCCTCCATCTAGTTTTGTAGACAGGAAGCTAATTGAGAAAAATTCTAAGGCAATGAATGCCATCACTTGTGGTCTTATAAAGACTAAGTTCACCAAAGTAATCCACTACACATCTACCAAGGAAATATGTGATAAATTGAAGACTATATTTCAAGGAGATTCAAAGGTTAAGCTTGATAATTTACAAAATCATAGAAGATAATTTGAAAGTCTCAAGATCAATGAAGAAGATACTGTGACATCCTTTTTGTAGAGAATTTATGAGATTGTGAACATCATCAAAGGTCTTGAAGAGAATTTTGAAGAGACTACTATTATTAAAAAAGTGTTGAGGTCTCTATCCCCCATGTTTGATCTAAAAGTATCTGCTATAGAAGAAAGTCATGACCTTACTCAGTTGAAGATGGATCAATTGCATGGCACCCTTACTACCTATGAGATGAGGAAGAATGATGATATATCACCAAAGAAGGAAGTAAATTTTAAGACTAAAATGAAGATAAAGAAGTTCTAAGGTAAGAAACTCAAGGAAGATGGCATTATTGATATAGATGAGGATGAACTAATTGCTTTAATTTCAAGGAAATTAAGAACAGGTTTAGGAAAGTATAAAGGTATGCTACCCCTCAAATGCTTCAATTGTGGTGAAATAGGACATTTTGATAATAAGATCCCTCATAAGAATAAGAAGGATGATGATGAAGAGCATGATCAAGGCCATGATGATGGCAAGAGATATTTTAGGTATTATAAATACAAAAAGGGATTCATAAGGTTTGACAACAACAAGAAGTACTTCAAGGACAAGAAGAGTCTCTACACCAAAGAATATTGTAGCTCATTAGATGAGAGTGACGATAGTGACTCATAATATGATCATGAAGATGATGGTTCTACTAAAGATGAAGCTCTATTCATGGTTGAGGAAGTAAGTTTCTCACATCATAAGGAGTCTACTTGGAGTGATTTAGATGATGATGAAGATGAGGTAGACTATGAGACTACATTGATAAATGCTCATGAAAAACTAAATATCAAGAAGAAGATCAATAAGAAGATGAAATCTAAAATCAAGGACTTTGAGGATCAATTCAATGTATTTGAGGCAAGAATGGATGAAGATGCCAAGGGGCATGAAGATATAGTCAAGCATCTCAATTGTCAATTGGAAATCCTATCTACAAGCCTAAAAATCTATAGAAGATAAATGTGCAAGGTATGTAATTAAAAATGAGTCATTAAAATCTAAGTTATAGAAGGTATCTAAGAAGGTAATGTAATGTGTGAGATTTGAAAAGAGCTCAAGTTATCTAGAATTTTTTTGAATGATTAAAAGCATGTAAGTGATACGACTAGTCTTGGATACAAAGAAGAACCATAGATTACAACTCAAGACAAGATGAAGACTAATGTGAACAAGGAAAATAAATCTCTGAAGACAAATAATTAGAAAAGAAGTAAAGGTACTAATATAATAAATAAAAAATAGATTAGACAACCAAATGCCATGAGGTATGCAAATTTTAATGCTTACTGCTATACTTGTAATCAATTTGGGCATAGAGTTAGAGAATGCAGAAGACCTGTTAGAAATGAATTTGCTTAGAACTATGATGGGGGTTATTAGTAAAAGGGGTAAGTAAGGTTGAGTGTCTCAACTATCATGATGTGGGACACTTTAAAAAACATTATCCATTTAAGGTAAGAGAAGTTGAGTTTCCTTCAAGAGAAATTGAGTGCTACAGTTGTTATAAACTAGGATACATTGCAAGATTTTATCCAAATTTGATAAGGTAAAATGATATTTTTGCAAAAATTATGGTGTGTTTCAATAGTGAATAGAGAGGTCACATTATTATATTCTAAAAGCAAAGGCTTATGAGATAGAATAGATTTAATCAAGCTCCTAGAGTTCAAGGAAGAAGGCAAGTTAACACATGGAAGCCAAAGTGACAAGTGTAAGTCATGATGAGACTGTAGGTCCAAGTAATTTATTTGTTATGGTAGATAATGCTTCTAAAATTGAAGAGTCCCAAGAGGTCTCATTGTCTACTCATATTGAGATTGAATAAACTAAGCTCAAGGAAAAGACCAAGGTGCTGGTTGAAGCTAGTTTAAGGTGATCCAAGTGAACATCCTAATATTTTTGAAAAAGTGTCTAGTGATGAGGATATAAGATAAAATACAAATTATTTAGATAAAAAGGTATGCCATGAATCTATGTTGTCTCCATGTATTGATAATATTATCATAGAATAAAAGGATAATGTTGTAATAGTTGAGAAAGTTATTTCTCTAAATCCAAAGAAGAAGAAGAAGAACTATACATATCAATTAAGAAAGGAGGAGGAGGAATATGAGGAGTTGTTTTTGTTTTAAAGCATTGAGGTATAAAGGGTGTCTCTATCTATGCTTTTTAAGAGACTCCTTTCAAATAGAGAAATAAGTGTTGCTATGGTGTTTTTTAGTTAGAACAATCTATAGGGTTAGATTGAAGGTTCTTAGATGGAAAAAGGGGTTTTGTGTTTTGTCAAGTTAATGTTTTTGCATAGAAAGGTATTTTGACCTTATTATACTATGCTCATGTGGTTTTATGATTTTAAGGTATGTTGAAGTCAAATTGAAGATTTTTGTTTGCTTTTAGGTTTCCTAGCTTGTACTTATGAGTATGCAGGTCCTAAAATGAGTTATAGGAAATCAAGGTTCCCAATGGTGTGGAAGATCAAATATTGGTCCAGAAGTGTGTAATGTTTGTCTCTAGGTGTACAAGAAGTTTTAGAGGTGGACATTGATTGGAAGGTGTTGTGTTGACTTTATTTTTTTAAGATTATAGGGTTTTGGGTTCTGCTAGAAAAGTGCCCTGCATTACGAGTTGAGGTTTGGGGCTTCTTAATATGTTGAATAGGCCAGATGGGTTGTAAAATAAAGATTCATAGAGATTTGAAGGTTTTTGGTTCTCAAGTTATTCAAAATTTTGTCATGTTGGAGGCTTAATTAGATAGTAGGTTTATGAAAGAAGTATGTTGCATAAGATGATCTTGTTGTTGCAAATTAGTATGATCAAGGGGAATATGAGAGTGATCAATATATAAAGTTTTAGGTCTTGATGATCTATCTCCATAAAGTTGTGGGATCTATAAGTTCTAGGAAGGGCTATAAAGAGTCTAGTTAGGCATAGTCTTGAAGATGTGATTTTTGTTTAGTTTATCCAAAAGAGAAAGGTATGTGTGTTTCAAGGTGAGTTATCAAGATGGTTTAGTGCATGTTTCATATTTGGTGAGTGGCATGATGATCTGCTGATGGTCATGGAAGGGTCTTGAGAAATAAGGTTGATAAGCCTGTATGTTGGTTCTTCATGGTGTGTAGAGATTTGAAGATGCTCAAATGGTGAAATGGCTTAGAGATCTTAAAGGGATTTCCTCTCAAATTTTTCTTGGTAAGTTTTATCAAATTTTAGTATTTTGTGTGTTATTTTTTCATTAGTTGCTGTGCTTGATTGAAGAGAGTGTTGACATGGAACAAGAGGATGTTGTCAAGGCAAGATGAAGTAGGCTAAAGGTAAGGGGGAGTTTATATCATCTTTATAATATGGTATTTTCCTATTTGATAGTATTTTTAGGTCCTCAAGATTAGTTGGTGCCCACTTTGTCATTCTGTCAATGGGGGAGAAAGTTCCTATTTTGGGAGTGCTTGAATAGAGAGAAGGTGAGTTGTATATTTCTATATATGATGTTTTTTGACATCAATGACAAAAGGGGAAATTTTTGGAGAGTTTTTAGTGATGTCATGGAGGTGTCTTGGTGAGTGTATGAAGTGATTTGATAGCCTTAGTAACATGACAAAGTATGTAATTTGCTTGTCCTAGTGTGCTTTGTTGAGCTCCAGAGTTTGATTGGTTAAAGATGTTAAAGCATGAGTATGGTGATTGGATCATGTAAAATAGGTATTTAAGATGTTATCCATGATTTTATAGCTTATGTGCATAAGTATAATTCATCTAGTAGTCCATAGTTTTCATCTAGATAGTTTGGGTCTAGTGGTAGAAAATCTGAGTAGATAGTTTGATGACATCCCCATTACCACATGAGAATGAGTCAAGGGAATTTGGTCCTATGGTTGTGATCATAGTAGTCTCTAGTTTTTATATGCCAAATCTCAAGTCATGCATCAAATCATAGTCAAAGTTATGAAGGTGCAAAGTTGGCTACTCAGACATAATTCACTATGTTCCCATAGCCAAATTTGGAAAAAGGTTTAAGAAGAACTGAGTAAGCATGTTGATGAGGTCAAAATTTACATGTGTGGAGGTGTCAATAAAAAATGATTATATGGGTTTGTTCATTTTGGTGCCTAGTTTATTTGTACTAATTTTTAGATCATGTGATGAAGCACGTCAAGAGATATGCATGTGCAAAGTTGGGCTCCCAGGCATTTTGACTGTGTTTTCACATACTTAGCCAATTTTGTAATGTGGTAAGAAGATTTGAGTGAGAATTTTGATGGTTTATCTTACATGTGTGAAGGTGTCAAAATAAACTAATCATATGGGTTTATTCAGTTTTGAGCATAGTCATTTTGTGCTAAATTTTGGGTTTATTCATTTTTGTGCCTAGTTTATTTGCACTAATTTTTAGATCATGTGATGAATTACATCAAGAGATATACATGTGCAAAGTTGGGATACCAAGAATTTTTACTGTGTTTTCCTATACTTATCTAATTTTTCAATGTGATAAGAAGACCCGAGTAAGCATTTTGATGGTGTTATATCTTGCACGTGTGAAGGTGTCAAAAGAAAATGATCATATAGGTTTGTTAAATTTTGAGCATAGTTATTTTGTGCTAAATTTGAGATCATATGCTGAAGTGTGACAAAATTTATGGAGTAAAGTTGGTCTCCCAAACAAAATCTAGACATAGTTAGCTCTGTGATAGAAGATTTTGAGAAAGCATTTTAATGGCATTATATCTTGCACATGAGAAGGTTTCAAGAGAATTATGTCACATGGTTGGATTCTCCTATGTGAGGAGATTATCTGGTCCAAATTTGAGATCATACATCAAAGTGTAGGATAAGTTATTAAGGTTTAAAAATGGTTACATAAGCATATTGACAGGACCCCCATACATAGTCATTTCTACACATGTTAACGTTTGAGTAAGATCAATGGTACACGTTACTCCAAGAAGTCAAGAACTAGTGAGATGAGGATAGGTACATGATGATTAATAACTAAACAAAGGTACATGATAAGGATTTAATGGTGAGTGGGTATTCATACAAATTGATTGAATGGTGAGTGTTGATTGCTAAAGACCTAATTGATCCATAAAGATCGATAGAGCACGTGGAGTCAACATTTCAAGATTACATAAGATGAGGTCAAAGTGATAGGGATTTAACATTTGAGCATTGGTACCTATGTTTTAAAGATCAAACAAGATCAATGGAGCTATTTGATCTAAGCTGAGAGGACATTAGATGCGAGCATTATATTTGAGGTTTAATTGTGATCGTTGCTATTTGAATACTTAAATTTTCTAAGGGAAAAACTAGTGTCTAGTATTTGGGCCATATATTTTGATAGAAGACAAATTTTCTCATGTACTAAAAATCAAATATGAAGAGGACTCCATGGTTCACCTAATGAACCTAATTTGAAGATCTAGAATTGTGTACAGACAAAGATATTAATGTTCAAAGTTGATTGTGTGTTCATGCTTATTTTACAAGTGACTTGAGAAGGTTGTTTGAGCTCATTTTGATGCTATTTTGATGTATTGGATATTGGGGTGTGTTGTAGACTACATGAGGATTCTCTATGAGTATTTTGGAGGTGTGATCAATCTATCTTGAGTATGAACAATGCTTAAAAAGTTGATTATATGTTCAATAATGGTGTTTTGTGTATAAGGTCTCTGTTTGAGTTGATTAAGCATATGCAGAGGTGAGCAAAGGTGTTTGTGATCATTTAAGGATGTCCTAGGGGACATAAGGAGTGGAAATATGTATTTTTAAGTGATCTCATGTTATTTTTATGCTCAGATAAGTGTCAAAGAGGTGAATGAGTCTCTATAGGACCAAAAAGTGACTTAGGATTTTTTTGAAAGGGGATTGTGCTTAAGTGTGACCCATATGAGATGCCTTAAGGGTGAAGGCATGTTTTGTGTCCAATAAATAAATATTATGATCTTGTTTAATTCATGATTGATCTATATATAGTGAAATCAAATGTGTTGGTTTCTATAATTTAGTGTGGAAGATTGGAGAGAGTTGGAGAGTAAATAAAAATAGAGGAGAGAGAGAGAGAGAGTGCCTAGCTATTGGGTTGATGAGTAGAGGAGATTAAGGACTATGTTTATGATCAATATATCATGTTTTTGATGATAGTATAGTGTTTTTGTAGTTTGAAGTTGTGCAAAGAGATATGAGTGTATATATGAGGTCTATTTGAGTGAAGGAGAGAGATTGTGGCATGCCTATGTGAGAGGCTTATTTGAGAAAGAGAGAGAGAGATTTTATATAGAGGTCAGATAATCAAAGATCCATCATCAAGTGTTGAAGACATCAATTATAAGGTATAAGTTTTATTCTCAAGGAGGATCCAAAGGACTTGATCTTCCTTATGGGTAGTTACTCCTTGTGAAACATGGTTTCACTAAAGACCTTTGGTCAGAAGGACTTGCTCAAGGTTGTAGGTTAGAAAGACTTGAATGAAGGTTATTAATTAGAAGGACTTTATTAATCTCTTATTTGTGATGATATTATAGGACAATAGTCCATGTGTTTTTAGGCTTGAGAGTGGGTTTTATTCCCTAAGAGGGTTTCCCACATAGATCTTGTGTTGTGTATGTGATCTTGCATTATGTTCATTGTTCACTGCTATGAATGATCTATATGCTTCATGAATGATTTTATTGAATGCTTAATAATTTTCAAGGGTTTGGAAATTGAATTGGATTATTTGATACCATTGATTCACTCCCCATCTCAGTGGATTATACCTCTAACACATTCTTCCCAAAGGAGATTGTAGGCTTAAAGGCTATCATTAGCAATGCTTAAGGTTATATGAGAAATTATTGAGTTTTTATTTTGGTCTTTAATTTAAGATTGTTTTATAATTTGATATTACTTTATTGAACACGCAACACACTATAAAGGCTATACTAAAGGGTTAAGTACTATTTCATGAATTGTAACATTTTAGATAACACACACACACACACACACACACACACACACACACACACACACACACACACACACACACACACACACACACACACACACACACACACACACACACACACACACACACGATTGTGTGAATGTAAAAAACATTAATTTATGGAATATTCTCCCTTTTATAGATAAGTGGTGATAAATCCATTTAAAAAACTAACCTTATCTCTTCTTATGACTGGGTCTAGTAGGCAAACCTATTTAAGTATCCTTTTTTGAATTTGTTATAATGCAAAGGATAATTCTCACATATATTAAGTGATTGTTTTCAAGATATAAAAAATAACCATTAGCTTATTGTTGGAATGTTACATCAATCACTTAATTTGGAAGTGGTTAAAACATACTTCTGGTTACCATGAGAAGGTTATAACAATCATTTACATGTTTTTATTTAAATTAATGGGATTTGGATTACATATATCATGATTTATGCTGGAAATTGGTAATCATAAATCTAAAATGCTCTAAATTTTGTGGGCTGATTTTTGGATTTGTGACTTACTTTATAGTTAGGTCTAATTTTATTAACCATATAAAGTATTAAAATTAAACCTGATTTTAGAGAAGAATATTCTAGGATTAAAAATAAGTGAAAGGAGTGGATTTTAGAATAATATTTTAATTGTTAAAAATATGTACATAATTAGAATAAACATGCACCGAAATAGGCACAAAAAATAAAGACAAACAAAACCAAAAATCTCAAGAATAACTAAGATTTTTTTATCGATTTCTAAAACTATCAAAGTATAATTTTGGCTACATGTACCTTTATGAAAAATGATTACGCAACCTTGTTCACTTGCTTCAAGGATTCAAAAATATTTCTCATTTCTCTTGAATTTTATGCACATATTTGGTAAAATGACCTCCTTCTTAAAAACCATAACAATTCATCAAATACCAATACAAAATTGGGAAGTCAATAAGAGGCATGTGTTATCCATCCATTATTATTAGGATTTTGTTCTGGAATAAGTTTGGAAGAAATCAATCAATGCACTTCAACAAAAAAATTATATATATAAAACCTAGCCCCTATATGAATTTTTACACTATCATAGACATGTGTTATAGTGAAATTTGTCCATCCAATTTTGCTAATCCATTTTTATCACTTTCCCATCATTTTGCATTTTGTCTTATTTTTTGTGATATTTTATAAGACCCCATAGCCCAATAGATAAGGAAACATTTATGACTAGCCCACATGTATAAAGTTGTAAATTTGATGTTGTGGACTCAAAGGGAATAACCAACTTAATTACATTATTAATTATTTTAAAATTAATTAATGTTAATTAAAGTCATTGAATGACTATGCATTTTTGGTCATTTAGTGAAGTAATTATTTTTAGAATTAAAACCACTTTATAAATGTAAGGATAAAAGTGCATTTAATCTTGTATTTTTTTTCAAATAATAATATCAAAGTATGGGAAAATGAAGGGATTTTGATATTATTTGGTGGAGGAAAACATTGTACAAAAAGGAAAAAATCTAGATTTGTAGAGGTTCTTATTTCTTTCAAGTTCTTGAAGAAAGTGGAATACAACTTTGTGTAGAGCTATGTAATTTTTATGTTAGATAAATGAAACATAAGAAAGTGGATGATATTGTTCTTGGGTTTGTAATTTTAATGTCCTTTGTTTATGAATTTCATGTTTCTATTCATAGATAAAAATCTATTAAAATTATAAACTTTCTTGATTATGTGCACTCTATGGTGTTTTCAAACTCCATGTTAAAAATCCCTTGCGTAAGAATATTTTTATGTCCATGAGTGTCATGCATGTTTGATCTCAAAGAATCTTTGTACCAAGTGTGTGTAATCTAGTTTATGAGGAGACTTTGTGATTTCAAGCATGCCTTTTATTCTTAATACACTTGTTGTCCCTTTGTTCACTTTTATGTAAGAGGAAGGGTTTATATTTCTTTCATTTATTCTTGAATTATTCTGGTGGCTCTATGATTTTATTCTGCTATGTGTTTCTCCTCCATTCTCCTCCTATTTTTTAATTTCCTTTTGTTTTTTCTAGTTAAAATTGCACAAAACTCCCCAAAATACCCATATCTTACGAGGGAACTTCACCTCTCAAATTCAAAGGATAATCACCATCTTAACAATGATTTTTCTAACTGTTGATGAATTTGTGTTATTTTTTGTTGGGTGAGTCATAAAACCAAAGCAACAAAAAAATAAACCAACAATTTTTGGTGACTCCATTGGGGATAAAAAAGATGCCTTTTATTCTATTGATGTGGGTTTTATAATGACCATATAATTAGAAAGAGGAATTTTAGGATTTTTATGAAAATGAAAATTCACTACAAGGCACAAGTTGAAGGTATGTAGTTTGGTGGAATAGGAGGTTGACCTTATAGGTTTTTTAACTAAATTTATGGATGGATGTGTGAAATCTAAAATAAAGCAAACACTAAATGAGTTGGTTGGGTGGAAAATTACTCAATGGTGGGTAGATCTCAAAAAAACTCAAAAAAGAGGGGAAAGTAAGGTTGAAAAGAATACCTTGTGTTCCTAAAAGTTCATTTTGAAGGCTATTTTTTTGGTGGACAAGTATCCCAAGACCAATGTTTTCCATTTGTAGCTATTGCACACTTACAAGAAAACATAGTTGAGCTATCTCAAAAAAAGGTATAGGAAACTTAGTGACCTCAACTAAAGGTTACTCTCTTTAGAGCTATTGTTGCACACCCCTAATAGAGATATTACAACTCAAGATAGGAAGTTATCATGAGTAGCTACAACACACACCTAGAATACTATACCAAAAATAAATACTCCTGCACAACTCAAAATATCAACATAGTCTAAACTAATCACTTAAATCAATAAAATTTACTAATATTCAATAGTTTTTGCACATCTACGATCAACATACATCAATTATAAAATCTAGATTCATCCATAGCAATTGTACACTTTAAAATTACCAAGTTGATATAGATAAAGAAACTAAAATTTCAATAACATAGAAGAGAAAGAAGAGAGAACAAAGTTGCATGACAATCAATGACTTGATTTCTTCCTATATATTGATAAAACCTCCAACCTTTTGAAATAGGGTTTGACAAGTATTTAAAGACTCAAGAAATGGGATCTCATCCTCTAAGTGTAGTGAAACTTTAATTTATATCAAAATGAATAGATCTATTGATATGGTTTTTATGCACACCAATTAGTAATGAGGTAACCTCTAATGTTTCAGGACTCAATGGAGGTAAAATCCACTCCAGGGAATGAGTTGCATGTATGTGGTTTTAACAACTAGGTGATGGAATAATAGGAAAGGCATGCAGGTTGTTAATAAGGGTGTTGAATGGATGAATAATTTCTAAAATAAAGTCAAATCTAGGCGAGTTGGTGGTTAGATGGTTGCTAATATAGAGTGGGTAGATCTCATAAATAAATTGAAAAAAGGAGGGAAGGTTAGAGTAGGAAAGAAATATTATATGGATTTAGGAATTAACTCTCAAGCTAGTTTTTAGGTGGACTAGTGATTTTAGAACTAATGTCTATTGATAGCATCCATTTCTCACACATAGATAGACATGGTCAAGTAGTATAGAATAATTTGGTATATGAAACTTAGGGATCTCAGTCAAAGGTTGATCTTTTTAGAGGAGCCATTACACACCCTTACTCAGGATATCATGACTTGGAATAGGAAGGTAGCTGAGATAGATGTTGCACATGCACACAAAACTATATCATTGAAAGCACCTCTACACACTCAGAAATATGAAACAATCCACTTAATAATAATGAATATAATTGCTAATCTTTTAATAAATATTACACATATAAAAATAGAATATTAATCATGACAAGAAAGAATTCCTCACATTTATTGCACACTAAGAATTATTGAAGAAAACAACCAAAAAGAATAATCCTAATTACACAGAGCTTGGAGAGAAAATAAAAAAACACATTCACTGACAATCAAAATTGATTCTACTTCTATATTGATTTTTTTTGACCCTTTATAAATGTGGGTTACATATGTTTAAATAGAATTGGTGAGGGGTCACCTCATCTTTTAAGTACATGCAAAATTTTATTACATGGTGTAGTTAAAACCTCAGTTCTAATTGTAGTTTCAAAACCATATGTAATGTATACATAAATTTAACTTACATTTATCAGGAATTAAAGTTAGCCATTACAATATTATGCAACATGTGCATGTTTAGAAAAAAAAATCAAGCAAATTTTATGTTGAGTTTGAATCATAATAAAACTACAATTAAAAAATTGATGATGCTATATTGAATTGGCATGCACCAAATTGGTCCTTTCAGCTAACACTGAGTGGAAGTTTGTATGGATGCATTAACCTTAGTAAGAGTGGTAACTATTTGTATTGGCACTGAATTGGATGTAACAACCTCAATATTCTTATTATTCAAATCTAACTCAAGATAATATTGGAAACCCACATCATGCTACTACCTTATAATATCTAGGTTAAATAATGAGGGTCTGTGCACCCTGTTGACTTACTCTAAGAGTTTTACATGTTTGGCCTTTATATTTTGGAAGTTAACCTTGAAAATTTCAACTTTAGTTATCTTATTTATATAAAAACTTATCTAAACTTCAAAGTCTTCAAGTGTTAATCTCTATAGACTCTACTTAAAATTATTGGATGCTTCTTGAATGGGTTGATTAAAATTGATTATACTGATTAGCTTCCCTGTAGCATCCCTTACCTTTGACAATTTCAAATCATTTAAAATATGTAAGATGAGTGTCTCATGCTTTTTATATTTGAGCATCAATGCCCCAGATGCTATTACCCACTCTCTAGCATATTATTTTATAATGACCACTAAATTGAGGGCATTTGATGCCTCCAATGGTGTCAACAAGTATAGATGGTTGTATGCCTTATTAATAGTGTACAAAATCAATAATTTCAATTTATTCTCATCTTGTTTTAAATAATTAAACAATTGATGTGTTTGAGATATATGGGGGAATAATTTATCCCTCATTGCTTCAAGTACCTCAAGAGCATTATAAAATTTTGAAGCATCTTCTTGTACTTCATTCTCAATTCCTACCAAAATGTGGACTATTTGCTGTTGTTATTTATTTTCTCTAATTATTATTCCAAACTTGACTCACCATCTCTATCCCTTTCTATAGTGATATCATGGATGTGGGTGACACTGTGGGGGAGAATGAAACAATGTTGGTATAAAAATCCTCCTCTATCTTCGAAGTGAGGAAAGGGATTTACAAGACATTATAAGAGGAAATTGAAATATTAGGGGTGAAAATGACATCTTCCACCTTGGGAGTTTTCAAAATAATACCAATAGGAATTGAACCAAAAATAAGAACTATTGTAGGCTAGAATTTCACCCTTGTGGGAGAGTTTTTATGCTCTCTCACTCTTAGCCACAATATTGGAATAACCTTAAGTTATGGGTATCCTGTAATGAGGTTAGACCTCTAGGATTTTTAATGAGGCTAACTCCTCAGATGCTTCACTTTGGCTTGTTTCCCACACTAGAATCTCCTACTGACTAAGGAAAATGGAGAGAAAGATAACATGAAAGGAGAATATAAACTAAGGATAGTGATGCACCAAAAATGAAATGATCCAATTTTATCCTAGAAACCTTAACAACTACTAATAAACCTAAAAGACATAGACTAATCTGATCCTATCTCAAGGACATAAGCATAAGTATTTTATATGGAGGTTGAAGGCAAACCCTATAATTTGAAAGATAGGAAGAAATAAGTTTGTATGAGACAATATAACCTTGTGATACTTCAAGAAGGTACCAATGTCTAACACTTCACACAACCTACAAGGAATCAAAATAATTTAAGAAAGGTACATGGAGGATTCATAGATGATGAAAAAAGACATACATTTTGTAAGTTAAAACCCCAATAATGTACACTTGGCTTCAAAATAGAAACAAAAAAATCATCTTATTCTTCAAGAGAGTGTTAAAAGGCAATTTTGATAGAGTAACTCTACCATAAATTGAGGGATCCATTTTTAGACTCAATAACCTCTATATATAGCCAAAAGGGATGAGAGAAGAGGGGGCTTGCATGAGAAAATGGTTGATGACATTCATGAGGACAAATAAATTGGCATGGTGATACAAGACAACTCATAGGTAGAGGCACCTCTACTTCATAAGAGTTGGCTCCATGATATGGCACATTTTTTGTGTCATGTCCCCTTTTCAATTGACATGTTCTGAGTTCATGGTTAGCCTATTATGCGACCTTCGTAGGCTAATAAGATGGATAGAGGGTCATAATGGAGCTTGGCTCGACTTTGATTCACAAGATTTCTACATTTGATTTTCATTCAGGGTATTTCAGACACATTTGGCCTGAGCTCCTACTTTTTAGGGATATTTGATATGCAGCAGAGCACCTTTATTGTGGTATGGTTATGTGCGGAATCACTCCCTGATTCACTAGCTTCGATCGGTTCGTGGATCCGACATGTATTGAGGGAGATATTAATATTTGATTGATTTAATCAAATATTAATTATTTAGCCTATTTTTAATTAGAAACCCTAATTCTAATTTAAGAAACCCTAATTAGGGCAAGCATATCTTTTGAGGGTATAAGGGTTTCTCATGGAGGCCATTGTTGATTATGCTATTGATTATTGATGTTGATTTTGGAGAATTTCTTCTGTGAAGACTGAGCCTAGGGTTCAAGGATTCCATTTGCATTGGAGAACGTTCCCTCTTCAGTGTGTGCAATTAAGAGGCTGTGGAATATCAGCTGATCTATTGCCAAAGTGAGAGATAGCTTCATCCAGAAGTTATCACAAAATTTCAGGTTTGAGAGATAACTTCACACAGAAGTTATCACAGATATTCCAGGTATTTATTGCTTTATGTTTTGATTCAATAGATTATACAGTTAGAGATCTACTATGCTAGAGACATATATCTTCAGATCAGGGGTTGAAAACAGGGAAGTTGTGCTTAATTTGCGGCCGTACAGAATCCGTACGGGTTCGTACAGATCAGTGCAGGAACCGACTTCGGCAGACAGAGGGTTTCAGTGACCGACATCGGTCGACTGAAGACCGGCATCGGCAGAAATCCGACCGGCAGAGATCGACGTCGGCGAGATATCGACTGACGACGGTGACTGTGTGTCGACACAGAAGGGCCGAGACTTCCCAGAACTCAATTTGCACTTCCAGATTTGCAAAGCCAGGGTTTTCAAGACTGTATTTCATATTTATATGCATATTAGAGGACTGCAATTGTAATAATTTAGAAGGACAAGTGATACAATCTGTAATTTGTTATTAAGAGAATATATTATTATGATCTTTCTGAATTTATTCAACAGCGATTATATCTAGGTTCAGATTTTTTTGTGTTGCTATATTTCCTATTTAGAAGGGGATATTACAGTGGTATCAGAGCTTTGGTCTTTGGTATCATAGTTTTGTGTCTTTCATATATCTCTATTGACAGGGGATATTATAGTGGTATCAGAGCTTTGGTCTTTGGTATCATAGTTTTGTGTCTTTCATATATCTCTATTGACAGGGGATATTACAGTGGTATCAGAGCTAAATCCTGCCAGCCTGAGGGTTTATAGATCTTATGCAGCGACAAGAGTTGGGACCACACAGGTATAACACACATAGCCGAGCCTTGCTTGAAGGTATCCAGTTGTTAGATCAGAGACCGATCATCATGAGTGACCGACGTGAGGGCAGCCCACCCAGGGGCCACAGGTATGATGTTGATCAGGCCACCAGAGAGTTTCAGCGTGCTATGATGATAAGCCAACAGCAGATGACTCAGACACTACAGGGACTTATGACCATGATAGAGAGAATGAATGCACCTGATGGATAGAACAGGGACCAAAGAGATGATAGGAGTGCTACGGTTAATCAGAGACCACAACAGACTCACTCCAGAACAACTGATAGACCTACACGCCCTTCATTTATTCAAGAAGAACCAGAGGTACCAGTAGATGAGGAGGCAGGGAATTCTCCATTTGCAGATGTTTACATGGCGGTAAATGATGAGTGGGACTTATTACCTCCTCATATCCAGGAGAGAACAACCTTTGATCGTTTTGTCAATTTGAGGAGAGAGCACTATAGATTGGCTAGACAGGACAGGAGACCTAGAGTCCAATTCAGTGAGCTACAGAAGGCTACTGGTAAGCTTTCTTTGACTACTTTTGACGACAGTGGTAAGATGACAGCTCAAGCTTGGGTTCATAAGCTTTACACCTTTTTGGCGTTGAGACCAATGTCAGAGATAGATGCCATCAAATATGCCACTTTGCACTTAGATGGAGTAGCACATGATTGGTGGTACCATGGTATGGTAACACTTCAGCATAATCAAGTGACAGAGTACCAGGACTTTGTGGATAGATTGGTTGAGCGGTTTGACAGGAGAGATCCTGAGGTTTACTTTCGAGATCTGGCGTAGTTGAGACAAACAGGTAGCTTGAGTCCTTCATTGGTGAGTTTCAGAGATTAGTAGTCATGGTACCCAATATTTCAGAGCGTAGATTGGTAGTTCTCTTCATAGAGGGATTGACAGAGCCATTGAGGGGTTGGATCAAAGCCTTTGATCCTCCTTCATTACAGGTAGCTATGAAAAAGGCACGTGATATGGAGATGGCAGCCCCATCCAATAAATTTAACACCAAAGGTACTTCTTCTTCTAGAGACCATAAGCACTCCCATGGGGATACGGAGAGACCGGATTTTAACATAGATAAATCCGGAGTTAAAAATGATTCAAAGGCCAATCCAGCAGCACCACCTTTGGATCGTGAGGTGCTTAATGATCTACGCAGGAAGAAGCTTTACTTCTACTGCAAAGGACCATATGATATCCATCACGATTGTCCTTTGAGGCCTAAGGGCAAGGCGAATTGTATGATGTGGATATATTATGAGGAGTCAGATTCTGAGGATTCCGAACAGCATAATAGTGCTGAGGGGGCAGAGGCAGAGGCTTCAGGGCCTAATGTAGAGGCAGAGTTAGAGCTTCACCTACAGGAGGCCCGCATATCCAGCATACAGTCAGATGAGTCATTCAGACTCCGTGGAGTTTTGGCAGGGCAGAAGGTTATCACCCTTCTTGATACAGGAGCCACTCACAATTTCATAGATGCTAAATTTGTGGAGAAGCGTGGACTCACTACAGAAGGTTTTGAGGGCATCAGAGTTAAGGTAGCCGATGGTCACACTCTTAAGTGTGAGCGTATGATTAGAGACCTCCCATTGCGCTTGAACAACTATGAGTTCAACGCTGATTATTATGTCGTAAACATGGGGGATATAGACTTAGTCTTGGGTATGAAGTGGCTTCATTCATTTGAGGAAGTTACTCTTCATCTCAAGGACATGGAGGTTCTCTTTAATGTTGATGGGACGACACATATTCTTAAGGCAATACGGGGCAACAGCTTTAGATATATGTTTTTTCATCAGATGGAGGTACCTATACCACATAACATGATAGAGGGTGATGACAAGAGCACATTGGCACCAGTACAGGAGAGGTACGAGGACGAGCTTGGTCTTGAGGTGAGTTCAGTTCAGGAGTTGTCACATGTGGTGAGGACTCAACTTTCTGTTACAGTCGGGTCACAGGTTGATGATGATATGACTATGTCTAGCCTTCACAATCAAGTTTTAGATATTAGTCAGGTACGGAGTTTGCTTGCTGATTGTCATTTATGGATTGGATGTTTGAGTGCTTATCTTAGTACAAGAGATGATGTGATGCCATTACATGAGAGTTGGGATGGACATGGCATGGGGTTCGTGTTAATTGACAGTGGTGGAGATCCTAACTACATTTGGGATCCAGGTGGGTTGATTGATTTGTCATTCAGTGATTGCTTGAGGGCAAGCAATTTCAGGAGGGGCGGATTGTCATGTCCCCTTTTCAATTGACATGTTCTGAGTTCATGGTTAGCCTATTATGCGACCTTCGTAGGCTAATAAGATGGATAGAGGGTCATAATGGAGCTTGGCTCGACTTTGATTCACAAGATTTCTACATTTGATTTTCATTCAGGGTATTTCAGACACATTTGGCCTGAGCTCCTACTTTTTAGGGATATTTGATATGCAGCAGAGCGCCTTTATTGTGGTATGGTTATGTGCAGAATCACTCCCTGATTCACTAGCTTCGATCGGTTCGTGGATCCGACATGTATTGAGGGAGATATTAATATTTGATTGATTTAATCAAATATTAATTATTTAGCCTATTTTTAATTAGAAACCCTAATTCTAATTTAAGAAACCCTAATTAGGGCAAGCATATCTTTTGAGGGTATAAGGGTTTCTCATGGAGGCCATTGTTGATTATGCTATTGATTATTGATATTGATTTTGGAGAATTTCTTCTGTGAAGACTGAGCCTAGGGTTCAAGGATTCCATTTGCATTGGAGAACGTTCCCTCTTCAGTGTGTGCAATTAAGAGGCTGTGGAATATCAGCTGATCTATTGCCAAAGTGAGAGATAGCTTCATCCAGAAGTTATCACAGAATTTCAGGTTTGAGAGATAACTTCACACAGAAGTTATCACAGATATTCCAGGTATTTATTGCTTTATGTTTTGATTCAATAGATTATACAGCTAGAGATCTACTGTGCTAGAGACATATATCTTCAGATCAGGGGTTGAAAATAGGGAAGTTGTGCTTAATTTGCGGCCGTACAGAATCCGTACGGGTTCGTACAAATCAGTGCAGGAACCGACTTCGGTAGACAGAGGGTTTCAGTGACCGACATCGGTCGACTGAAGACCGACGTCGACAGAAATCCGATCGGCAGAGACCGACGTCGGCGAGATATCGACCGACGACGGCGACTGTGTGTCGACACAGAAGGGCCGAGACTTCCCAGAACTCAATTTGCACTTCCAGATTTGCAAAGCCAGGGTTTTCAAGACTGTATTTCATATTTATATGCATATTAGAGGACTGCAATTGTAATAATTTAGAAGGACAAGTGATACAATCTGTAATTTGTTATTAAGAGAATATATTATTGTGATCTTTCTAAATTTATTCAACAGCGATTATATCTAGGTTCAAATTTTTTTGTGTTGCTATATTTCCTATTTAGAAGGGGATATTACAGTGGTATCAGAGCTTTGGTCTTTGGTATCATAGTTTTGTGTCTTTCATATATCTCTATTGACAGGGGATATTACAGTGGTATCAGAGCTTTGGTCTTTGGTATCATAGTTTTGTGTCTTTCATATATCTCTATTGACAGGGGATATTACATTTTGCTAATAGGTGATTGCCCACAAGGTAAAAATAGGGCAAAGAGAAGGTATTTTAGACTTTAGTCCATACCTTATGTATTAGTTGATGGGGTTTTATTCATAAAGTATCTCAATGGGGTACTCCTTAGGTTCATAGATAATGACTAGGTGACCAAGCTTTTAGAGCAATTCCATGATGGGCCCATGGGAGGCCATTTTTCTCTAAGGACTATAGTGGAAAAAGTGATGAGAGATGGTTGCTATTGGTCCAAACTCTTCAAGGATATGTATGTATGGGTAAGAAAGTGTCAAAAGTGTGATTTATTTATGGGTAAGTAAAGATTGGTACTGATTCCTCTCAAACCAATTTAGGTAGAGGAACCCTTCATATAGTGGGGGATAGTTTTCATAAAAATGATCAACCCTCCATCAAGTACAGGACATAGATGGGTGTTTACTATAACCAACTACTTCACTAGGTGGGTGGAAGCCATTGCATTGAAAGAAGCTAATGAAGGTGTAATCCTAGACTTCTATGACAAGATTATGACCAAGTTTGGTATTCCATCCATTATCATTTTTGATAACACATTAGCATTCCTTAGTTTGAAAATGAATGAATGGGCTCTCAAGATAGGCATCTACCTCAATACCTCTTCCAACTATTATCCTTAAAAAAATGGATTGGCTGAGTCCACAAATAGAAATTTGCTAAGAATCATGAGGAGAACTATGGAAGAGAATTAGAGGACATGGTACATTAAACTAAAGATAACCTTGTGGGCTGATAGGGTGACTCTTAAAGCTAACATTGGAAATTATCCATATGTCTTAGTATATGGAAGGGAGGCCAAGTTGCCCATTTCTCTTGAACTACCTACATTACAACTAGCCCATCAACTGGAGTTGATATAAGATGAGCCCATGCATGTGAGACTGGCATAACTCATGGAGCTTGAAGAAATGAGAGACCTTGCAATGAAAACACTAGAATCACATCAAGCTCAAGTCAAGAAAGCCTTTGAAAAGAGAGCCATAGCAAGGGGCTTCAAGGAAGGGAATATAGTCCTCAAGTGGGATTCAAACAAGGCCAAGCTAGGCAACCATACAAAATTTGATAGTTTATGGAGTGGTCCTTATTTGATCCACAGATGAAAACAACATAATGATTTTTAGTTGGTCTAACTAAATGGAAAGGTACTACCCATCCCAGTCAATGGGATTCATCTAAAGCCTTGCTATTAGAAGGGGTTGCAACCATTGTATAAATTGTACATTTTCCATAGTTTTCATGTTTTTTCCTAAGTGCCTTGTGCACATATTTTCAATTATGTGTTTCCATTCCCTAAGGGCCTTGGGCATTATGTTTGTTTTGTTATTATTATCCTTGTTACTTCAAGATTCTAGAAAGGGTCAACCTTGTATCCAATTTTGGACCAACTCAATTGTAGAGGCTAATGACTCCATGCCCAATGAACTAGACAAGGCAAGTGGTTTGGGTTATCAAGCATAACATGCATGATTCCCTGAGAGTCACCAAAGATGTTGGCCATTTTTTTGGCCCACATAAAAATCTTATGCCTAAATGAATAAGCTAAGAAAAATTCTAAAGCTTGAAGGTTAAAAAAAATTTTGTGAATAAGTTTGAAAGGGCTTATAGACCTTGGAAAATCTAAGTACAAATCCTTATGGGATAAGTCTTTACTTTGGAATTATTTCAGCCTTTTATTTGCTAAGATAGTTTCTTTTAGGACCCTTTTTTGGCTAAGTGTTGAATTCTTTCAGAAAAGTTTTTTGAGACAAAGTTTCTAAAGGGTTATAAGCAAAAGACAAAGACTAAATTCTTTTGAGGAAATTGTTCCATAATAATTTCCCTGAAGATATATTTCTTTCAGGTTTTTTTGGCTAAGTATTAAAATTATTTTAGATATTTTATCTGAAACAAAAGGCTTGAAGGATTTTTCTCTCAGAAAGTGTATGAAGCAAAAGTTCTGAAGCGTATCTTTTTCAAGGTGAAGTGGCCAAGATAATTTTCCTAAAGGGATTTTCTCAAGAAAATGGTCCAAAACAAAATTTATGAAGGATACTTAATAATAAGTTTGAAGGTAATTTTTTTGAAAAAGTGCCCAAGGACAAAAGGCTGAAAGGTATTTTATAAAAAAGTTGAAGGAATTTTTTTTAAGGAATTCCTTCAAAAAGAAGTGCTAAAACAAAAAAACTTGAGAGACTATTTCCCAAATTCTAAAGGGCACTTTTCTCAGCAAAAAGGGACCTTTTCAAGTTTTAAAGGGCCAAAACACTTTTTCCAAAGAGTCATTTCCTCGCCAAAGTGTCTTATGCAACAATTTTGAAGGGTATCTTTTGAGGAAGTGGACCTTTACAAAAGTCTCAAAGACCTTTTCTTTCAGGAAAATGGTTGAAGCAAATTTTCTGAAGGGCCTTTTCCAAAAAGTTGATAGTTCATTTCAAATAACCAAAGGACATTTATAAAAGTTATAAAGGGGATTTTTAAAAAGGCTAAAAAAAAGTCTCATAGGAAAGTATCTGAAGGAAACATGAAATTTATGCCAGTGTCAAAGTTCAAGCTCATAAAATATCTATTGGCATTCAAAATCCTTCAAAGGGGTCTCTAGCCAATCAAAAAAAGATGACAAGGACTTATCCTTTAAACTTCAATGACATAGTCTACAACCTACATATGGAACATGCAAAGTGAAGGAGCATGCCAAGTTTTAAATGCAAAGATCAAATCATTCACACTTGGTAGGGACATGTAACTACCTACAACATGGATCTCTTAACTCCAACAAGGGGAGACTTGAATGTATAAAGGGCTCAAGGATATTTGTGGAAATATTAGGTGGTTCATCTCATGCTTAAGGTAATTTCATGTTTTGAATGAAAAGGAGATCAAGGATAATAGTGGTGGTTGCAGCCATTTATGGCATACCTCTCCATTTTCTTATCAAGACCCCTCTTTTCTCATCTATTTTTGCTATATATAGAGGATTTTGAGTTTAAAAAGGGATCCCTCAACTGATGATAGAGTTACTATGTCAAAATCACCTTATAATACTCTCTTGAAGAATAAGATGAATTTTTTGTTTCTAGTTTGAAGCCAAGTGTGCATTATTAGGGTTTTAAATTATAGAATGTATGTATCTTTTCATCATCTATGAATCCTCCATGCATCTTTATTCAATTCTTTTGGTTCCTTGTAGGTTGTGTGAAGTGTTAGAAATTGGTGCCTTCTTGAAGTGTCAGAAGTTTATAGTGTCTCATATAGACCTATTTCTTTCTATCCTTCAAATTCTAGGGTTTCCTTTTAACCTATACACAAAATACTTATGCTTGTGGCCTTGAGATAGGATCAGTTTAGTTTGTGTCTTAGTTAGGTTCATTAGTAGTTGTTAAGGTTTATAGGTTGAAATTGGATCATTTCATCTTTGCTACATCACCATCCTTAGCTTAGATTTATCTTTCATGTTATCTTTCTCTCCCTTTTCCTTAGTCTATAGTATATTTTAGTGTGGGAATCAAGTTAAAGTGAAGCATCTAAGGAGCTAGCCTCATTAAAATTCCTAGATGTTTAACCTCACTATAAGATACCCATAGCCTGAGGTTATTCTAATATTGTATCTAGGAGTGAGAGAACCTAAAAACTCTCCCACAAGGGTGAAATTCTAGCCTACAATAGGAATAACAAGGAAACTTGGGAAGGATGGTCTGAAGGCCAAGAATTCTTACCTTTTGTATCATCTATGTTTAATTCCTTCTATTTATTATATGTAAGGCTTAGTGCCTTGGCTATTTCCAAATCTTCTTCCTCATCTAGGTCTTGATTTATCTATTTTTATTTTTTAGGAACTGAAGGCATACCCTATGTTGACCAATTATTGGATTATTTACAAGGGGAGGAGCCCTTGGTTTCCTCCTATAATAAAGAGTATCCTTCATCTCTAAGGAGGAACTTTGATAAATTAAGGAAGTATCTTCCTCTGTAGCTTTTCTTTGTACTATAGATTCCTATAATTATAGTATAATTATAGGTGTCTATAATTGTAATATTATTGGGTTCTCTAGTTCCTCTACATTAGAGGAGTCCAAGTTAATTGGATCCCTTAGATCTCTCTTTGGATTAGTCTTAGTTAACCTAGGTTCTTTCTTAACATCCTTTAATAGATATGGAATTTATTGGGAAGGTTCCCCTTATATCTCTATTTGTTGTGGGGTTGGCTATACCAGAAATCTAAAGAACTCCATCTTTTAGGAGGTGGCATCCTAGTATGCATTTCTTATACTAAAATTGAATGATATTATAAAATTATCCTCAAATGATCTTATTTTAGGCTTGCAAGTTTTTTCCTTTCCAAGACCTGGGCATCAACCTTTGCATTCATGAATAGAAAATCATGGCTGTAGGGGACATGATGGTATGTAATAATAAAACCCTAAATATGATTTTTTATATGAACATGAGGATCCCAATATCTATGTGGAAATTTAGGTAACTGATAATGATTTATTTTATTACCTACATCCCCAAAATACTGTCTCATGGTATAACACATTCTGTCTATGATTGTGTGAGATACATACAAAGTGCTCTTCTTTTGCTTTATCAAATCCTTCTCAACACTCTACCAAAGTTGATATGAAATTTATTGATCTATAAGCTTATATGGTACATACTTAGGGAGGCACAGGGGGTGGACTTTATGACTAGCAACCATGATTATTATATAGTCTGAATACAACCAATAGTCACCCGAGGAGCTAGTGTATCTGCTATGCTTTTTCTAATTTTAGGAAGTGGGGCCTCATGAATTACCTAATATAATTGAGGATACATGTTAGAAATTTAGACCATGTGATTTGTATATGCATATATATTCATGAATTGGTAGTAATCACAAATGTGATTTTTTATATAATTTGTGGCTAGGATCCAAAGCTCACCAAGGTCCCTATACACTGTGCCCATTATTGCATCTAATAGGTATGACATCATGTAAAAATGGCCCACTAAATTGGGAATCTTTTATTTATATATAACTTTTTCCCTTAACTTGAAACTAGTGATTTTGCTTAAGGTAAAATTTGCATCTCTAGTCATTATCATATCTAGTTACGGTACCTAATCCAAGTTGATAAAATGGATACTTGGCATGCCATACATTTTTTTAATAAGGCCTTCCCAATATGTAACCCCATTCTAAATTTACTAATGGGTGTAGGAGACATTACTTTTAATGCCATAGTTTCTCTAGGAAGAAGCCATGAGCTTAGGAAATTTTCAATTAAAATTTGTTTGTTTCATGTAACCAACCCATGTTTATCAAAAATTACATTTGGAAAAGGTAGAGATAAGTACCTTTGGAAGTCATCTCTTGTGATATAGGCCATGACCATTTGGTGATCCATATGGTATAAGAAGGTAGATTGTGTAATCTTTAAAAAAAGAATAAGTACCACAAAAGGTTGATGTAGGGTATAACCTCAAGCTTGGACATCATATAGTGCAGTATTTATCTCTTAAAAATGAATAAGTTCATAAATAGTTGATGTTGAATGGGTGATCAATTTATTTCATGTGAAAATGTGTCTACAACATCAAAAACCTCTCATAATTTTAAGTAATTAGCATGCCTACTATTAAAGATTATCACATCAAACACTATCTTTGAAATCTATCAAATCCTTGATGGAGAATGCGGATGGTGGTAGCACTCCTATGAAAATCTTGGATGATGATTCCATTGAAATTATGGTGTGCTCAAAGTTTATTTATGTATATCATGAAAACTCCTTTCCAGTGGTCTCTTGCTTATAATGGATTCAAAGGTAGCTTGGGATTTTGTTCATAGAGTAGCAATTGAGTTCAAATTTACTTGTGAGAAATGAATACATCGATAGCTCCATGTCATGTATATATAATTTTCATTCAATTCTAGTTTATTTGATTTTAATGTCCCACATTTATATGTTTTTTTTACCTGCATAGTCAAATCTCATTAGTTTAGTCGGTAGGTTACTTTCTTTGGCAAGTGTCAGGAAGTAGTTTCACTTTGTTGGATAAGTCTAGCAGGATTTCGATAGTTGGGAGTTGGGAGTAGGATTTTGTATTGGGACTGAGCCAAAAATTATTCTGAACCAAAGGCTCTAAACCTAAATCTCAAATAAAATTCTCAAAGACCCAAATTTGTCAGAATAATTTCAAATAAAATGTCAGATTAAAAGCTATGAATAAAAAAAAGCCGATGATGACTATTTCAAACAAATTATCTGATGAAAAGTTCTAAGCATAATTTTTGATGAAAAGGTTTGAACAAAAGCCCCAAAAATGTCTAAATTGGAGTCTAAAAAAAACTAAGTCATTTAGAACATCATTCAAACAAAATGTCTGATATTGAAACTTTGAACAAAAAGTCTAATAAAAAAATCCCAATGAATACATTTTGAACATAATTTATGAAGAACAAATTTCCTGTAAATAAATCCCAAAAAATAGTCCAAAAACTAAGTCCTGATTAATTTCTCCAAAAAAAACTAAGTCTTAAAAACCTACATAGTACAAAAATCTCAAAAGGCATTAGTAAGTTTTTCAAAATGTATAATTCCATTGTTTGTACTTCCAAGTGTAAAGATTAAGAATAAATTCAATAGATCTTACATAGATATGTAAATGAAGAGATCAACAAACAATGCCAAAATCCAAAAAAAGGTGGGTCCCTATTTCTTCTTGAAGAAAAGGGGAATGTTGGGTACACCAAATGTTGACTTATATGGGGAATACTTCTGAGTATTTGAGAACTCAAAACTTTGGTTAGAAATTTCAAATTAGACATAAACTATGCCACATCAAAATATTATAATTAGAGATATGAAAGAGACTCATAACTACATCATACAACATACTTGCCTTCTCATCTATGGACCTATGTTTGCTAAAGTGATGTCCATTTAACCCTTGTTGTGAGGATATTTTCAAAGGTTTAGAGCAGCTATAGGTTTTAGTTTGGTTCTTTTTTTAAATCTTATTAAATTAGGGGATCTCAAGTATTTTTCTACTTCTAACCAAGCATCCATAGCCCTGACAAAGATATCTTAGGTTCTTTATATCTTCTTCCTTCATTTTCCTTGATCATGATGTGTGGTACATTGACCTTATTTCATCATGTGAACCTTTGATCTTCTTTGAATTTCCTTTGAATTTTATTGATTGCTCTTTTGAACACATTTATTATTTATTATTATTTGAATAGAAAGAGGAAAGATAAAACCACTATGAGCTAGTGTAGTTATAAAACAAATCATTACCAGAATATCCCTACCAGCTACATATGCACAATGATTATCACCTCCAAACAAGTATTTAATATGAAAAATTATGCTTGGTTTAATGGAATGAGAAAAATTTCTAAATTCATATGAAGTATTAGAAAAAAACTTTCACATACCTATTAGAAATATTCAATTGTGATAGAACCCTGAATGATTATGATTACATACCTAAATCCTAAAGACCTCAAACATAAAATTATAACTAGTTTTATGAACATGACCCAAGTTGTGAATCCCTTTGAAAATTTCATTTCCCATATATGTATATGTTTAAGCATAAAATAGGGGCTTAGATAGTATAATATTAGCTTGGTTGTGTCAGAATAAACCAATTTATATTGTCTTAAGAAATAATAAAATGCCTGATCCTATAAACCTAGAAAACTACATTAAGAAAGCAATGAATTAAATTAGAAAGTAGGAAAATACACTAAGAAAGTAGGAAAATAAAATACTACTACCTCTACCACATTTTATTTATCAATTGGGGGCATCTTTAGATGGTACAACCATGAAGTAATGCTTTAGAAACTATTCATTGATTGGATATGTGAGTTCATTGCCTTCTAGGTCCCTTAAATGAAATGCATTGTTACCCAAAGTCTCATAAATTTGATATGGTCCATTCCACAATGGGGTAAATTTATTATGCTATCCTTTCTTTTCATGGGTTTTATCCCACATAAGCAATATATTAGAAATTCTAAATGCTTTGACTTTTGCTCTTTTATCAACCATCTCTTGACTATGTCTTGATGTTTGTTGAAAGTCTATAGGGCCTTAGTCCTTGAGTCTTTTATTCCTATTATATCCAATAGTAAATATTCTACTTTGTCATTTGGTTTCATATATTCCTACATGGATTGATAAGTTATAAATTTTAGCATGATTGGGAATACTAGCATACATCTATACACCAACAAATAGGGTGAGGCCTTGAGGGCCTACTTATATCTTGTTTGGTCTACCCAAAGGGCATACTTTATTAGATTATGCTAGTCCTTAGGCTTATCCCCAACTGATTCCTTAATTACATCTATCAAGTTCTTATCTTTTAAATTAGCCAATCCATTTCCCTAAGGGTAATGGTTAGAAAATGACCTGATGGTGATCTAATTGTCATGAGCCCATTCAATAAATTTGGGTAATATGAATGCTGACCCATTATCACAAACTAGAGAAATGGGAGTTCTAAATTTAGTGGTGACATGTTCTTCTAAGAAGTGAATCACATCTTGTGCTCTAGAATTCTTTGTGGCCATTACCTTAGTCCATTAGGTATAATAATTTATAGCAGCAAGTAAAAACTTATGACCTATTGAATACTTTAGGTTAATGACACCAATAAAGTCTAACCCCCATTGGGCAAATGACCTTCCCTCAATAATAGGTTGTAAGGGTATTACTATGTGTACTTATTTTTTTGATAAATCCTAACATTCATGACATGTCCTTACATGGGCATGAGCATCCTTGAAGACTATTAGCTAGTAATATCCCATCCTTAGGATTTTATGAGCTGTGGTGTTCCTAGATGGGTGACTAGTACCTATCTTCTGGTGCAAGTTTTTTAGAATCTCTTGAGCCTCTTTTGTAGATACACATCTAAGGTAGATTCCTTTATAGTTTTTCCTATATAAAACTCCTTTCTTGATCATGTGGTGAATAGCCTTGAGCCTCAAATCTCTTCTTCATTCTCTATTGAGTTCTAGGGGAAAGTACATGTAAGTAGATATTAGATTATGTTAGTATACTATTCCCTTATGGATGACTGGGATTCACATACTTCTTCAACATTAATTTATGGGTCAAGATAACTCATGAGTTGGATGATTCCCTAACCTTGAATAATCTTATAAATATTGATTTCTATATCAAATTATTGAAGCTTTACCATCTATTTGTCTCTACATTCTCCTAATTCATTATGTGACAAGGTAAAATTGATAGAAGGATCATGCACGATAGTAATAGTATTGTTCCTAAGGGTGTAGTGGTAGAATTTATTCATCACTTTGATAAGAGAAAATATCTATTTATCAATCATGGAATACTTGAGTTCTGCATCCTTCAAATTTGTACTCATGAACGCAATAGGATGCTCAGTTTCATATTTTTTCTACATTATGGCAAAAATAATTATATGCTTTGAAGCAAATGAGTACAAGTAAAAATTCTTTGTAAAATCTAGACTAATCAGTACTAGGGCCTGAGATATAGCATCTTTGATGACTTGAAAATACTTTTGGGTATCAACTATCCTTTCTATTTTGGCATCTTGTTTGAGCATTGCACTTAGGGGTCTCATAATTTTTACAAATCCAAAAATAAACTTCCTTATGAAATTAATCTTCCTAAATAATATCTTTAGATATTTCTTGCTATTTGGTGGTGCAATATTTGAAATTCCCTAGATTCTATCTATATCAATGATGATCCCTTCTTTGGTAATGATATGTCCCAAAAGCTTGCCCTTAGTAACTCCAAATATTTTCTTCTTTGGGTTTAGTAAGATTCTAAACCTTCTGCATCTTTTAAATTTTGACTATAGATGGCCTACATGATCATTCTTATTCTTGGAGAAAATAATAAGGTCATCCATATAGATGATTATACATTTAATTATTAATCCTTTAAATGTGTGATCCATTTCTTGTTGAAAGGTGGCTCCTATATTTATTAGGCCAAAAGGCATCCTTTTATATGTATAGGTACCCCACTTTTTAGTAAACATAATTTTCATTCTATATTTTGATTATACTATCACTTGGTTATAACTTGAAAATATATCAAATAAGGACATCATTTTAGAGCCACTAACTATCTATATCACCTCATCCAAGGAAGGTAGTGGGTAGTTGTCCTTTTTAGAAGCTTTGTTCAGGTTTTTAAAATCAACACATAACCTAATCTCTCCACCCTTCTTTCTAAATGGGATTAAATTGGCCACCTAGGTAGAATTTCTAATTGGGAAGACTATTCTTGCACTTAATAGCTTCTCCACTTCTCTTTGAATGAGAGGTTCCAGGATAGGATTCACTAGCCTCTATCTTTATCTGAATGACTTGTGGTTTGGTTTTAGTGGAATTTTATTGATGATGACCTTTGGGTCATAAACCTTCAAGTCATCATATGTACATGAAATTACATCTCTATATTGGGTGAGTAAATCCTTCATCCTTTGTATTTATTTTGAAGTGAAATTGAGGTCAATGTGAACATAGCATGGGCTATGCTCATTGCCTAAATTATCCCTTTTAAAATTAGACTTGCTAAATTTGGGTTGCCTTTGCTATTGATCTTGGGCATCTATATCAAATGGTCTTTATAAGGAGACAAAATTAGTGAGAATATTATTTTATTTGAGTTGAAGGATACCTTCCTCATCTGACTACTCTTAACAAATATAGATAATTTCCTTATCATCAATGATTTGGGACTCAAATTGTCTTGAATTGGTTAGAAAATGAATGATCTACTGGTCATCATCAAATACTTGGAAATTATCTACATTTTCAAGAACATAAGGACAAGGTACTATCTCAATGGAGAATCTCTTTACCTTAGATTCTTGGAGAGGCTACCAATTGGTAGTGGAAGTAGTTAGTGAATCCATAACTTGATTTTGTTCTCTGGGAACAACTACTATGTTGAAAGCCTAAAAAATCTCAATCAAATTCCATGCTCTATGTTTATATATTTTTAGATAAGATAACTTTCACTAGTATTTTTTTCTAATCTTATTGACTACCAACTCTAAAATCCCCAAATACTAACAGCTACTTGATATTGTTCTTAAGTGTAACATGCAATTCCAAAATTAATGCTTCATATTTAGCCTTATTATTGGTGTAAGGGAACTATAATATATATGCTACCAGGAAATTCTTCCCTTATGGATCAACCAATTAAAATCCTACACTAGATCCTTGTTTGGATCTAACACCATCAAAGTCAAGAGTCCTTATCTAGTTGGGACCCTCAAATTTTAGATCTTTTATTTTATTTTGTGTAGTGAAAGTAGAAACACCAAGGATAGGGGATTCATAACTTACCTCTTAATTATTAAAATTGTACTCTATGATAGGATACTTTATCCTTGGTTCCCTATCAATCCAAATTTTATTTTAAATGCCTTTCCATGGTAGCTAAATGTGAGAGAAATCTATTGAAAGATATCCATTGAGTGTCTTAAACTAGTCCCTTCTCAGTAATAGTCCATAACCTTCAGGTATGTCTACTAAAAAGATGTAGATGGTCATTTTTAATCATGGCTTAGATGATACTTGGATATGCACATTATTTAGTTCTCCAATTATTGGTACCACCATTTTATCCAACTTTGAAACTATTTTCTTTGAAGGGCTTGGAGTTAGGCCAGGATTTTGAAAAATAGAAGTAGGATTCATAATTTTTGAAGCTCCAAAATTGACTAAACAATTATGAATATTCTTACCAAATGCCTTGATAGTAAGAAAAAAGGGTGGAAACTTTGGCTTGCTTTTATATATGACATTAGTGTCAAAGGCTTTTGCTTTTTCTATAGGACCTTTTATCTTTTCCATAGGGGCCTTCCGTATGATAGATTTCCATAGTAGCTATTTCTATTCAGTGATTTGATCTAATTCATGAATGGTAATATTTTCATTTATTTTATTCATGTCCTTCATAATTTGATACCCTCTTTCTCTTAGTTCTTCCTTATTTTGAGGTTGATCATTCTTTTTTGGGGGAGGTAGATTATTATTAACTTTTGGTTTGGGTGGAATGCCTGTACTATTTAGAGGAATATAAGTTATGAGGGGATGTTTATTCCTCAAGTTATAACCAGCTTTATATAATTATTGGAAAACATATATCTCATTGGTTTTATCCATTGGTACATTTTTCATCTTTGCTTAGGAAAGGAAACTCATGAGCCTCAAAGAACATGGTTGTGCTTGAAGGGCTAGGGTCCTACTGGGATTCTAGTGGATTATACATCTGATCTTGCCTTACCACCTCTCTTTGAATGATCTAAATTGCTAAAAAAAATTCAACATAGTCAAGTTCACCATGCTGAGGTATTAAGGATTCTATACCAATTGGGTAGAGTTGTTTCTCCCATTTTAATTTATAGAGGTTTGCTGGACTGCTCTGCATTGTTTTTAGGCCTATTGAATGGTCTATTATACCTATGTAACCCTAAAATCTGATTATTATTTGGGCCATTTTTATTTCCTATCTTCCTTTGCATGATGAAGAAGTCATTTATTAGTTTTTAAACCATCTTCTATATGGTATTTAGCTCTACCTTGGCAGAATTTGTGACAGTGGCAACTGTAGTAGTAGCTAAGATTGAATGTTGGTTCTACTAGTAACTATTGCCTTGTGCAAGGTTGTTTAAGAGACTATAATTTGGATGTGTTATCTATGTTAGAGGAGGAAATGTGTATGGCTAATTCTGATTAAATGTACGGATGTTCTACTTCACATGTGGAACTAGATTCAAAATTGGAAGGCCATTGTTGACATTAGGTATGCTAGGTACTTGAGGATTAAGCTACCTATCAATGTTGATGGTCTCTTCATAGGCCAATTCTAAATTTTTGATATCAACAACCCTTCATAATAATATTGTAGTAATTAAATCCAGGGCATTCTTGTACATATCTAATGCCAATACTTCATCTAGCCTATATGAAGGGGTTAACCACATGTTCATCTTATAAAATATTTCATTAAAGGCCTAGATTGGCTCATTAGGCTCGTTCTTTAGGATAATAAAGTGTTGGTATATTAAATTGGGGCTAGTGACTTGGCCAAATTATGCAAGAAAAGAAACTTGACATGTATTCTAAGAAGTGATGGAATTCTCTTTTAGATTAAGGTACCAATAATAAGCAACATCCATTAGTGTAAAAGGAAAAATATTGCATGCAATGTCTTCATTAATAAAATTCATCAATCTCAATTTATATTTGAAAGACTTGATGTGCTCTTCTACCACTCTTCCTCCTGATGAAGAGAAATATGGTAGATTCTTTTCAAGATTCTTGGGTAGGTCATGCACATCCCCTGGGATGGTAATATTGGATCCAAACAACCAATGTGGTTGAGCCATGGGATGATTAACAAGGGGAGTGTTCCTTACTAAGAAAGGTGTCTTGGATTAATTATGGACAAGGGTAGTTGGTATAAATCTAAGCCTCTTATTATTTGACAAAGGTGAGAGTAGAAGAATAGCCTAAGAACTAGATATATTCACTCTCCTAGATGACTCCAATGTGAATTTACATAGAAACTAACCTCTTTTATTAGAGAAGCTCAAGTCCATCCTTATAAAACTAGAAAGAGTATTGATGTGGTTTTTATACACACTAATTCATAATGGAATAACCTCTAACATTTTAAGATCTTAATGGAGGTAAAATCCACTCTAGGGAATGAGTTGAAAGTATGCAACTTTAACAACCAGGTGATCGAATAGTAGGTAGGGCATGCAGGTTGTTAAAAAAGATGATGAATGGATGAATAGTTTCTAAAAGAAAATCAAATATATATGAGTTGGTAGTTGGATGGTTTTTAATATAGAGTGGGTATATCTCATAAATAAACTCAAAAAAGTAGGGAAGGGTAGATAAAGAAAGAAATATTCTATGGCACCAGTAATCACCTCTTAGGTTGGTTTCTACGTGGACAAGTGCTTTCAAAACCAATGTCTATTACTAGCAGCTATTACACAGATACAAATAGACATGGTCAAATAGTCTAGGATAATTTGATATAGGAAACTCAGGGATCTTAGTAAAATGTTTCTCCTTTTAGAGAAGCTATTACACACCCTTACTCATGATATTATGACTTGGACCAAGTATCTGAGATAGCTATTACACATGCACAAAAAATTATATCATTGAAAACAACTCTACACACTCAAAAATATGAAATAATCAACTCACTTAATAATAATTAATATAATTTCTAATGTTTTAATAGCTATTGTACATTTAAAACTAGAATATTAATCATGATAATAAATAATTGTTCATAGTTACTGCACACTAAGAATTATTGAATCAAATAACCAAAAATATTAATCCTAATTACACAGAGCTTAGAGAAAAAATAAGCAAACACATTTGTTGATAATCAAAATTGATTCTACTTTTGTATTAAAATTTTCCAACCCTTTACAAATGTGGGTTACATATGTTTAAATAGACTTGGGGAGGGCTCACCTCATCCTCCAAGTACATGCAAAATTTGATTACATGGTGTAGTTAGAACCTTATTTCTAAATGTAGTTTCAAAACTTTATGTAATGTATACATAGATTTAACTTACATTTATCAAGAATTAAAGTCAAACTTTACAATATTATGCAAAATGTGCATGTTTAAAAAAAAATTAGGAAACTTTTACGTTGAGTTTGAATCATAATAAAAATGCAAGTATGAAATTGACACCTCTATATTGAAATGTCATGCACAAAACTGTCCCTTTCAACTAAGGTTGAGTGGACATATTCATGGATGTGATAAAATTAATAGGAGTGGCCAATATTTGTGTTGGCTCTAAATTGGACATAAAAACCTTAGTATTCTTCACCTCCAACTCAAGATAATATTGGTGATCCACATCATGCTACTTCCTTATAATATCTAGGCTAAGTAATGAGCGTTTGTGCACCCTATTAACATACTATAAGAGTTTTGCATGTTTGACCTTTGTATTTTAAAAGTTGTTCTTGAAAATTTCCAATTCAATTACCTTCTTTCTCACAAAACTTATCTTAACTTCCAAGTATTCTAGTGTTAATCATTAAAATTATTGTATGCTTCTTAAATGAGTTGATCAAAATTGATTATGTTGATTAGCTTGCCTGTAACATCTCTTGCCTTTGACAATTTTGAATCCTTTAAAATATATAAGATGAGTGTCTCATCCTCTTAATATTTAGGCATGAATGGCCCAACTATTTTTACCCACTCTCTAGCTTCTTGTGTTTTAATGACCACTAAATTAAGGGAATAATGGTGTCATCAAGTCTAGATAGTTGTATGCCTTATTAGTAGTGTATATAATCAATAATTTTAGTTTATTATCATCTTGTTTTAAATAATTAAATAATTGATGTGTCTAAGATATATGGGGGTCTAATTTATACCTCATTAATTTAAGTTCCTCAAGAGCATTATAACATTTTGAAGCAACTTCTTGCACTTCATCCTCAATTCCTATTGGAACATGGACTATTTGCTAATATTATTTGATTTGATCTAATTCTTGTTCCAAATCTTACCTCACCATCTCTATCCCTTCATGTAGTTATATCATGAAATCCTTATGGGTTTATGCTAGGGAATTGAAATATTGTATGTAGGGGGATTATCCTAACTATCTATTCTATCTTTTGAACAAGGCATAAAAATCCTATCTATCTTCAATAATAATTTCTCTCCTAGATTCATCCTCCAATTTCTTCTTCCTTACTCTTTAAATGTTCCATTAGGGATTATTGAAAAATGAGGTTATGGATGGTAGTTATATAATTTTGAAATTGGGATTTTGAGTAGCCTTTTCTCTAAGATCAACTTTCCATGGTGGAATCACTAGCTAGGTAGGGTTTATTTGTTGTGAATCCTTAGTTGTATCCTCCACCTCTAGTTTTTCTACTAATTGTTTCTCTAAAGCTCATTTGAGGACTATGTCAAGAAGGGATATCTAAAACTAATCCACATCTCCATATTAGGGGAGTGGATGGACTATAAAGACTAGTTTACCCCTTTTTCCCTTCCCTAAAAATATGAAAATAGTCTCTTGGGATGAACTAGTGGAAGATATTAGAAAATTAATCTATGTGGAAGAGACATGGAGATAAGAACTATCCAATGATGTTTCAATTTTCTTAGTGGCCTTTTTATTTTTTATGGTCTAGATTGTGATAGTCCCAAAGGGAATGCCAATAGTGGTGGAAATAGTGGATATGGATGGCATTGTGGGGGAGAATGAAATAATGGTAGTATAAGAATCCTCTTCTATATTGGGAGTGAAGAAAGGGATTTACAAGACAATAGAAGAGGAAATTGAAATGTCAGGGGTGGAGGTGACATCTGCCACCTTAGGAGTTCTCAAAATAGTACTAATAAGAACCAAACCAAAATAAGAACAAATGAGGAAACTTGGGAAGGATGGTCTAAAGGTTGAGCCTTCTTACTTGTTATGTCATATATGCTTGGTTCCTTCTCTTTATCAGCTATAAATCTTAGTGTCTTGGATCTTTCCAACTCCTCTTCCTCATATAGTTCTTGCTTTGTCTCTATTTGGTGTTAAGGAACTAAAGGCATGTCTTATGGCTAATCAATTGTTAGATTCTTTGTGATGGGAAGAGCCCTTAGTTTCCTCCTATAATAAAGACTAGCCTTCATCTCTAAGGAGGGACTTTATTGAATTGAGGTAGTAGCTTCCTCTAAAACTTATATATGTACTATAGATTCCTATAATTATGGTGTAATTATAGGTGTTTTCAAGGGTAATGCCATTGAGTGATTTTAATCCTCTACATCAAAGGAGTCCAAGTCAATTAGATCCCTTGGATCTCCCTTGGGATCAATCTCAATCAACCCAAACACTTTCTTAACAACCTTTAATAGAAATGTGTTAAGGTGTGGAGCTAAAAGCTTCATCAAAGGAGCGTTTTGCAAACTTGCAGGAGTCACACAGTCATCGGCATCGGTCAGGAGTGACCAACATCAGTCAGGAGCAGTTTAAGAGATGCCGGTGTCATCAGGAATCGACTGACATCGGTCATAGGCAAACAGGCAAGAACCGGCGTCGATTACCTGTGCATCCAAAAAGCTATTTCTGTGGATAGAACTGAGTGTTTGCATGTCAGGATTAAGTCATAGTCTTAAGTTTGCGTCTCTATCTTTAGTAAGAATATTTTAGAGCCCTTATTTAAGAGGAATAACTATTAGTTGTAAATGCATGCTCAAGTTTCCTAATTATTATATAATAGGATAGATCTTCTTAGCTTATTGTAGTATTGTAGAGTGTTGAGAAAGAATAGTACATAATTGTATATGTGAATCATTCCAGGTTGTTGGAGTTGATTGTACTTGAGAGAGAGAGTTCTTGAGGGAAAGAGATCTAGAGAGAGATTTGTACATCTGAGAGAGGTGTGGAAGAAAAGAAGTTTCTTCAATTGTATTCCTTCTGTAAAGATTTTAATACAAGTTTTTAGGGTGGTTTCATAAGTGTAATCAATATTTTTGGTTGATCCCCAACAAGTGGTATTAGAGCTTAGGTTCACTAACAAGTGTTTCAAATTTGGTTAGTGTGTATTGATTACAGGGTCCTCACACAGATTTTTGCAAGGATTTCTATTTGAGTGGGAGAACTAATACCAGAAGAAAGTAAACAGAGAATGAAGAAGTTCAATGGCAAAAATTATCAACATTGGAGAATACAGATAGAGCATTATCTGTATCAAAAAGATCTATACTTACCGTTAGGTGGGATTACAAAGAAGCCCATAGACATGGATGATGAAGAATGGGAAGTTCTTGATAGAAAGGCTCTGGGGTCTATAAGACTGAGTCTGGCATCTACCGTGATATCAAATTTATCACAAGCAAAGTCTATGGTAGAGTTAATGACTACTTTAACAAATTTGTATGAAAAACCCTCAGCTTCTAATAAGGTATATCTTATGAAGCAGTTATTTAATTTGTGTATGCAGGAAGGTGGATCTATATCTAATCATCTGAATGATTTCCATGGAATTGTAAATCAATTAAGTTTAGTCATTATTGTGTTTGATGATGAAATTAAAGCTCTTTTAATATTATGTTCTTTGCTTGAAAGCTAGCATAGCTTGGTAATGGCAGATAGTAATACTGCATCTGCTTCAAATGTTTTAAAAGTAGAGGATGTTGTTAGTGTAATCTTGAATGAGGAAATTTGTAGGAAAAGCACAGAGGAAACATCAGGGAATACTTTAAGTTTTGAGAGCAGGGGAAGGTAAAAAGAGAAGAGCAAGAAAGGGAGATCAAGGTCTAAGTCAAAGGTGAGAGGTAGATCCAAATCCAGAAATGGCAAGAAGCCACAATGCTAGAATTGTGGAAAGATTGGGCACATAAGCAGAGATTACTGGTCAAAGCCTAAGGAGGACAATCAACATGAAGGAAAAGAAGAAGCAAAGGTTGTAGGTATTGCACAAGATGCTTTAATATTCTCTTTGCATAATAATATAAAATCTTGGGTTTTAGATTCTGGTGCATCTTTTCATGCTACCCCTAATAGAGAATATTTTAGTGACTATGTCCATGGAGATTTTGGAATAGTGTATTTAGGGGATGATGAGCCTTGTAAAATTATTGGCAAAGGAAAAGTGCAGCTAAAAATGCAGAATGGAAACACATGGGTGTTGAGAGATGTTATGCATGTTCCTAGCTTGAAGAAGAATTTGATTTCTGCAGGAAAGTTATGGGATGAGGGTTGTACAATAACTCTCACAGCTAAATCTTGGAAGGTGACCAAGGGTGCACTTGTAATGGCCAGAGGTAAGAGAGTAGGTACTCTCTATTTATATAATTGTGTTACTAATAATTCTCCTTCTGTATTATCTACTTTAGATGTGGATGCAAAGTTTTGGCACTCAAGGCTTGGCCACATGAGTGAGAAGGAAATTTCTATTCTTAAGTCAAAAGGTAAGCTTTCAGATTTAAAAAGCATAGATCTAGATTTTTGTGAGCACTGTGTTTTTGGAAAATAGAAGAGAGTGAGTTTTCTCAAGATTGGGTCAACAAAGAAGAAGCATAAGTTGCAGCTTGTTCACACAGATGTGTGGGGACCGGCTCAGGTTGCTTCTATTGGAGGATCATAGTACTATGTTTTGTTCATAGATGATGCTACAAGAAAGGTATGGGTCTATTGTATTAAGAAGAAATCTGATGTATTTGAGACTTTTAAGATTTGAAAAGCTATGGTTGAGAATGAAACAGGCAAAAGATTGAAGTGCCTGAGATCTGAAAAAGGTGGTGAGTTCTGTAGCTATAAGTTCAACTGGTATTGTTATATGCATGGAATTCATAGGCAGAGGATGATTCCAAGGACACCTCAGCAAAATGGAGTTGCTAAAAGGATGAATAGAACAATTATGGAGCGTGCAAGATGTATGAGATTGCATGCTGGTTTGCCCTTAGAGTTTTGGGTAGAAGTTGTTGACACTATAGTGTACCTGATTAATAAAGGACCCTCTATAGCTCTGGATGGTGGAATTATAGAAGAGGCATGGATAGGTAAAAAGGTAGATCTCTCATTCCTCAAAGTTTTTGGTTGTGAAGCCTTTGTGCATGTTGATAAGGAAAATAGAAAGAAGCTGGATGTTAAGTCTATGAGGTGCACATTTATTGGCTATGGCTCTGATGATTTCGGATTCAGGTTTTGGAATCTAGGAACTAACAAGATAATTAAGAGCCGTGATGTTGTTTTTAATGAAAAAGTGATGTATAGTGATCAGCTGAGGAAGCTGAATCAATTTGGGCAGAGCAATGAAGAATTGGATGAGGTGACAGTCCAAAATGAGCTTGTAGGAAAAATTAATCACAGAAAGGAAAACACAGAGACCGACGTCGGCCAGGCAGGAACCAACGTCGACAGGACATAAACCAATGTTGGTCATATAGAGACTGACATCAACAGGATAGAAACTGATGTCGATCAGGTAGAACCGATGTCAGCTAGTTATAGACCTGGAGGTGACCAAGGTTGGTCACTGTCAGAAAATTTGGGTGGATAGCGTGTTGTGAACAAGTCTCAGACACCCATCAGGAGGTTAAAAAGGGTAATTAAACCTCCAATTCGCTATTTCCCTTCATTATTCTATTTATTGCTAATTGATGGTGGAGAATCAGAGAGTTTTGAAGAAGCAATATAGGTGGAATCCAAGAATCAGTGGGAGCGTGGCATGGTTGAGGAAATGGAGTCCTTGAAAGAGAACCAAACATGGGATTTGGTTGAGTTGCCAATTGGTAAGAGGAAACTGAAGAACAGATGGACCTATAGATTGAAGGAAGGTGAGAATGGACAGATGAGATATAAGGCCAGGTTGGTGGTGAAAGGATTTGCACAAAAACTAGGTATTGATTTTGGTGAGATTTTTTCTCCTGTTGTTAAAATGACTTCTATACAGACTGTATTGTCTTTAGTTGCTATTGAGGATTTACATCTTGAGCAGCTTGATGTTAAGACAACATTTCTTCATGGAGATTTGGATGAAGAAATATATATGGATCAGCTGGAAGGATTTGAGGTCAAAGGTAAGGAGAAGCTAGTGTGCAGATTGAAGAAAAGCTTTTATGGCCTCAAGCAAGCTCCTAGACAATGGTATCTGAGATTTGATAGGTTTATGACTAAGCATGGCTATAGTAGGTGTCAATCTGACCATTGTGTATATTTTAAGAGATTGGATAATGGTAGATATATTATTTTATTGTTGTATGTAGATGATATGCTAGTTGCAGGATCACACATGCAGGATATCTCTGAGCTTAAGGTGAAATTAGCTCACACATTTTCCATGAAGGATTTAGGAGCATCAAAGAAAATCCTTGGCATGAGCATTAGGAGAGATAGGAAAAATCACAGGTTGATTTTGTCTTAAGAGGATTATGTGAACAAGGTGTTGAAACGGTTCAATATGCAGGATGCAAAATTGGTAAACACACCTTTGGCTGGACATTTTAAGTTGAGTAAAGAACAATGTCCTAATTCACATGATGAGGTAGAGTACATGAGTAGAGTTCCATATTCTTCTGTAGTAAGGAGTTTAATGTATGCAATGGTGTGTACTAGACTGGATATTGCCCAAGTAGTGGGAGTTGTAAGTATATGGCCAATCTAGGAAAGGAGCACTGGAAAGCAGTTCAGTGGATCCTTAGATATCTGAGAGGAACCAACAGTAGGCATTTGTGCTATGGAGGTTCAGATACTTCTCTACATGGTTATGTAGATTCAGATATGGTAGGTGATTTGGATGGTAGGAGGAGCACCATAGGATATGTTTTCACTATTGGTGGAATGGCGGTTAGCTAGATATCAAAGTTGCAGAAGGTTGTTGCCTTGTCAACTATAGAAGCAGAGTATATTGCAGTCATAGAGGCTAGAAAAGAGATGATATGGATGACACAGTTCATGGAAGAGCTTGGAAAGGAGCAAGAGAGTTGTAGATTATACAGTGATAGTCAGAGTGTAATTCATTTGGCTAAGAATTCAGCCTTTCATTCAAGAACAAAGCACATACAACTTAGGTACCACTTCATAAGACAAGTATTGGAGGATGGTGAGTTGAAGCTAGAGAAGATCCATATAGGTAAGAATCCTACTGATGTGTTAACCAAGCTGGTTACAAAGGAGAAGTTGTATCTTCATTCAACTTCTATTGGTCTTCATGATTGAATTAAAGATGGAGGAGCTAGAAGATGTTGCTGTATAGGTACTGGTGCAGCTGCTTATCTCCAAGTGGGAGATTGTTAAGGTGTGGAGCTAAAAGCTTCATCAAAAGAGCATTTTGCAAACTTGTAAGAGTCACATAGTCACCGACGTCTGTCAAGAGTGACCGACATTGGTCAGGAGCAGTTCAAGAGATGTTAGCGTCGGTAGGAATCGGCCGACGTCGATCATAGGCAAACAAGCAGGAACCGGCGTCGGTTACCTGTGCATCCAGAAAGCTATTTCCGTGGATAGAACTGAGTGTTTGTATGTTAGGATTAAGTCATAGTCTTAAGTCCGCATCTCTATCTTTAGTAAGACTATTTTAGAGCCCTTGTTTAAGAGGCATAACTATTGGTTGTAAATGCATGCTCAAGTTTCTTAATTATTATATAATAGGATAGATCTTCTTAGCTTATTGTAGTATTGTAGAGTGTTGAGAAAGAACAGTATAAAATTGTATATGTGAATCATTTCAGGTTGTTGGAGTTGATTGTACTTGAGAGAGAGAGCTCTTGAGGGAAAACAATCTAGAGAGAGATCTATACATCTGAGAGAGGTGTGGAAGAAAAGAAGTTTCTTCAATTGTATTCCTTCTGTAAAGAGTTTAATACAAGTTTTTAGGGTGGTTTCTTGTATCTCTTGTTCTTTGCTATTTATCATTCTAGTTACTTATCATTCTGATTTAATTCCGTATTTATTGCTTTCATAAGTGTAATCAACATTGTTGGTTGATCCCCAACAAAATGGAAGTTTTCGGGAAGGCTCCCCTTATATCTCTATTTGTTGTGGGGGTTGGCTATATCATAAATATAAAGTAGTCCTCCTTTTAGGAGGTGACAACCTAGTATGCATTTATTATACTAAAATTGAAGGCTCTTGCTAAATTATCCTCAAATGATCTTTTTTTAGGCCTACAAGTTTATCCTTTCCAAGACTTTGATGACATCCTTTGCATTCATGAATAGAAAATCATGATCATAAGGGAGATGTTGGTATAGAATAATAAAGACCTAGATATGATTTTGTATATAACCATGAGGATCCAAATCTATATATGGTAAGGTAAGCAATTGATAATGCTTTCTTTTATTGCCTACATCCCCAAAATGCTTTCTCATGGTATAACACATTCTGCTTATAATCATGTGAAATCCATTAAAGGGACTCTTCTTCTACTTTATCAAATCCTCCTTGACACTCCACCAAAGTTGATATATAATTTATTGCTCTGTAAGTTTATCTAGTAAATACTTAGAGAGGTACAAGGGGTGGACTTTATGATCAACAATCATGATTACCATATAGTTTGGATACAACTAGTAGTCACCCCTAGGAGTTAGTGCATCTATTATGATCTTTCTGATTCTAGATAGTGGGGCCTCATGAATTTCCTTCCATACTTGAAGATACATGTCCTCGATAATTTAGACCATGTGATTTATATATACATATATTCATGAATTGGTAGTAATCATAAATATAATTTTTTATACAATTTGTGGTCGGGCTCTAAATCTTACCAAGGTCCTTGTACACTATTCCCAGTACTACATCTAATAAGTATGACATAATGTAAAAATAGCCCACTAAATTGGGCCTCTTTTATTTGTGCAAAACTTTTTCCCTCAAATTGAAACTAATGATTTCACCTAGGGAAAAAGTTGCATCTCTAGTCATTATCATATCCAATAATGTCACCTAATCTAGGTTGAGAAAATGGATACTTGGCATGCAATACATTCTATTTAATAAGGCCATCCTAATACATACCCCCATTATTAATTTTATGATGGGGGGTGGGAGACTTTCCTTTTAAGACCATAGTTTCTCTAGGAAGAAGCCATAAGCTCAAGACTTTGTTAATTAAATTCTATTTGTTCCATGTAACCAACTTATGTTTATCAAAAATTGCATCTAGAACTAGTAGAGATAAATACATTTGGAAGTCATATCTTATGATGTAGGCCATGACCATATAGTGATCCATATGGTGTAAGAAGGCATCTTGTGTAATCTTCCCATTAAATAACAAGTCCCACATAAAGTCGATGTAGGACATAACCTTAGGATTGGTCATTGCATAGTGTAGTCTTTATCTCTTAAGAGTAAGAGAGTATGTAACTAGTTGACACTGCATGGGTGATATATTTCCTTCATGTGAAAATGCATCTATAGCATCAAAAACCTCCCATAATTATGAGTAATTATCATACCTACTATCGAATATTGTCACATCAAACATTGTGTCTATAAACTCTATTGTATCCTTGATGGAGAATGAGGATAGTGGTAGTACTCCTATGAAAATATTGGATGATGATTCCATTGTAATTATGGTGTGCTCAAAGTTTTTTGACATATATCATGAAAACTCCTTTCCATTGGTCTCTTGTTTGTATTGTATTTGTAGGTAGCTAGGGCTTTTATTTGTAAAGTATCAATTGAGTTTGAATTCATTTGTGATCAATGAATATGTTGATAACTGTACATCATGTATATATCCTTTTTCATTCAATTATAGTTTGTGCACTTTTAATTTCTAACATTCATATGTTTATTTTACTTACATAGTTAAAATATTGTTAGTTTAGTTGACGGGTTACTTTTTGTAGCAAGTGTTGGGAAGTAGCTTTACTTTGTTGGCTAAGTCTAGTGGGATTTTGATAGTCAATATTTGGGAGTCAAGATTTTTTTGGGAATGAGCCAATAATTCTTGTGAATCAAAGGCTCCAAACATAAATCTTGAATAAAATGCTTGAAGACCCAAATTTGTCAGAATAATTTTAGAATAAAATGTTTGATCAAAATATCCAAATAAAAGAAAAGCCGACGATGACTATTTTAGATAATTTTTTTGATGAAAACGTATAAAAAAAAACCTAGAACAAAATTTATGAATTGGAGTCCCAAAAATACTAAGTCCTTTGGAACATCATTCGAATAAAATGTTTGATGATAAACCTCTGAATAAAAAGTCTGATACCAAAAATCTGATGAATAAATTTTGGACATAAGTTTTGAAGAACAAATTTCCCGTAAAGAAAGCCTAAACAAAATCTCTAAAAACCGAGTCCTGACTGATTTTTTTGAATAAAATCTAAGTCCTAAGAACCTGTATAACACAAAACTCTCAAAAGGCATTAGTAAGTTAGTCCAAAATGTATAATGCCATTATTTAAAATTCAAAGTGTAAAGATTAGGGAGAACTTTAATAGAACTTACACAATTACATAGAGGAATAACTCAACAAACAAGGCCAAAATCTAAAAAAAAGTGGTCCCCATTTCTTCTTGAAGAAAAGGGTAATGTTGGGTAAAATAGAACCTAAGTTCTAGTTCAATACAAAAATGTATGTTATAACTCATAGGTTACAATAGTCATGCAATGTGTGCATGTTGTTAAAAATAATTTAATTAAGTTTAACATGAATGTAAAACAAATATAGTTAGCTCGAATAAATAAATGTAAAATTTGTATACAAAATTAACATTTAACTAAGGCTTGTTTGGTGGCTACATGGTCATGTTTAAAATTGAAGTGGTAGATAAAGATGAAATTAAAGTTGTAGCTGATGCACTTGTTGAACTGGTGGGAACTAAAGTGGTAGGCAATGTTGAAACTAGGTTATTGGGTGGAGTTTGGGTTGATGAACTAGACTTCTTCTTGGCCTTTAGCTTGTGATAGTGTTTTTATCCACTAGCATGCTATGCTCGTATTATGATCAGGTCTAGAAGATATGGTCTATTCACCCTATTACTTATGCCATCAATCTTGCATGCTCAACTTTAGTGGGTTTTAACTCTAGTTCATTTAAAATTTCAATTGCATGTTTCTCTTACTTAGTGATCTTCATGACTAAAGCGTAAGAGGATGCAATCAATTCCTAGGCTTCTTGGGTCCTGATGACCACTAGATTCAATGTATTTACTACCTCTATGGGTGACATCAAATTTAGGTGGATGAAAACCTTATTAGGGGTATATAGAACTAAGACATTTAGTTTGGTCTCATCATCCTTGAGAACCTTAAACAATTAAGCCATTGAAGTTATGTGGGGGGATAATTGTGCCCTCAAAGAATAAATAGTGTCTAGTATCTCATATAATCTCAATGCTACATTTTGAACATCTTGTTCATTTTTTGAGGGAACAAGTATCACTTGTTGTTATTCCTTGATGGTCTCCAATTCTTGTTCCAAATTTTTTCTTACCTATTCAGTGCCTTGATGAATGGATATCAATATTATTGAGTGGGTCTCCATATAAGAATTAAAGTCTTTAATTAAAGGGGACCGACCCTCCTTTCTTTTTATGTCTCTTTATAATAGAGTAGATCTCCTCTCTTTCTTCCAAAATTAATCTCTACCTAATGTTATCTTCTATCATCCTCTTCCTCACCCTTTTCATGAATCTAGTTGACTTATCAAAGAGTGAGATCATGGTGGGTAGCTCAGTGATCTTTAAGTGTGGCCTCTTATAAGTTGATTCTCCTAATTCCTTGGCCCAGTCTGGAAGGATCAACTTTGATGGGTCTAGTGGTTGTGATTCTATTTTTGTTTCTTTTATAGGTCCAATATCAAGAGTTGGCTTGGGCATTAAAGGCCATATTATTTTAGAATAATTTACATTTCTTAGATGTGGTATTAGATGAACAATGTAGACTAGTTTATTTTTTGGATCTCTCTTTGTGGCAAGTACCATTATGGTCTATATTGCTCCTAAGGAGGGCATTAGTGAGCTTAATTGATTAGAACATGTTAACAAATGAGTGTTGTGATGACTACTAGTAGTAGAAGAGGAGGTGGAAACTAAATGAGTGACTACAACAACACTTATGGTAATAGGTCCCAAAGGAGGTGATGACACAATAGGAAAAGAAGAGACAATTGGCAAATAAATAATAAGAGAATGGTCTAAGGGAGCAGTATATGGAACACCCTTACCTGATTGGCCACCCACAAGGGGCATCTTTCCTTTCAATCCTTTCAATCTTAAAACCTTAGCTTGTTATAATTATTATTCATCCACTTCATGGCTTGGATCACCCTTAATTGAAGGTTGTTCCTACTTACTTGGTCCCTCTGTGGATTATGTTTGAGGCCTTCCTACCTTATATTTTATTTTATAACAAATTGTTGTCTTCTATACTTAAGGAGTAGCCATTTGTTGGGTAGGAAGAGGGAGAGTCATACTAGATGTTGTGGTTGGTGGAGATGCCATAGTAGGTGTAAGGTTTTCTTAATCAGAGGAATTTATAAAAATGATCTCTTCTCTTCCAATAGTGCTGCCCTTCACTTGAATTCATTATTATACTTGTTCTTGTTTTATTTTTCTTAATTAAACTTAAACTTGAGGAGTTTCCTCTTCCATTTTTACTATAGTAACTAATGTTTCCCCCACACCTTTCTCTTGATCTTGAGCTATCATCATAGTGGGTAGATTTTGGGGTCTTAGATTTGATCTTATGATTATTGGAAAGGTATATTATTCCAAATATTTAATGAGGTCCATCTCCCTGGTGGTGGGATTTTGAATTTTTCTTGTCCAAGTGTGAGGGAAGGATTCATTTGGATTACCCTAAGAAATTCCTCACTCACACCAAAAGTCCTAGCCCTTTCCTTAACTTATGCATCATATTTTACATTGAGAAATAATAAATAATGATCAAAATTCTTAGGCTTGTATTGAATTCCTAGATAATGAACTCATTGTTTCACTCTCCCATGGGGTTCCCAATCCCTATGGGATAAAGTTTCCAAGGCATAAGATTTTTTGGCACTACCAACCTCTCTAAATTATCTTTAGTATGTGTAACACATCCTCATAATTATGAGATAGGATCCATGGAAGGTACTTTTATTACTCTTAGTTAGGTCCTCATCTATCCCATTCCATAACTGATAGGCAATTTATTGCTTAACTACTTTGTTTGAGATGTATTTAAGGAGGTAAAGAGGGTTAAAATTGTGTGCAATGACCATTATAATAGTGTAGTCTAGGTATAATCAATAATCACACAAATACATGAGTGTTTTATTGATGGTCTTATATATTTTGGCCAGAGGGTCACCATGTATTACCATCCAGACTTGAGGATACAAATTCTTTGTGATTCTTGATATATTCCTTATATAAGCATAGAGATGGAAAAATGAGTGTTTGAAACAAGATGACTAAGAGGGGGGGTGAATCAGTGTTTAAATTTTTTCATTCAATTCCACTCAACTATGTATGAACCATCTTAAGACGCATTTACATTTTAAAAAATCATAAATAATAAAACATAAGAGCATGAAACACATGAACACAACATATATGTGAGAAACCCTCTGGGGTAGAAAACCCACTGATGAAGAAAATAGACTACAATATTATAAGATAAACATTAACTTTCAATTGATCACCTACTAAAATTGGATCACCAACCCCTAATTTACTAATCACCCATTTAGCTTTTGAAAGCTCCAACTTGCAAGGAGGCTCCAACCCCCTAGATGACTCAGTACCAACTCAACCACCTAATTGTTTGATCACCTTCAAAAACCCTTCTTAATTATACAATAGATAATGATCTACTCTTTCTACTTTTTTATCTCTTCAATCATCTCAAACTGATCTTCAACCCTCTCAAATTGATCTTTAGCACTCTTCGCTCAAATAGCCCTCTTCATAGCTTGATTAGGTCTTTTGACCTTAATCCTCTCTTGTATAACTTCTATTAGATATTAAAGATATCTATGCTAGTCTACATAACCTAATTCCTCTTGAAAATTATCTATGTCATTTGCTTATCCTATTATACTCTCACTTTCTTAACACACTCTTAACATCCCCTATTCACTTTTTCTTATCACACAAATATAGGCCCAATTGCCTTGCTTTTATACAAGTCATTTGATCATATCCTTCTAGGTAAGCTATACATTCAAATCACTTAGGTCAGCCATGAATAGGTTAAATCATATTATAATAATATGCTTTAGTCATGAATAAATAACTATAATAGGTTAGTCATACATAAATTAGCCCTTATTCCTCTTTTGGGCTTATGGAGACCTAATATGCCTTCTTAATAATAAATTACCATTTGATCTCTTTGAAGCTTATACAAATGCTTCATATGGCAGGAACACATCACATGCCACTATAATATCCTTAGAAAATTTTGATTTAGGTATACAATACCTTTGAGGTCCAACTACCACTTGAACCCTTCTTTAAATCACTTCTTATAAAAGGCCTGTGCATATACAAAAACTCTACTTTGAACAATCAAGGAATATAATCAATTTTTCCAAACAACTATGAAAATAAATTATATATTCAAAATCCTCATAAAATTAGGGTCATCATACAATTCATTTGATGCTTCAACTCAGGGTAAATAGGCTCAAACACTCTTTTATAAAATGTTCATTTAGAACTGCCAATTAACTCCAAAACATAGTCAAGGAAACATAAACATCAACTATAAGTCTTACACTTTGGTCTTCATCCATTTTACACCATTGACTCGATCAATGCTATCTACTACAATAAATAAAGTAATTTTTTGTATGATATTCTCACTCACATGAGAAACTAATCACATTTGGAGATGCCTAGGAGAGTTGACTTCAACCTCCAATCACTTGTCTAATCATATCAAAACCATTCTAAGCTCTTTTGAATAAGATATTCAACATTAGGTCACACTTAAGATTTTATGAGGGTTTAGACTAACTTATTATCTAAATGATCATTCATAAAACTTAGCTCCTCTTTCTAGAAACTAATTCTTGTAAATTTGAGCTAGAACCATTCCTTATCTACCATGAAATTCTTAAGAACTCATGCAACTATTGGACGTGACAACAAGCACTGAGAAAACCTTCTCAAGGAGACATCTCTTCATTCTATGAAATCATGAAACCTTGAAACACGTTTCAAGCCTTTTCTTTGCAAACCAAGTCTTAAAACTTCATGAACATACTAAAAACAATGTGAATAATCTCTATTAATGTTAATTTACTCACTTATGAGATGGAAACTGATCCCATTACCACATCTGGCCACCATCTCTCTTTTTTCTTTCTAAGCTTTGACTTGCAAGTCGTATTAAGCCTTGAATATGATCTTCTATCCACTTTATAGACTCCACTTTGGAACTAACCTATGTTCTAATTCCTCTTGTGTATGATCAAACAACATCATACACTCACTCTTCTTTGGATCTTTAATAAAACTTCTTTGAAGCTTCTTATAGATATTTGGATCTCAACTATAGTGTCTTTGGATCTATGAATACAAATCTTTGGAGCATGTAAATTTTTGGATCTTACCTTAGATACAACCTCGTATAATATTACTCATGTTCAAACACTATGAAGTGTTCTTTGGAGCATTCTATTCTTTGTATCTCATTCAGGGCATCTTCAGAGCTGCTTGCACAAAACTTCAGAGTACATTGATTCATCTTGGAAGATCAGTCATTTCATCTTTCCACCTAAAAATAGAATCTCACAAGGTCTAGATAAATCATTACAAGATTTAAATTTCTATACTGAACTCAAGGCTTGCTTAACCAAATTTTTTGCACAAGAACCTTTGACATCAACTACATTAGATTGACATCAATGAAAGAACCATGCATCCTCATTAGATCCTTTGACATTAATGACAACATTAAATATCAAATCTCAACACTTAATGACCATGCTAAAAAATATCTCCCTTAATCAATGACAATGTCCAGTCATCTCCCCCTTTGTAATTGATGGCAAACATACTAAAAAACACTGTCAACCACTTCTTGATGGCAATAATCTCTTAGACCTAGTTCTTAACTTTTCTTACTTCTTTTCTGATCTTGCTCCCTTTCTCACCCTTTTTTGATATTTCTCCCCCTTTGACATTAATGAAATAGGTCTTCTAGAACTATTATTTATTTTAGAATAAACTTAGTTTATAAGACCAATTTAATATAGATTAGGATTAGTCAACTTACTTGTATAGCTCCCCCTCAACCAAGCATCCACCATGATTCTATTAATAATAAATATCAAAGATCATCTACAACTATAAAAATCATACAATTCTCTTGTGAGCTAATACAATCTATCAAAGAGACAGTCTTCAAAAACTATAGAAACCACTCTCATAAACTTCTCAATTAGATTACTCTCTCAGTATTGATTCATCAAAATGTTAAAAAAATAGAGTCTATGAAGCATCTATGATACAATCTCTCCTTACCTATATGCATATTGAAAGAAATCACCCTTTTCACAAAGAACATAGAGCTACCAATATCCCCCTTAGACCAAGCATACATTCTTTTAAAGAACTAGAAACTTGGTCATATATCTTTCTTTGACATGACTGAAGAAGATACCAAATTATTTGATCACAAACATCAAGCTATCCCATACTAGATACCAACAAATTTAACTAATACTAATTACAAAAAATAGGGACTCCCCCTTTGTCTTCACAAATCAGACTCACCTAAACAAATAGATCTTAGAAGCATACCTTTTATACCAATTATTGAATATTCTGCATTCTATCTTCATAGCACCTTTGACCACAACCTCATGCTTTTGCTGATAAAAGAATGTCTACATGAAACTTAATGAAGCCACCCTTTTTCAAAGGGATCTAAAATATCATGAACTCAGGAGATTCCCAAATCTCCATATCTTTACTAGGCTGGATATTCTTCAACATCCTTCTATACTTGACTAGATCTTTAGTCTTGACCTCATCATCAACCTTGTTAACCTTATTATTTTCTTTAACTACCCTGTCAAAACATGTAGACAACAAATGTTCTTGATATACCTTGATTTATGATCCACAATAACAAACATCCCACCTTGGTTTATGAGCTGATCATGACTTACCTTATCATTATTATTCTTTTTGGCTACCTCTCCATTCTTTTTGCTTTGATCAGTCATATGAGAATCAAGACTTCTCTTGTTTCTTGACATGTAGATTGAGCATCCACTATCTTTACTCTAAGATTTCATAAAATATTCTTCTTTAGTCTTTTGCTCCACCTTTATCTTGTCTACAAAATCTAACTTGTTAATCAATTTATTAGTGGTATGACTATGAACCTTGTTATCTAGACTAAATAAACTTATAAGTCTGTTAGGATAGAATATTGTAATGTGTCCTACATCATGACAATAGTAATAGACCAAACTATATATACCATTTGACTGATGATGACTATGATATTATTTTGACCAATAGCTTCTCCTTCCATAATTCCATGAGTATTCAATCCTGGAGGATCTTCTACATTCTCTATATCTATGACCAAACTGACTACATGTAAAATAATAACCATACCTTATAGCATTGGGCTATCTAATAGATCTTTTGAATTTCTTATCTTCAACAATCTTCTTCTTAACTTGATGTGCCTTATTTTGGTTCTTTTTAAATCTAAGACCTATCTTGTCACTTACAGACTTCTATCTACTTAGGATATCATCTATAGCCTTAGTGCTCTTGTTAAACTTCAAAAAATTCTTTACCTTGCTAGATACTTGAACTAACTCAGCTCTTCGAGATTCCATCTTAGTTTCATATCTATTGTAATCTTCCTCTCTAACCTTTAGGCTTGCTATCATAATCTTATTCTATGTTTCAACTTGCTAGATGATCTCTTCATATTCTTTGGATGTGTTACATAGTCTTTCTTAAAAAAATCTAATTTGATCCTCATAGTCCTAAACCTATGACTTTAGTTTCTTTTTCTTCTTCTTCAAAATATTTAGCTCTTATAGGGCACTCATTAACTCTGCTTCAAGATCCACTTCAACTTATTCACTATCATATTATTCTTCTTTATCTAATTTTATATCAATCATGAGACCTTTTCTATGTGAAAAACCCTCATTATCTAATTCTATACCTATGAACAGGGTTTCAATATTGTCATGCACATATTCATTTCTATCATCTTCATTGTTAGATGTGTTTGAATCACTCATCAGATGAACTAACTTCTTTGGTAAATAATCTATTCTTATTATTGAATGACTTATTTTTGCCTTCATACCTCTTAAAATTCTGATTCTTTTATCAGACCTATAGGATTTCTTATATCAACATCCTCAGTCTTGTACTTATGAGGACACTTGTTTTCAAAATGTCCAATTTCTCCATAGTTGAAACACTTGAATGGAAACTCAACTTTTTAATTACCTAAACCTATTCTTAGCTTTATATAAAACATAACAACGAACTCATCATCATCAATGTCTGATCATACCTCATCTTTGTCTTTCTTGGCCTGTCTTCTTTTAAACCTTGAAATCAACTTCCTTCTTGAGAGGTCTTCCTTAATTTGATCTCATCTCATAGGGTGTCAAGATTCTATGAAGCCCATCCGTCTCTAGCTTGTCCAAATATTGCATATCTTCTACTTCAAATACTTTAGAGTCAAATTTATAATTTAGTGATCTCAATACCTTTTGAACAATAGTGGATTCTTTCATTTCTTTTCCTAGTCCTGTAATGATGTTGCAACTTCATCAATTCTTAATAGATAGGATGCAATGGATTCATATTAAATCATCCTCATGATTTCAAACTATCTTCTATGGGTCTACAACTTAGCCATCTTTACCTTGGTGTCTCCTTCATAGATGGTTTTCAATTTATCCATTATATCTTTGGCTAAAACACAATGTATTACTTTTACTAGCTCTGCTTCAAATAAGCCACATAGGATGACATTCATTATCTTGGAGTTATTTTCATTAGCCTTATTACTTTCTCATCTATTGGTGTAATTTGAAGTGTTAACCATCTATACCTGACTACCAAATATCATGTCCTTGTGACATTAGATATATCTTCATTATGACATTCTATAAGGCATAGTTAGATCCATTAAACAATGGAACTTTTCATGTAGAAAAACCTCCTTGAGCTTGATGACTAATCATATTTTCTACTTAAAATCTTCTTTAGGCTATCAAGACTATTCCAAAGGACCCATTATGATACTAATTATTAGAAACAAGATGACTGAGAGGAGGGGGTGAGTTAGTATTCAAATCTTTTCATTCAATTCCACTTAAATATGTATGAACCATCTTAACATGCATGTACATCTTCAGCAATCATAAACAAAAAAACATAAGAGCATGAAACACATGAACACAACATATACATGGGAAACACTCTTGGGGTAGAAAACCCATTGATGAAGCAAATGGACTATAGTCCTATAAGACAGACATGAACATTCAGTTGATCACCTACTTAGTTTGGAGTACCAACCCTAATCTATCAAGTACCAACTTGATAGTATTCAGCTAAGCACCAAATTAGTAAGGAGCACCAAACCCTAATTTACCAATCACCCACTTAGATTTAACAAGATCTAACTTGTAAGGAGGCTCCAACCCCCTAGATGACTCAGCACCAACTCAGCTACCTAATTGTTTGATCACCTTCACAAATCCTTATTGATTATATAACAAATGTTGATATACTCTTTCTATTCTTTAGTCTTTTCAACCCACTCAAAATAATCTTTAACCCTCTCAAACTAATCTTCAACACTCTTCACTCAATTATCCCTCTTCATTGGTTGATTAAGTCTTTTGACGTTATTCCTCTTTTATATAACTTCTATTAGATATTCATGATATCTCTACTAGTCTTCATGACCTCCTTCTACTCACAAATGATCTATGTCATTTGCTTACCCCATTTGACTTTATATTTATTATCACACTCTTAGCATCCCCTCTTCACTTTTTCTTAGCACATAAAAAAGGCCTAACTACCTTTCTTTTATACATATTAGAATAACATGCCTTAGTCATGAATCAATCATTGAAATAGGTCAACCATACATCAATTAGACCTTACTCCTTTTTTAGGATTATGGAGACCTAATAGGCCTTCTCAACAATACGTTACCCTTTGATCTCTTTGAATCTTATCCAAATGCTTCATATGGTAAGAACACATCACATGCCATTCTAATATCCCTTAGCCAATTTTTATTTAGGTCTATAACACCTTTTAGGTCTAACTACCACTAGAAACCTTCTTCAAATCACTACTTATGAAAGGCCTATAGATATACACAAAATCTACTTTAAAAAACTAAAGAATATAATCAATTTTGCCAAATAACTATGGTAAGAAATTATATATTCAAAATCCTCATGACCTTAGGGTCATCATCAACTTCAAATGATGCTTCAACTTAGGGTAAACAAAATCAAACACTCATCTACAAAATGTTCACTTAGAACTACTAATTAAATCCAAAACATAGTCAAGGAAACATGAACAACTATAAGGCTCACACTTTGATCTTCATCCATTTTGCACCATTGAATTATTCAGCACTGTCTGCTACAATAAATATTCAAAAGACAAGTAATTTTTGATATGATCTTCTTACTCACCTTAGAACCAATCACACCTAGAGATGCTTAGAAGAGTTGAATTAAACCTCCAATCACTTGTATAATCATATCAAAACCATTCTGAGCTCTTTTGAACAAGATATTTAACATCGGGTCATACTCAAGATTTTATAAAGGTTTAAACTAACTTTTAGTCTTAACAATCATTCATAAAACTTAGCTCCTTTTTTCCAAAAACTAACACTTGTAAATTTGAGCTAGAACCCTTCCTTATCTACCATAAAACTCTTAATATCTCATGCAAATACTGCATGTGCTAATGAGCACTAAGAAAACCTTATCGGGTAGATATCTCTTCATTTTATGCAATCATGAAACCTTGAAACACTTTTCAAGCCTTTTATTTGCAAACCAAGTCCTAAAAATTCATGCACATACTTATAACAACTTGGCTCATCTTGTCAATGTTAGTATACTCACTTATGACATGGAATTTGATCCTATTACCTCATCTATCCATCATCAGTCTTCTTACTTTCTAAGCCTTGCCTTGTAAGTCTTATTAAGCCTTAAATCTAATCTTCTGGCCACCATATAGAATTTGCTTTGGACCTCACATGTGTTTCAATGCCTCTTGAACATCATACACTCACTCTTCTTTAGATCTTCAATAGAACTTCTTTAGAGATTCTTAGAGGTATTTGAAGCTCAACTGTAGCATCTTCAAAACTGTGAATACATATATTTAGAGCACATAAATTTTTGAAGATGACCTTAGATACAACCTCAAACAATAATACTCATGATCAAACACTATGAAGTGTTATTCTAAGCATTATTTTCTTCGTAGCTCATTCAAGTCATCTTTGGAGTTGCTTACATAAAACTTTAGAGCACATTACTTCATCTTCAAATCTCACTCATTTCATCTTTCCACCTACAAATACAATCTCACAAGGTCTAAACAAAGCATTACAAGATGCTTTACATTTGTTATACTGACCTCAAGGATTTCTTGACCAAGTATTTACACAAGAACCTTTGACATCAAATAAATTAGATTGACATCAATGAAATAACCATGCATCCTCATCAGAACCTTTAAAATCAATGATAACATTAAATATCAAATCTCAACACTTAATGACCATGCTCAACAATCTCTACCTTAATTAGTGACAATGTCCAATAATGATTACATGTCACATATTCTTTTCTTAATATATTCAGAGTTTAGATCCCACCCATTATGTTTATAGATAGTATCCATAATTGCATCTAAAAGATGACATCATATAAAATTTCCACCTTGGGGCCTCCTTTCATTGTACAACATCAATTCTTGTAGGTGAGCATTGATAATATTCCCTAGCATGAAGGTGAATTTTGAGGTAATCAATAGGTTGAGCAATGGTACCCACTCCAAATGAATGAAGTGGATGATTAGGTGGCCAAAAAAATAGTTTATTAGTGCCATAACAATGCAGATTACCATACAAAATTTGGTAATGGGCACAAGATTCTTGGTGACTTTTTTGAAAGAGAAGGTCTCTCTCAAGAGAGGACATTTATTCACTATTTTTTCTATGTTATTACTCTTCTTCCAACTTAATACACTATGTAAATCAAAGGTAGTGTCTAGGATGGGTAGGTGTAAGTACCTTTGGAATGCTTTGGTTGATATGTAGGTGATGACAATGCTATTATTGACGTAGTGTAGGAACCCACCATTTGTAATCCTCCCTTTGAAGAAAAAATCTCATAATAAGTCAATACATGGCATGACTTCAGATTTGGTAACTACACAATGGAGTGATTAGAATTTGAAGGGTAATAGGTTAGCTACAAAAAATTTATCGTCTACAAAGATTCCCTCCTTGCAAGTGAATGGGTCAGATTTATTTATGACCTCCCATAAATTTGAGTAGTTAGCAAAGATAACATTGAATACTATTGCATCAAAAACCATATCCATGTATTTTATAGAATACTTGATGGAGAATAAAGATGGTGCTTAGGATCCTCTGTATGCTATAGATGAAGATGACATTATCAATTCTAAGTGCTAGTAAAATTAGAGCTTATATAAATAGTGGTCTAGTTTTTATTATTATGTAAATTACAACTTATTTAAATGTAGATAGGGATTTGAGTTCATAGAAGGCAATTTATGCTTGAGTTTGATGATAATAAATGGATGTGGATTCATATAGCATCTCAATGTTATATCCTTTTAGCATTCATGTTTAGTTCATGTGTCATTAATTACCAATGTCTACAATCTTGTCACCTTGATTTAATTAAAACTTGACCACCTTAGCTTAGTGGGCATGCCATGTAGTATGCTAACTCATTTAGAGGGGGTACCACAATACTATTCTTTTTAACACTTGTCAATATGTGGTTTAGTCAGGAGTCAACATTTGTATTCAAGATGAATCATTTGATTTGGTGAGACAAGAGTTTTGAATGAAATATTTAGAAGACCTAAATGTTCTTTAGGGAGATTATCATTTGGGAAGATTTATTAGAGAAATTTGTAAAAGGTGAATTTTCTGACCAAAAGTCTCTAAATGAAATTTACTGAAGAGAAAGTTATAGAAGACTAAAATGTTCCTGAATTAAAGCTTTTAAAGAGAAATTTCCTGACCAAAAGGATCTAAAGAATATTTTACTAACATAAATTTGCCGATCAAAAATTTCCAAAAGAAAAGATCTCTATAGAAAGTTTTTGACCGAAAGGTTCCTGAAGACCAACTCATAACGACCAAAATGTCCATAATGAAAAATAAGTAAGCTCAAATGAGAAATATGAATAAGTAAATCTGAATACCTGTCATATATAGTAAGCTTCCACAATTTTCATTGGTATATTAGTTCCAAAAATTTATTCTAATGAAAATGGGTTGCAAGAAGAAAACAAATGCAACAAAGGTAATTTAATGCTAAAAATTCCCAAATTTCAATAGAAAGTAAGATAGTCCAAACATGCATGTATAGCCATATAATTGACATGACTTATAAAAAATGGGGGTCCCCACTTTTCTATAGAAAATTTAAGGTGGGGTGTGTTGAATACAACAAATGATGACTCATAAAGGTGAAGATTGTTGAGTTTTCAAAAACATGGAATCTATGGTTTCACAATCCCAATATCAATCATGAACCATGCTATAAAATAAATGATTATATCATAAATATAAAAGATACTTTTGATAACTTTAGACAACATACTTACTTTACCCATGCCTTAGACTAGTGTGTTTCAAAATGATATCTTTTACTCCTTGTCAAAGGATTTTAACAAAGACATGGGATGAGTTGTAGGTTTCATTATGATTCAACATTAAGTCAATTTTTTTTGGAGAGCTAAGGCATTCCTCTATTTCCATCCAGGCATCCATAGTATTGATAGAGATACCTTTGATCACCCTTCATCTCTTCCATCATATATTTTTCATGATGCATGATACATTGATATTATTTCATCATGTAGGCTTTTAATCCCTTTTAATTTTCTATTAAACTTTTGAATTATACCTCTTTTCTTTTTTTATTTAATGGAAAAACTAAGAAGGTGACCTCCTTGAGTTGGTGTTAGTATAATTGGGTTCATCAAAATTTCCCTATCAACTTCACTCATATCAATGGTTATTTACTCAAATAAATTTTAGCATTTAATGTGCATTGAATCTAAGGAGATAAGAAAAGCTTTATAAATTTACATGGAGATATGGGAGCATATTTTATATACTTGTTTAATTCATTCACTTGATAAAATTGTCATGGTTAAATCTATCATTACTTACTTATATTATAAAGTCTAATGTACAAGGTGTAACACCTATAGATTCAATTTGGATTCAAAACCCATAGGTTGTTACCTAATTATACTAGGAGTGATCAGTTAGAATGCTAATTTGTTTTTTAAAATAACTAATCTAGAAATAATGAACTATTCTAATGAAAATAAATAATTGAATGTAGGAAACTAACTAATAAATAAAATATAACATACCCCTACCTCTACTAGAACAACTATTATTACTCGAAGACATCTCCAAATAGAGCATCCATGAAGTAATACTTCAAAAACTTTCTATTGGTTAGATATGCCAATTCATCAGCTTGGAGGTTCCTCAAATGGAAAACATTGTTACCCAAGATCTCAAAGAATTGATAGGGTCTTATCCATAGTGGGGTGAACTTGTCATGGTATCCTTTTTTTTATGGGATTTATCCCATAGAAGCACTAGGTCAAAAATCCTAAACGCTTTAGATTTCACTCTCTTATTGAACCTCTTTTTGATAATATTTTGGTGTCTATTAAAGTTTTGTAAAGATTTAATTTTAGAATATTCCATTTCTATGATATCCAATCATCTAGACTCTATCCTCTCATTAGGTTTTATGCATTCTTGGATGAAATAATATGTTGGCAACTTAAGCATGATTGGGAATACTAGTTATTTATTATAGACTAACAGATATGGTGAGGCTTTCAAGGCCTAATTATACTAAGTTTGATCTATTTAGATTGCATATTTTAGTAAGAGATGCCACTCTCTAGGATTATCTATAACAAATTTATTGATAGCATCAATGAGGTTCTTATTGGTTGATTCAACTTATCCATTCCCTTGTAGGTAGTGATTGGAGGATGATCTAATTATGATTTGATTATCATGGGCCCATTCTATAAATTCAACTAATTGAAATGCTAATTGATTGTCCAAAACCAAGGAAATAAGATTACTAAACCTGGTTATAATATGCTATTCAAATAAATTGATCACATATTATGCTCTTGAATTCTTGGTGGTTGTTGATTCAATCCATCTGGTGTAATAATTTGTAGTGGTGAGCATAATTTTTTGCCCAGATAAAGATTTTGGGTTGATAAAACCAATGAAATATAAGGCCCATTGGGAAAATTATTTACCCTCAATCATGAGTTGTAAGGGAATTACTATGTGCACCTATATTTTGTTAAAACCTAGAATTTGTGACATGTCCTTATGTGGGAGTGAGAATCCTTGAATATTATTGGCCAATAATAGCCCATTTTGAGTATTTTATGGGTTGTGGTGTTGCTAGATAGATGGTCATTATCAATCTTTTGATATACATTTTATAGAATCTCTTGGGATTCTTTGTATGATACACATCTTAAATAGATGCCTTCAAAGTTATTCCTATAGAGAATTCCTTTATTGATCATATAATGAGAAATTTTAAGCCTCAAGGCTATCTTTTTAATTATTTTAAGTTCCTAGGGACATTTTCTAGTGAGTAGGAACTAAATGATACATGAATACCATTATTTTTTGGGAAACCTCTATTTGGAAGACTTCTTTGATGGTGATGCATGAGTCTAGTTTAGTCATTAATTTAATAATACCTTATCCTCTAATAATCTTGGCTAATTTAATTTCATTGTCAAAATATTATTATTTTGCCATCTATTTGACCCTACGCTTTCCCAACTCGATCTGTCCTAACATAAGATTGAAACAAGGTTTGGGACTATAGAAATGGTATTTTTCCTAAGAATGTAGTGTCAAAACTTCTTTACTAATTTTCCAAGGGAAACTATCTACTTGTTGATCAGGGAATATTTGAGCGTTGTTTCCTTTAAGTTTGTGCTCATGAAATCAATAGGATGTTCATTTCCCTCATTTTATGTGATCATAGTAGTGATTGTATGTTCCAAAACAAATGAGTACATGAAGAAGTCCTTGGTAAAATATGGGCTCACCAATAATAGGGTCTATTATATAGCCTTTTTTATGTCCTAGAAATACTTCTTGGTTTCTAGTGTCTATTCTAATTTGGTGTCCTACTTAAGCATTGCATTTAGACGTCTAACAACCTCTGTAAATTCTGATATAAAATTTCTTACAAAATTAATTTTCACAAAGGACTTAAGCTCCTTTTTTTTGTTTAGAATCATTGTTTTGGAAATTCCTTGAATTCTATTTGGGTCAATGGTGATCTCATCTTTGGTGATAATATGGCCCAACAATTTGCCTTTAGTAACATTAATATACTCTTTTTGGGGTTTAGTGAGTTACCAAACTTCATGCATCTTTTAAAGATGGATTGTAGATGGTTTATGTGATAAAATTTATTTTTAAAAAAAATAATAAGGTCATCCATGTATATTAATAAATTTACCTATTAACCTTTAGAATACATGATCCATGGCTCTTTGAAAAGTAGCTCCTACGTTGATTAGGCCAAATGACATTTGCTTGTATGTATAAGTTCCCATTTTTATGGTAAATATAATTTTTAATATATCCTGTAATTCCACCAACACTTGATTATATCCTAAAAATCCATATAAGAAAGACATCATTTCAAAATTGCTCATAGTCTATATCACCTCATCTAATGAGGGCATAAGATAGTTGTCTTTCTCATAAGCTTTATTAAGGTTCTTGAAGTCAACACACAACCTAATTTTGTCTCTTTTTTCTTGATTGGAAAAATATTATCCATCCAAGTTGATTGCTTGATAGGAAAGACTATTTAGGCATTTATCAGCTTCTCTATTTCCTTCTAAATCAATAATTCCGAAATATGATTAACTGATCTTTGCCTCTACCTAAATGGATTATGATCTAGCTTGAGTGGAATCATATGGGTGATGACTCTAGGATTAAATATCCTCAAGTCATCATACATACATGTAATTATATACTTATATATAAAGATCAATTCCTTAACCCTTTATCTCTCCTTTGGAGTGTAGTTTAAGCCAATATTGATGAGGTGTAAGTTTCTTTCATCACCAAAATGCTCTTAGCTGAACTCAAACTCATTAACTTTGAGCTACATTTATTATTGTGCTTGAGGATATATATAAAAGGATATTTCCAAGGAAACCATATCTAATGGAAGATGATTTTACTTCATTTGGATAACATCCTCTTCATCCAATTCTTTGTGGTACACATGGTTTATTTCTTCATCATCAATTATCTAGGACTCAAACTATCCTAAATTGGGCATAAACTGGATAATTTGTTAATCATCATCAAACAATTGAAAAATTTCAATATTGTATAGCACCAATGGACAAAGTACTAACTCAATGGAAAAATTCTATACTTTTGACTCCTATAGGGGTGTCAAATTTATTGCTAAAGTAGTCAGTGAGTCAATAACTTAGTTTTATTCCTTCAAAATGGCCACTATATTAAAATCCTCAAATGACTCAATTAAATCCTAGGATATATGATTGTACTTATTTAAATATGACAATTTGCATTGATAATTATTCTTGACCTGGTTGATCACTAGTTATAAGTCTTTGTATACCAATAGTTCCTTGACATTGTTCTAGAGGGCAAATTGCAATCCCAAAATAAGGGTTTCATACTTTGCTTTATTATTAGTGCATGGGAATTGAAACCTATATGATACTAGTTATTTATTCCCTTATGGATATACTAATTTAATACCAATACTTTATCCTTGCTTGAATATTTAGTTATCAAAATGGAGGGTCCATAATTGAGAAGGGCCTTGTATTTCTTCCTAAATTTCATGCTTCATAGTAAAAGTGTAAATTATAAGACTAGGAGATTTGTAACTTACTTCTTCATTAACAATGTTATACTATAGAATAATATGCTTCATCCTTGGCTCCTGATCAATTCTAATTTGGTTAGTAATGCCTCTCTCTGATAGCCAAATATGAGAGAAGTCTATGGAAAGATATCCATTTACCATCTTTAATCAACCTCTACTAAATAGTATCTCATATATTTTAGGACTATCTACTACCAGTATGTTGATAGTCATCTGCACATAAGGTTATTATGATGTAACCTAGATGCATAAATCATTAAGTTATCCTATCACAGGTACTACTATTTTGTCTAGTTATGAAATAGTCTTCTTGGATGGACTTGGAGTCAAACCAAGATTATAACAAATAGAAGTTGGCATCATAGTAACTAAAGCTCCAAAATCCACCAAAAAATTATGTATAGTATTTCCAAATGCTTAAATGGTTATAAATAAAGGAGGGACCTCAAGATTGCTTTTGTATATAACATTTGTGTTGGTGATTTTAAAATTTTATATAATAAACTTGCCTATTATAGACTTCCATAAGAGATCATTCTATTTTGTGATTTGTGCTAGATCATGGAGAGTGATATTAGCATTGATATTCTTCATATCCTCAAAAATATTATATCCTCCCTTGATCTATTCTTATATATTATGAGGCTAAACATTTCCTTTTGGGGGAGGAGGATTATAATTGGCTTTAGTATTTGGAGGGATAATTATATTATTGGGAGGAGTAGAAGTGGTGAAAGGCTATCTATTATTTATTACTATTTAATTGATGAAACACTTACAATTCATCATAATTTTCCTCTATAACATTATCATCTTCACTTGGGAAATAAAAATCATAAATTTCAAAGACCATAGCCAAACTTATGGGCCATATTTATGAGGGAGATCTAGGGGATTCATCACTTGATCCTATCTAACTATTTCCCTTTAAAATTTTTTAAAGGCTACACAGAAATATAAATAGTTTAATTCCCTATGCTATGATGTGTTATGGATTTTACACCAATTATACAAGGTTGTCTCCATGATATCGATTTTTGGTAGTTTAGTGGATTATTATTATTCTACATTATTGGTGGGTCTGTTGAAAGGGTTTTTATATCTCAAAAAGCTAGAATTCTAGCTATAGTTTTGACTAGTGGTATTTCCAATCCTTTTATGCATATTCAAAGAGTCATTTCTCAAATTTTGGACCATTATTTATATATAATCTAATTCATCTTTGGTGAATTCATCACCCTAAACAATTAATGTATTGGAGTGAGCTAGATGTTGTTTTTGATGGCTCTATTGATGGCCATTATTTTATATTTGATTATTTAGGAACCCTTAATTTTTTTTTCTATCATGTTAAGAAGAGTGTATAACTAATTTTGGTTAAATGTAAGGACAATCTGATTAACAAGCAAAATAGGATTCAAAGATTTGAATGTTTAGCTCCTTAAATTATGGGGATTGAGCTACAGATTGAGATACTTGTCAATGTTAAAATCTTATTCATATGCCAAGGCTAAAATATTAGCAGACATAAATCTCCTAAAAAATACTAAAGTAATGGGATCCAAAGTGTTCTTATACATCTCAAGTGCTCGATCTGCTTATGATTTGTATGCCATGTTTATCCAAGTGTACATCTTTTAGAACCTTGCATTAAAATCTTGAGGAATGATAATAGCAGATATGACTAAGGTTGAACCATAGGATGGTTGATGAGTGAGACATTTCTTACTAGGGAAGGTTTCCTAGCTTGGTTTTCCTCAAGGATGATCAGTATTGGTCTAGGCCTCCTATGATTTGATAAAGATGAAACCAAAAGGCTAGATTGGGATATATACCTTGTTACTCTCTTAGGTGTCTCTAATGAACCTTAATGTAGGGAATAATCTCTATTATGGAGAAAACACATAAGTTTTCTCTCCTTCTAGCAATAGCTTCTTTATGTTGATGTGTGCTTTATGTAGACCATAAAATTTGAATGAGGTTTCCTCTAACATTTTAGGATCTCTATGGAAAGGAAGCTCTACTCTAGGGCAAAAATTGTAGGTTTGTAGTTAAAATAACTAGTTGGTGGAATAGTAGATTGAGCTTGCAATCTGTTTAACGAAGTTTGTGTATGGATGTGTGAAATTTAAAATTAAAAAAACACTAAGTGCGTTGGATGGGTGGAGAATTACTCTATGGTGGGTAAATCTCAATTAAAATCAAAAAGGAAGGGAAAGTAATGAAAAAAAGAAGGCTATGCATTCTTGAAAGGTCACTCTTAAGGCTATTTATTTAGTGGATGAGTATCGCCAAGACCAATGTTTTCCATTTGTAGCTATTACAAACTTACAAGCAAACACAATTAAGAAGTCTGAAAAAATGGTATAGGAAACTTAGTGACCTCAGATGAAGGTTACTCTTTTTAGAGTTATTATTTCACACCCTTAGTGGAGAGATTATATCTCAAGATATAAAGTTATATAGAGTAGCTAAAACACACATCTAGAACATTATACCAAAAAAAACCTCTTGCATACCTCAAAATATCAACATAGTCTAAGCTAATTACTCAAATAAATGAAATTTACTAATCTTTAATAGTTTTTTCACATCTAAAATCAACATACATTAATTATAACAATTAGATTCATATATATAATTTATACACTTCAAAATTTATGAGTTGATACATAAAAGGAAGTTAAAAATTTAATAACATAGAAGAGGAAGAAGAGAGAACAAAAACAATTAAATGACAATCAATGAATTGATTTCTTCCTATATATTGATCAAAACTCTAACCCTTTGAAAGAGGGTTTTATAAGTATTTAAATACTTGGGAAAGGGGCTACCTCATCCTCCAAGTTTAGTGAAACTTTAGTTTACATCAATATGAACAGAACCTAAGTTCTAGTTCAATACAAAATTTTATGTCATAACTCATAGATTACAATAATTATGCAATGTGTGCATGTTGGAAAAAATAATTTAGTTAATTATAACATGAATGTAAACCAATTTTAGTTAGTTTGAATAAATAAATGCAAAACTATTATATAAAATTATTCTTTAACTAAGGCTTTCTCAATGGTTGCATGATACTACTTGTCATGGTTAGAAATGAAGTGGTAGTTGGAGCTGAATTAGAAGTTGTAGCCGATGCACTTGCTAAACTAGTCAAAAATAAAGTGGCATGTAATGCTAAAACTAGGACATTAGGTGGAGTCTAGGTTTTTGAACTAGACTTCTTAGCCTTTATCTCTTGATAGTGTTTGTATCTACTAGCATGTTGTGCCCATATTATGCTCATGTTTAGAAGAGATGGTTTATTCACCTTGTTTACTTGTGCCATAAATATTACATTCTTAGCTTTAGTGGATCTGAAGCTTACTTAAAATAATTATACTTTAGTAGCCTTCTTCCTCACCAAACACATCTTAAATTCAATGTCTTCTAAAGTTAGTCCTTGAAAACCTTGAAGTTATTTGAGGCCTGCTGTAGTATTTGATCAAAAATAGATCTTGATACCAACTTCCGTATTCAATCCCATGCCTTTGTACCTACTTCTCTTTCTTAGTGATCTTTGTGACTAAAGCGTTAGAGGATGTAATACATTCTTAAGATTTTTGGGTCTTGATGACCACTAGATTAAATGCATTTACTACCTCCAAGAGTGACATCAAATTTAGGTGGTTAAAAGCCTTATTGGGAGTGTACATAACCAAAAAATTTAGTTTGATCTCATCATCCTTGAGAACCTTAAATAATATAGCTATTGAATTTGTGTGGGTGGCCAATTTTGCCCTCAAAGAATCAATAATGTTTAGTATCTCATATAATCTCAATGCTACATTCTGAACATCTTGTTCAATTTCCAAGGGAACATGTATCACCTATTATTTTTCCCTTAGGGTCTCAATTATTGTTCTAACTCTTTTATTTCCTATTTAGTTCCCTCATTAATGGATATCAATGCTCCTAAGTGGGTCTCCATATAAGACTTAAAGTCCTTAATGAAAGGGGATTGACCCTTATTTCTATCTTGTCTCTTTCAAAGAGAGTAGATCTCCTTTATTTATTCCAAAATTAACCTCTATCCAATGTTATTTTATATCTTTCTTTTCCTCACCTTTGTATGGATCCAATTGACTTATCAAAGAGTGAGGTCACAATTTGAATATCGATGATCTTCAAGTCTGGCCTATTAGAAGCTAATGATCCTATTTACTTGGCCTAGTTTGGAAGGGTTAAATTTGATGGGTTTAGTGGTTGTTCTTCTATTTGGGTGTCTTTTATAGGCTCAGTCTTAGGATTTTTCTTGGGCATTAAAGGCCATATTATTTTAGACTAGTCTACATTTCCTATATGTGGCATTGGATGAACTATGTAGATTGGTTTCTTCTTTAGAGATCTCTTTTTGACCACTACTGTTTTGGTCTATATTACTCCTAAGGAGGGTATTAGTGAGATCAATTTATAATAATATGTTAACAATTGAGTGCTAAGATGACTAGTAGTAGTATAAGTGGAGGTGGAGACCAAAGGAGTGATTGTAGAAAAACTTATGGAAATAGGCCCATAAATTAGGCAAAAATTATGAGATGGGAGCTATAGAAGGTGCTCTTATTGATCTTAGTTAGGTATTAATCTATCCCATTCCATAATTGATAGGAAATTTATTTCTCAATTAATTTATTTGGGATGTATTTGGGAAGAAAAAGAGGGTTGACCTTGTGTCTAATTACCATTATAATAGTGTAGTCTAGGTACAACTAGAAATCATCCAAAGGCATGAGTATGTTGGCTATGTTATTGAATATTTTGGCCAGCAGTTCACCATGAATTACCATCCAAACTTGAGGATACTAATCCTCTACAATTATTGATATATTCCTCGTATAAGCATACATATATACAAATGAGTATATGTCATAGATTATATTATTGATGTATTTGGGGTTTAGATCCCACAAAGCCCCATTATGTCTATAGATAATCACTATGATTGCATCTAAAAAATATGACATCATATAAAAATTACCACCATGGGGCCTCCTTTACAAGACTATGATTGCATATAAAAAATATGACATCATATAAAAATTACCACCATGGATCCTCCTTTCCTTGTACAACATCAATTCCTATAGGTGAGCAAATATTGCCTAGCACAAAGGTGCATTATGAGGTGATTAATAGGTTGAGTAGTGGTACCCACTTCAAATGAAGGAAATGTGATGTAGAACTTTAAATAAAATTAAATCACAACCAAATATATGCAAATTCATAAAATATAAGAAATAAGAATTGCAAAAATAAAAAATACTTCTTCAAAAACTTGGAATCATTCTCCTTCTTCATGAAAATAAAGATCAATTACAATGTATTAATAGAATTGCATGTGAACATGATTTTCTGATTATTGAATAAAATATTTTAAATTTATCTAAATAATAATTTGCATGTAATATCAACTAAAAACTAACTCTAGCCTTTCTAAGGCTTTATTTTTTCTAAAAAATATATTAACTAAAAATTAACTAACTGTCTTAATTTAGCTCCACAAAAACTATTCATGCAAACTAAATTTACACTAATAGTCTAAAAATAGAATTGAGTGAACTGCACTTCAACATCACTTTTTAACATACCCCCCCTTGATGTCGAGTGGGCTCATAATTTGATCTCTGAGTGTCAAAAATTGATCTATTGAAATTGCTTTCATGAAGATATCTTCCAACTATTCTTTTATGTTGATGTATTTCAATTCTAATACCTTCATCTACATTAAATCTCAGATAAAATGATGCTTTAAATTAAAATGTTTTGTCTTATTGTGATAGACTGGATTCTTGGCCAATTTAATAGCACTAACATTATCATAAAAAATAACTATGGATTGAACTTGAATCTCTCCAACTTCTTCAAGAAGTTTTCTAAGCCATAATGCTTGTGTACCTACTGAAGTGACTACAACATACTCTACTTCTATAAAAGAAATGGCAACTATACTTTGCTTCTTTGAGCTCCAAGTAATCAAACTAGAACCAAAAGAAAAATAATTCCTAGATGTTGACTTTCGATCATCCAAACTACCTCCCCAATCAGAATCACTAAAACTAATAAGATTGAACCTTTTATAACTGTAGTAATGAATACCAAAATCTAGAGTGCATTTCACATACCTCAAAATTCTCTTGGCTACCTTCATATGTATTTTTGATGGCTCTACCATGTACCTTGAAACAAGTGAAACTAAATAAACAATATTAGGTCTTGTATGAGTTAGAAACATTAAGCTTCCAACAATACTTCTATAGGCTGTCTCATTAACTCTTTCAGCACCATCATCTCTACACAACACAACTCCATGAGCAACTGGAGTGGAGACTAGTTTACAATCAACCATATCAAATTTATTCAACATATCTTTATCATACTATTTTTGACAAATAATTTTTTTATTCTCCCTTTGATAAACCTCAATTCCTAAAAAATATTTCATGAGGCCTAAATCTTTCATCTCAAATTCATTCATCATGGAAACTTTGAATTCATCCTTCATCATATAACTGCTACCCATATACAACAAGTCATCAACATACAAACTTACAATTAGAATATCATTACCTTCTTGTTTGTAGTAAAGGGTAGGTTCACTCTTACTTCTTTGAAAGACATTCTCTTGAAAATATCCATCAATCCTAGCATACCATGCTCTTGGTGCTTGTTTGAGGCCATACAAGCCTTCTTTAACTTGTAGACATGATTTTCTTTTCCTTGCACTTAAAAACGTTATGGTTGTTCCACACATACTTCTTCTTCTAAGTACCCATTCAAGAAGGCACTTTTCACATCCATATGATGGTTGCTCTAATTATTTTGAGCTGCTAATGAAATCAACATTCTAATAGTCTCTTGTCTTGCTACTGGTGCAAATGTCTCTTCATAATCAATGCCATAATTTTGTGTGAAGCCTTTAACAACTAATCTTGCCTTATGCCTTTCAACACTTCTATCACTGTTACACTTAGTCTTGTAGACACATTTGGTGCCAATATTCTTTTTGTCATGTGGAAGCTTTGTAAGCTCCAAAGTGTCATTCCTGTGAATAAAATCCATCTCTTCTTGTGGATGCTTCAGTGGAAAAACATATGGTTTATTAACACCATACCAATGTGGATCCCAATCTATAATCTAGTAATGGACACAAGATTCTTAGTGGCTTCTTTGAAATAGGTCTCTCCTAAGAGAATTCATTTATTCACTGCTTGTTCTACATTATTGCTCTTCTTCTAACTGGCTACACTATGAAAATGAAAGGCAACATCTAGGATGGGTAGGCATAAGTACATTTGGAATGATTTACCTTATATGCAGGTGATGATGGTGTTTTTGTTTACATAGTATAGGCACCCACTGTCTATTCCTTCCTTCGAAGAACAAATATTGTAATAAGTCAATGCATGGAATGAATTTAGGTTTGATAATTGCATATTGGATTGCTTGGAATTTGAAGGGAAATAGGTCAGTTGTAACTTGTTTATCCTTGTAGAGATGCTTACCTTGAAAGTGAATGGGTCAATGCTCTCTATGACCTCCCACAAAGTTGAGTAGTTAGTGTAGTTACCATTGAATACTATTACATCAAAAATTATATCCATGTATTATATTGAATCATTGATGGAGAATTTGGATTGTGTCTAGGCTCTCCTATATTTTTTAGATGAAGACACCATTGTCAATTCTCAGTGTTGGTAGAATTTAAGTTTTTATCAATAGTGGTGTGGTAGCTATTATTATGAAAATTATAACTTATTTAAATGTAACTAGGGATTTTAGCTTGTAAAAGGTAATATACACTCGAGCTTGATGATAATAAATGGATATGGATTTAGTTAGTAACTTAATGTTATAACCTTTTAGCATTCATGTTCAGTTTATGTACCATTAATCACCAATGTCTACAATCTTGTCACCTTCATTTAATTCAAACTTGACCACCTTTGTGTTGGGGATCAACCAACAATAGATTACACTTGTGAAAGCAATAAACGTAGAAATAAATCAGATAGACAAGTAACTAGAATGATAAATAGCAAGAACAAGAGATACAAGAAACCACCCTGAAAACTTGTATTAACAAACTCTTTACAAAAGGAATACAATTGAAGAAACTTCTTTCTTCCACACCTCTCCTAGATGTATAGATCTCTCACTAGATCTCTATTCCTCAAGAGCTCTCTCTCTCTCAAGAACAATCAACTCTAACAAACCTGGATTATTCAATTCTGTACTTCTCTTCACATACAATGAATTACTACAATAATCCACTACAACTATAATAAGCTATGAAGATCTAATTCTACATATAGAATTAGGAAACTTGAGCATGCACTTCCAACAAACAGTTAAGCCACTTGAACAAGGGCTCTAAAAATAGTATTTCTAATAATAGAGACACGAGCTTGAGACTACAACTCAAATTCATCATGCAAACACTCGCTTCTATCCTTGGAAATTGCTTTCTAGACACACAGGTAACCGACGTCGGTTCCTACTGCTTCCCTGTGACCACCGCCAGCCGACCCTCTGTCGACGTTGGCACCTCTGTAACTGCACCTAACCGATGTCGGTTGCTCCTGACCGACATCGGTGTCTGTGTAGACCTGAACCTATCAAAGTATGCTCCTTGGTGAAGCTTTTAGCTCCACACCCTAACAATCTCCCACTTAGAGATAAACAGCTGCACCAGTACCTGTACAACAACATCTTCTAGCTCCTCCATCTTCAACTCAATCATGAAGACCAATAGAAGTTGAATGAAGATTCAACTTCTCCTTTGTAACTGGCTTAGTTAACATATCAGTAGGATTCCTGTTCGTATGGATCTTCTCCAGCTTCAACTCACCATCTTCCAATACCTGTCGTATGAAATGGTACCTTAGCTGTATGTGCTTTGTTCTTAAATGAAAAGCTGAATTCTTAGCCAAATGGATTGCACTCTGACTATCACTATACAATATGTAACTCTCATGCTCCCTACCAAGCTCATCCATGAACCGTCTCATCCATATCATCTCCTTGCTAGCCTCTGTGGCTGCAATATACTCTGCTTCTGTAGTTGACAAGGCAACAACCTTCTACAACTTAGATATCCAGCTAACCGCCGTTCCACCTATAGTGAAAACATAACCTGTAGTGCTCCTTCTGCCATCCAAATCACCTGCCATATCTAAATCTACATAACCATGTAGAGAAGTATCTGAACCTCCATAGCACAAGTGCCTACTGCTGGTTCCTCTCAGATATCTAAAGATCCACTGAACTGCTTTCCAATGTTCCTTACCTAGATTGGCCATATACCTACTTACAACTCCCACTGCTTGGGCAATATCCAGTATAGTAACACCATTGCATACATCAAACTCCCTACTACGGAAGAATATGGAACCTTACTCATGTACTCTACCTCTTCATATGAATTAGGACATTATTCTTTACTCAACTTAAAATGTCCAGCCAAAGGTGTGCTTACCGGTTTAGCATCCTGCATATTGAACCATTTCAACACCTTATCCACATAATCTTCTTGAGACAATATCAACCTGTGATTTTTCTTGTCTCTCTTGATGCTCATGCCAAGGATTTTCTTTGCTGCTCCCAAATCCTTCATAGCAAACGTTTGAGCTAATTTCACCTTAAGCTCAGAGATATCCTGCATGTGTGATCCTGCAACCAACATATCATCTACATACAACAATAGAATAATATATCTACCATTATCAAATCTCTTGAAATACATGCAATGGTTAGATTGACACCTACTGTAGCCATGCTCAGTCATAAACCTGTCAAATTTTAAATACCATTGCCTAGGAGCTTTCTTGAGGCCATACAAGCTTTTCTTCAATCTGCACACTAACTTCTCCTTTCCTTTGACCTCAAATCCTTTTGGCTATTCCATATATATTTCCTCATCCAAATCTCCATGAAGAAATGTTGTCTTAACATCTAGCTGCTCAAGATGTAAATCCTCAAAAGCAACCAAAGACAATACAACCCTTATAGAAGTCATCTTAACAACAGGAGAAAAAATCTCACCAAAGTCAATACCTGGATTTTGTGTAAATCCTTTTACCACCAATCTGGCCTTGTATCTCATCTGTCCATTCTCACCTTCCTTCAACCTGTAGGTCCATCTGTTCTTGAGTGTTCTCTTACCAGCTGGCAATTTAACCAAATCCCATGTTTGGTTCTCTCTTAAGGACTCCAACTCCTCAACCACGCCATGCTCCCACTAAATCTTGGACTCCACCTGTATTTCTTCTTCAAAACTCTTTGGTTCTCTACCATCAGTTAGCAATAAATAAAATAAATAAGGAGAATATCTAATTGGAGGCTTACTCACCCTTTCTGACCTCCTGATGGGTGTCTGAGACTCGTTCACAACACGCTTTCCACCCAAATTCTCTGACAGTGACCGACCTCGATCATCTCTAGACCTGTTACTGGTCGACGTCGGTTCTACTTGACCGACCTTGGTGTCTGTTTTGTCGACGTCAGTCTCTATACGGCCGACGCTGATTTCAGTACTGCCGACGCTGGTTCTTAATCTGTTGACGTCAGTCTCTGTGTGTTCCTATAAGTGATTATTTCTTTTTCCTACGAGCTCATATTGGACCTTCACCTTGTCCAATTCACCATTACTCTGCTTAGATTGATTCAGCTTCCTTAGCTGATCACAATACATCACCCTTTCATTGAAAACAACATCACAGCTCTTGATTACCTTGTTAGTTTCTAGATTCCACAATCTGTAACCAAAATCATCTGAGCCATAGCCAATAAATGTGCACCTCATAGACTTAGCATCAAGCTTCTTTCTATTTTCTTTATCTATGTGCACAAAGGCTTCACAACCAAAAACTTTGAGATATGAGAGATCAACCTTTTTACCTATCCATGCCTCTTCTGGAATACCACCATCCAGCGCTGTAGAGGGTCCTCTGTTAATCAGGTATACTACAGTGTCAATAGCTTGTGCCCAAAACTGTAAGGGCAAACCAGCATGCAATCTCATACATCTTGCATGCTCCATTATTGTCCTGTTCATCCTTTCAGCAATTCCATTCTGCTGAGGTGTCCTTGGAACTATCCTTTGCCTATGGATTCCATGCATGTAACAATAATCTCTAAACTTATAACTGCAAAACTCACTGCCATTGTCAGATCTCAGGCACTTCAGTCTTTTACCTGTTTCATTCTCAACCATAGCTTTCCAGATCTTAAAAGTCTCGAATACATCAGATTTTCTTCTAATACAATAGATCCATACCTTCCTTGTAGCATCATCTATGAAAGATACATAGTACTGTGATCCTCCAATGGAAGCAACCTGAGTCGGTCCCCACACATCTGTGTGAACAAGCTCCAACTTATGCCTCTTCTTAGTAGACCCAGTCTTGAGAAAACTAACCCTTTTCTATTTTCCAAATACACAGTGCTCACAAAACTCTAGATCTATGCCTTTTAAATCTAAAAGCATACCTTTGGACTTAAGAATTGACATCCCCTTCTCACTCATGTGGCCAAGCCTTGAGTGCCACAATTTAACATCCACATCTGAAGTAGATAATACAGAAGGAGATTTGTTAGTAACATAATTACATAGATAGAGAGTACCTTCTCTCTTACCTCTGGCCATAATAAGTGCACCCTTGGTCACCTTCCAAGATTTTGCTGTGAGAGTTACTGTACAACCCTCGTCCACTAACTTTCCTGCAGAAATTAATTTTCTCTTCAAGCTAGGAACATGCATCACATCTGTCAACACCCATGTGTTGTTATTCTACATCTTCAGCTGCACTTTACTTTTGCCAATTATTTTACAGGGCTCATCATCCCCTAGATACACTATTCCAAAGTCTCCATGGATATAGTCTCTGAAGTATTCCCTGTTAGGGGTAACATGAAAAGATGCACCAGAATCTAATACCCAAGATTCTATATTATTATGCAGAGAGAAAATTAAAGCATCTTGTGCAATACCTGCAACCTTGGCTTCTTCCTTTCCTTCGTGCTGATTGTCCTCCTTAGGCTTTGACCAACAATCTCTGCTTATGTGCCCCATCTTTCCACAATTCCAGCATTGTGGCCTTCTGCCATTTATGGATTTAGACCTACCTTTCCCCTTAGATTTGGATCTTGATCTGCCTTTCTTGCTCTTCTCTTTCTGCCTCCCCCTGCTCTCAAATCTTAAAGCATTCTCAGATGTCTCTTCTGTGCTTTTCCTATGAATTTCCTCATTCAAGATAACACTAACAACATCCTCTACTTTCAAAATATTTGATGCAGAAGCAGTATTACTTACAGCCATTACTATGCCATGCTAGCTTTCAGGCAAAGAACATAATATTAAAAGAGCTTTTATTTCATCATCAAACACTATATTCACTGAACTTAATTGATTCACAATTCCATTGAAATCATTTAGATGAGTAGAAACAGATCCACCTTCTTGCATATGCAAATTAAATAACTGCTTCATAAGATATACCTTATTAGAAGCTGAGGGTTTTTCATACAAATTTGCTAACGTAGTCATCAACTCTACCGTAGACTTTGCCTGTGATAAATTAGATATCACAGTGGATGCGAGACTCAGTCTTATAGACCCCAGAGCCTTTCTGTCAAGAACTTCCCATTCTTCATCCTCCATGTCTTTGGGCTTCTTTGCAACCCCACCTAACGGTAAGTAGAGATCTTTCTGATACAGATAATCCTCTATCTGCATTCTCCAATGTTGGTAATTTTTGCCATTGAACTTTTCCATTCTCAATTTACTTTCATTTGCCATTGCTTCTCCCACTCAAACATAAATCCCTGTGAGAACCTGTAATCAATACACACTATACAGATCTGAACCACCTGTTAGTGAACCTGAGCTCTGATACCACTTGTTGGGGATCAACCAACAATAGATTACACTTGTGAAAGCAATAAATGTGAAAATAAATCAGATAGACAAGTAACTAGAATGATAAATAGTAAGAACAAGATATACAAGAAACCACCCTGAAAACTTGTATTAACAAACTCTTTACAAAAGGAATACAATTGAAGAAACTTCTTTCTTACACACCTCTCCTAGATGTATAGATCTCTCACTAGATCTCTATTCCTCAAGAGCTCTCTTTCTCTCAAGAACAATCAACTCCAACAAACCTGGATTGATTCAATTCTGTACTGTTCTTCACATACAATGAATTACTACAATAATCCACTACAACTACAATAAGCTATGAAGATCTAATTCTACATATAGAATTAGGAAACTTGAGCATGCACTTCCAACAAACAGTTAAGCCACTTGAACAAGGGCTCTAAAAATAGTATTGCTAATAATAGAGACACGAGCTTGAGACTACAACTCAAACTCATCATGCAAACACTCACTTCTATCCTTAGAAATCGCTTTCTAGACGCACAGGTAACCGACGTCGATTCCTGATGCTTGCCTGTGACCACCGCCGGCTGACCCTCTACCGACATCGGTGCCTCTGCAACTACACCTGACTGACGTCGATCGCTCCTGACCGACATCGGTGTCTGTGTAGACCCGAACCTGTCAAAGTATGCTCCTTGGTGAAGCTTTTAGCTCCACACCCTAAGACTTTGCCTAGTGGGTATGCCATGTAGGATGCTTACTCATTCAGGGAGGTGTCATGATGCTATTATTTTTGACACTTGTCAATATGTGGTTTAGTTAGGAGTTAAAATTTGAATTCAATCTAAATAATTTAATTTAGTAAACCAATAGTTCTAAATTAAAGACTCCAAAGACCTAAATGTTCTTTGGGGAGATTATCATTCAAAACTATTTTTCAAAGAAAGTTGTCGAAGGTGTGAGTTCTGATTGAAAGTATTCAAATGAAAGTTGTCAAAGAGAAAGTTCCTGAAAACCAAATGTTCCCAAATTAAATCTATCAAAGATAAATTTACCAATTGAAATAACTCGAAGAATATTTTATAGACACAAAGTTGATGACTAAAAAGTTCTCAAAGAAAACATCCCAATAGAAACTTGCTAATCAAAAAGGTCCTGTTCGAAAGGTTCCTATTAGCCAAAATTGGCATACATACAAAATTTTTGCTTGGATGGATCAGGACACTCTCTATAACCCTTCAAAAACCTTTTACCCCATGACTAGTCCCTTTATGGTCCTAACTTGATGATCTAGTACAATATTTTGGGAGGTCCTAGTGTGGTATGAGAAGTTAACAGAGTTATGGTTGAGTGAGTGATCTAATGGTGGAAGGAGAAGACAAACCTCATGACCCTACCACATGCAACTTTGAAGCTTTTGAAACACTTTAAGCAAGCTTTAAGGTAAATTTGGTGATTTTGAGGAAAAGGCCTAGAAATAGGTCTAAAAGTGCAAGTGAAGGATATAACATATTTTCATGGTGTTTGAGAATTTAGGGACATGAGGGAGGTTTATAAAAAATATTAAATATTTTAACGAGCTAAAAACAATTTTTAGAGAAGTTATTATGCCCAAAAGTGCATTAGATGACTTAAGGGTCCTCAAAATAGAAATTTTAATTAAAAAAGTAACCTTTTGAGGAAGTCAAATTGGTTTTGACTTCATCCCAAATATTTATGGTGTTTTTTCCCTTTTATACATGTTCAAGGTCATTTTATGTTATTTAGAGTGGAGGGAAGAAGTTTGGGAGAAAAAGGATGCATTTTGGAACATTTTGGAGCTTTGACAGAGCAAGTATTTGAAGATTTTTCTTGATGAAAGGGATATAATAACATATAAATTAATTAATGGTGTCCATAATATCCACTTATAGGCCTTTGAAATTATATTCTAGCATAAGAACCAATAGAGGTAATGAAAATTTATTGGCTACAAACTAGGCATAAAATATGTTTTCTACCATTAATGGAGGTCTAGGTATTTAAAAAGGTTTAAATAAGGAATGAAAGATAATTTAAATTATAAAAAATATTTCCCAAGTATTATATTACATAGTAAATCTTTTGGTTCATCATGCTAAGGAAAAATCATTTTGGTTAGTTTGGGACAGCTGTAGGAGAGACTCAGGTTTTCACTCAGTACAATCAGGAAAGAGAGAGTTGGGATAGAATATTTTGGGATGTGATAGGGACCCTAATTTACTTCCACTTTTTTTAATTGGTGATCTGGTTCATCTCCACATATTTATAAAAAATCACTAACAGTTTAGGGGTGTCTATATGGCCTGCTCATCCAAATAAGGTCCAAGTTTCCCCTTGTTTCTTTGCTTCATAACCAAATGAGAAACAATTATTTTAGAGGAGTTATTTTAGGGTAAAATATGACCAATTACATTTTTTTCATTAGATAACTCCTTCCAAGAAGGTACTTATGAGATAAAACCTATTTTCCTTCTTATCCTTGTGAAATGGCCATTTAATCAGTTTAAGAGTAGAACATGGGTTTGAGGAATAATACACCTAATCCTACCTATGCCACATAAAAAAAAATCAAGTGATATTTCCCCTTAATCTTTAGTGGTTCATCAAAGCCTTGGTAGGCCAAATGGTAATTTCTTGCATTTCCATGCATAGTCAGTTGAGTGAGGTATGTAAGGTCTTGAAGAGTTTTATAAAAATGTTATAAAGAGTTAAAATAGGGTTAAAAATATTTTTATTTCAGACCAATCAATAAAATATCCCTTTAAAATGATAAAAAATGGACTGTGATAGTCATATGCAACATCTATACAAAGTCAATCCATTAATGCACATCTACAGGTACCATAAAGAAGAATGTCACATTGGAACAAGGACAATTTATCTTGTCTTAAGCCTTGAAATATTATGGATTCCACTTGAAAATGTGGAGGGATTATAAATCTTGTTGAATGCCTATTCATTATGCATATAGTTCATGTCTTTTCTCATTGTCTTGCCTATAGCTGCATCAACACCTTCAAGAGGCTAAGAACATTGATTTGGAAACATTGAAGATTATTTTAGTATATTAATGGTGGTAAAAATTAATTTGAGGTATTTATAGATGCCTTGAAGGTCTAGTATAAGGTTATATTTTATGTACAGTCTATATGCCACCTTCACTACCTTATATGTTGTTATGTGTGCCTCTATGGGCTACCAAAAGGACTTGAGCATGGTCATGAAGGATTTTAACATATTTTTAGGTTATTATGAAGGTTTTTGAGGTTATATATACCTTTTTATTCATGATAAAATCATTATACTAGTTGTCAGCCTTGAGAAACCACTTCAGATGAGAATTGAGTTTTAGGGACAAAATACCTAAAAGTCTCAAAATAGAGACCTAAGCCCTTTTATTAATGATATTTAACAATTTTTTGTGGGGTTTTGATCTATTAAAATTCATTTATATTATATCCCTATCCTATGGGAATATCCATGAAAAAATATGGGGTGTTTGATTAGAGTAACATAGGTTTGAAAACTCCCAAATAATGAAATTATTCACAATAGGTTTTTAGCAACTTCTATGGGATTTGAGCCTTAAAATAACTCCAAAACCCAAATTTGAATTTAAATAAAATTTATTTTTATGTAAATTGGTTATATAAGGATAATTAAGACATCTGTGTCTCAAAGATGCATCAAGAAGGGTGGAAGAGCAAGGTATGATCCTCTATGCACACCTACATGTGGCTTACGTAGGGGTTTGCAAATGTGATCTAGAGGTGTGTGACATGTTTTTAGATTAACATGAGGATTATATAGGTTTTATATACCTTTTTGGTCATAATAAAAGCATTGGATTAGTTGGCATGCTCAAGAGTCATGATAAAAGTTAAGAATTTGAGTTTTAGGGATAAAATCCCTAAAACACAAAAATAGAGCACCAAGGACTTTTGTTGATGCCATGGAAAAATTTTACAAAGATTTTTGGTGAACCCAAGAGCACTAATATTGTATCCCTCACATGGAGGTAGAACATTTACAAAAGGAATAGGGTGTTTAACTAAGAGAAATAAGTATTTGAGAACCTCCAATATTGACTTTTGTTCACTAAAATTTGTCAACATTGTCTACAGGTTTTAAACCTCAAAATAAATTCACATACCAAGATATAAATGTAAGTAATATTTAAACATTTTAAATGGTAATAAAATCATGATATATTACCCAAGGTGAATCAAACATGTCCCAAGATTTTTCATACATGTAAAGGAGAAAAAATCCATTTTTTAGTTTTCTAGGCCTGGAGAGCTAAGAGAGGGCTACAGTGCCAGAAAAGAAGGGGGTAATAGAAGTAATTTAATTTATATTTATGAAATTTAATATATATAATATTTTTGGGCATGGGTTATATATATAAATTTCTCTTAGTTTCCCTAGTTTACCCCTATAACTCAAGAACCATCATCAAAGCAAAAATAGGGTAGTAACCTGACACTTTTTGTTATTTTTTGTTTGAGAGCTTGGTTATTTTTTTCCAACTCTCCCAGGTTTTACCCATTTATACCTATCCAATGGATCTATAAAGATATCTATGTGAGGCTTATAACTCATTTTACCCCCCAAATCTAAAATAAGGTCTTAGAAAGAGTATGAGAGAAGCCTGAAATAGGGTTTTGCCAATTCCAAGAGTTTTAACCCTTATAAATTTTTTAAATTTTTTAATCCTACCTATTTTTATATGAGGAAGATTATTAAAGAGTTTTTTGGTTGATTATAGGATGTACAATACAATTTATAGACCTAAGGTATGCTTAAGGGCTAATTAGGCCTAATTGAGGAGAACCTAATGAAGGAGGTGTGGTTTTGGAGTGGAATCTGACCATGAAACTTGATGCACACCTAAAAAGAGGTATAATATGGATGAAAAGGTGATTAAATTGACAAAAAAGTACCTAGTTTGACCAAACCAAGGATAAATGGAAAAGAAAAGGCTATAAGCCTCATAAAGTCATTAAAAGCTTAAAAGGTAGAAATAAATGTTGAAGTGTGTTTGAGAACTTGAAAGGGTTCATAAAAGGTGTGATATGATAATATAATACCATACATGCATTTATATTTCATTCTTGAAACCTAAATCAAGATTTGGCCTTTGAGACCTAAGTGAATTGCCTAATGGAAAATTAGTGAAAGAGGTGTATGGTAAATAGAGTGAGACAAATGCTTCTTGGAGGTCAAAGGGTGAGATATTAATGGAAAAACAATATGATTATTTTTCTTACACCTAATGGAGACCTATATCAAGCTTCAACAAAGACCTAAATTCAAGAAGGATTGATAAAAATTGAGAAACTCAGTTTGGGGACATTTTCTCTAAAAAACCAAAACAAAGGTCCAAGCCCTTTTTGATGATGTCAAATAAAAATGTTGTAGGGGGTTTAGATGAATCCTAAGTTTCCAATAATTAAGAAATTATATAGGGGTATGACCTTGTACGAAAAAGAGGATGTGTGACTAGTGTAAGGTGTTATTTAAGGGCCTCAAAATCACACATTTGTTCACTACAGAAAGGCAATGTTTTCAGTAGTCTTCAAGTTAAAATTGACCTTATGGTCCAAAGAAACATGTGGGATCATATCACTATGAATAATTATTCCATTGAGGTAAGGGACACACTAATGGTTGAAGGAGTTAGAGATAAGTTAGAATATTGGGTCTTAACCTTCACCACTACCTACAAGTGTTCTTCACCCTAAAAAAGGGCTTACCTATAGTTGAATTTAGGTGCTTACTTTAAAGATCACATAGACTTATCAAGGTGTTAAATATTAAAAATACACTACCAATTACATGAACCTTATAACCCCAATCAAGGGTTTAAAGAGAACATAAGTCTAGTGGAGAAATCATTAAGAGTACCTAATGAAGAAAACCTACAACCAATAAGGAAGTCACATGCTTAATGGATGGCTCTAAGATATTTGATGTTCAAAAGAGGGATGATTGAGTTTTGAGATCATGAAACCATTTCAATAAGGACTCTTTTTTTGCTCACCATTCACACTTCTTGGTTGCTATCGATGCTATCCTAGCATCGTAACCTACAACCCTAGTCTGTACAAGGATAAATCATCATAGAATATAGTCAAGTAGATGTGTATGGAGGTATACTTGGAAGAAGGTGATGGTGAACATATAAGAGAGGTAATTTTATAAATATAGTCATAATGATTATACTCTAATGGATACTCTAAAGGTATTTTGGTCATTTCATCTCACAATGAGACCTACAGTTAGTCTCAAGGAACCCTACAACCATGAGGGTTCATTGTCAACTTCTTAGCAAGAAGAATTCATTAAAAGGGATTACAAACAAAGTTTATGATCAATGGAGTGTTCATCGAGGGTTGAGAAGGTAAGCATCAATCAAGAGGGAGCTAAATCAAGGAATCACTTTAAGGGCTAATGAGCCAAATGATAACTGTAGTAATATAAAAATGTAAAATTGGTAACTTGAGTGTGGATTATGACTCCTAATCCATATATCCCTCTTACTTGATCTCATGACCCTCATAAGCTTATTTTCACTAATTCCCAGTCGTTCGTAGCCTTTTAGACTTGACCCCAAATGATTTAGGACCCCCTTTTCATGACCAATCCATCCCCATAGGTCTCATCTACCTAGGATAATAGTACCACACTAGGACAATAGTGCCAATGCCACTCCTGTCTACTTTTAGCACTATTTTCCAAGTCTATTTTTGACCACAATGGTCAATTCCTTTTAGTTTCCCATCTTTATCTTTGTCGGCCTAACATGAGCAAATTTAATCCATGACCAATAGATCCCTATAAAATCCCATTCAAAGAGAATTTGGAAAGGGTTGACAAATATCATAAATTAAACAAGAATACAAGTAAGACTACTCAAGCACATTTCCCTATTTTTTTCATACAACCATCCAATATTATTTCAAGCTTATTCAAATCCTTACACTAGTCCCTATTAATCTCAAGCACACCTAGTTTAGCATTTCCTTGCATACTCATATCATAGTTGCAATAATCACTTTCAAAGGGAGAACTACATATTGCTTGATCCCTCTTCAGAGTATTGATATGTATGTAGTGTGCCCACACAAGGGTTGTGGATCCACATCTAGTGAATCTTACACACACTAACCCACATCTTATTTGAAATTGGTCAAAGTACAATGGAAGATAGGGTTTGAAGAGAAAATATGATCTACAAGGAGCTCTATACACTTTAGACTACTGAAACTTTAGAGATAGGGTTACACAAACCTAAAAAATAAAACCCAAAAAGCTTAGATCCTTAGGACAACAACACTAGACAAGGACTACAACACTAGTGCCACTCTTGTCCACTATTAGTGCTCCTATCCAATCAGATAATGAAAGTTAGTATCTTATTTGTGATAGTTTCCTAGGATTACACAGTGAATATTAGATCTTGTCCTAAGCTTTCATAGTGAATATTAGATCTTATCTCAATTGAATCAACATAGTTTAAGCTAAGTCTTCTTTTCTCCCTCTTATTATTATTTTTAGAAAAGCTCTAATTACCAATAAATTTCACAAATCAGTATATTATTTACCACATATTATTAATTTATTTATCAATCAATACCCTTTAACTAAATTAGGAATAAAACCCCAAATTATTCCCAAAATTGTGAAATCATTTGGTGAACCTGACTTACTTTGTTTGCACATAAAAACCTTAGAAACCCTAGGTTAAAATTCCTACTAATTTTTCCTATAAATTTATCAATTTTTACTTGAATATTTAAATCATAAATTCATTTCAAATTTTAAAATATATTAGTAAATTTTAAGAAATTTTCTTTCAAACCCTAGTTGCCCATACTAGGTCCCAATATTTTTCCAATAATTTTCCAACAATTTTTTGAATTTTTTCTAGCATATTACAATAAAAAAATCCCTTCAAAATTTCAAAATGCAATATAAGTAGGTCCTAATATTTTCCTAGTAAATTTTGAATAAATTTTCAATTTTTTACTAGCATATTAAAATTAAAAATTTACCTCAAATTTCAAAATTCAATAGTAATTTTAAAAAAAAATTATTTTTCAAAACCCTAGTGGCACATCCTAGGTCCCATTAAATCACAAATTTTATAATAAATTTTTGATTTTTTACTTGCATAACTAACTCATAAATTTGCTTTAAATTTCAAAATGTTATGGTAATTTTTAAATTAATCATCTTTAAAACCCTAGTTGCATATACTAGGTCATATTGCTTCTTGAGGTATCACCTTACATGTAAAATCAAATTTCAAAAATGGATCTCACTTATTTTCAAATATTTCTTGCATATTTAGCAAATAATGAGACCATACTTGGTCCTATCATGTACATGAATGATGAAGTCTGTAATATGTTAGTACAAAGTTACATTCTTTATATTTCATGCTTATTTTTCATAATAAGGGATGATATTACAAAATTTATTGCTGAATATACACAATATTTCAATATTTCTTTTGCATACTCTCTCTCTCTCTCTCTCTCATGTAGAATAATTTCCAACTTTATTTTGCTATACATGTTAGAAATATTTTGTTACAAGTCAAAAATATTTATGCATTAATGCAAAATTACATGCTCTCTACCCTTTTCTCTCTATCTCTCACATGGAAATTTTTTCGAGTTTATCTTGCTACACATATTAGACATATCATAGCACATGTCAAAGTTATTTATGCATCAATGCACAATTCCATACCTCTATTCCTTATTTGTTATCTCTCATATGGAATGTTCTCTATAATCATATTGTTATATAACTTATAACTCCACTTACATGTATTTTAGCCCATTTACATGGTTTTTACCTAGATGTATATGCCTCCTTGGCTACTCTTGTTTCAATATCATATTTCATGTAGAGGAAAGAAATCGATTCTCCTCCTCTCCCTCAAGCAGGTAATAACTACTTTCCCTCTAACTAGGTCCATGCTATCACCCCTCCAAAAGGTGAGGCAACCTATACTATTGTTCTTAATGCATAAATTTAGCCTACAGCTTCTTCACACCCTCTTTAACACATGTGCTTACATGTTCAATCAGAAGTAGCTATGGTTTGCACTTGTGAGACTCTAAGGGATAAAATCACCGATATGAGCAAGTTAATTTTAGATTTACAAATGTAGAATCAGATATTACATGAAAATATCACAACATTGGAAAACTATATTATAATACAAAAGCCTCAATGACACCCTAGTATCAATCATGTATATGCACCTTCACCTAGTCAATTGGTTTCAAGCAATGTTACAGATCAAAAATAAGAAATCACAATAAAGTAACTCTACAAATAATGATTCAAAAATTAATCAAAGATGAAATAAGAGTTTAAGTGAGGTACTAAGGGAAATTATTAAATCTAACTTAATCAAACTAACTCCTCTACATCCAATGAGAAGATCTAGATATTATTGTGCATATCATAGAATGTATGGACATCACAACAATTCATGTTTGGAATTGATTAAACATATATAATAGATAATTGCTAATGAGGACCCTATACAAGGTAACTCAGTCAAGCAATCCATGGTGACACAAGAACACATTCACAAATAGTAAAAAAGTGGTTACGAAAGCATAACTCAAAACAATAAAAGGATCAAAAAGAAAAATTAGAGAAATAAAAAGTACCACCAACATAGGTAAATCATGAAAAAGATGCAAATCTACCTCTCCAAAATGAGGCTCAACTTTTAAAGTAGTATGGGTTTAGTCAAAAATATCTACACAAGTTTGATTATCAAGGTCAAGGGTTTGGCATGCAAGCTCAAGGCATCACTACTCCTATTCTAATAGTTGATAATGTTTTTCACCAAGGTTTGAGATTTATTAAACATCTTAAGGCAAATCATTCATAGATACAATTTACCAAAGGAAAAAATATAGATACAATAAAAGTCAACACTAACATTCCATTGGTTCAAAATCAAGATGATAATGATGAGTGGAATAATATAAGTTATTATGATTTCTAAGATATCAACAATGAATCAAAATATTTAGAGTCATATTCATAACAATTATCTCATGATTCACAATCATGCATGACTCTTTTATTTGATATAGGACACCATGATAGGGAATCTCCAATGAGACTCATCGGCTAGTATCATTTCTTCTTAGTCTTTATTGTACATAGATTTTTCAAATTACCTATACATTATTTCTCAACTTTCCTTGTATATAATATTCATATGATTAATTGAATATAGCTTCTTTTCAAATGATGGTACATAGTATTCATGTCATTAATTGTACATAGCTCATAACATTTCAAAATACACAAATAATACAACATTTAAAAAAATACAAAACATTAAAATATATCAAAATTCCAAAAACATGAAAATAATCCAAAAACACCAAAAACATATCAATTATATGCATCATCCATGCTTTACATTTATACTATCATGCTAGACTTACATATATTGTTCTATGCTATTGTTTGTTGATTTATTTATATTACCATGCTTCACTTGATATTTTTTGAGTGTGTGTAGGGACATCCAACTCTTTGATTGCTTCACTCTACCCATTGAATGGGCATCCTACTTCTACATCAAGACATACATCGACATACATACCCACTAGGTGCATCTTCTATATGACTACACCATCTAGGTTATGTCATTCCTACACTACACACTCTAGTTATCATACTAATGTACATTATTTACTAGCTTACATAGATTACTCTATCAACACTCATTAGTATATATCATTTGTGTATTTCTTAACATATACTTACTTTTGTACTAACATGTCTTTCATACTTTCCCTCTTGCTTTGGTTAGTTAGATGCGATTGTATTTCCTATTATTACATGTTTTCCTTTCTTACATCACATAGCTATATATGATTGCATTTCTTAGTTCCTATTTTGTCTCTAGTATGTGCTTTAGGACATTTTCCAATGTCCTTTGATTATATGTCTTGTGTGTGATTTAGGACATTTTCTAATGTCCTTTGCCTGTACTATTCTATGTGATTATGGGTTCCATGCCAATTTTTCTTATTTCAATTATATGTGTATGTGGAATTTGAACGTGACTTGTATGCTTTCTTTCTAGTTTGAGTGACATGTGCTCATATCCTTGTTTGCTTGGCCCCTTGGCCACCCTTTTATGCTTCTTGCCTTTTGTGCTTTTTGCTTATTTGCTTCTCATTATTTGTAAATCTATGATCCATATCATGCATTTATCTTGCTTTCTTGGATTTTATGATCCATATCATGTAGTTAACTTGCTTTCTTAGATGCCATGATGGACATCATGCTCCATCCTTCCAACTAACAACTAATAAATAACCAAACTTACAGTTCTAGTTTAGTAATTTGCACATGCTATTACATTGTTATATCTATCTAGGCATATTATTATTGGTCTAACAATCTCTCACTAAAAACCATGTTATATCTTGAGATATCTTGTTAATTATCATTGTTATATCATGTATTTTTGCAGCATAACATAATTTCAAGGATCTTTTTTTAGGGAAGTCATTGTAGGGTCTCCATTCCTACCCTTAGAAGAGGGGGAAAAAATAGAGATTTTGTCACAGTGATCAAATCTCTTATCAACCAAAAAATATAGTTTTAGAACACTTAGAACAATAAAACATCAAACTAGTCAGAATATACCAGGCAAATAATGAAGAATCTAGAATAGTCATCAAATTTGGCCCAAGACAATAGTGTTGAGAGTAGACTATAGCATTGGTGGTGATAATATCCATTTCCAATGTTCCAAATAGTATAAAAAGCAAAATTTATAGAAGTAGGTGAAAATTAGGTTCAACTACAAATTTGCATAACTAGACTAGTTCAAAATCAGTAGTTTTAGTACACATTTTTCTTAAATAATCTAGATATAGGGAGCATCATGTGTAGCATGATGGATCTCACTTCCAATTTTAGATATGATAATTGGTATAAATTCCAAATTAGAATCCATGTTCTAGACATCAATGATTGGGGGTAATGTGTGAGACACATTTGTTTCTTTTCTATCCTAGTTCAACATTATCTAGACATTCTCAATAGTTACATACCTTATTCCATCTACAAGTGGTTGGAATCATTTTGGAGTGGATTTCATACAAGCCTACCCTCCATATTACCAAATTCCTAAGTTCTTGAGTGGCTTCCACATAAGCTAGATTCTCAATTTTGGAGTGGCTTTCATATAAGCCTAATCTCCATCTTTCAGAGTGGCTAAGAGTGGCCTAGTTTTTAGCATACATTCAATTATCCATGTCAACATTGTAAAATTATAGTACATTCATGGGATTAAAGAGCCATCTCATATGACACACATTTCATACCGATATTAGTTCATAGTTTCACTTCATAGGGAAATGATGGAGCCAAAGGTCTAATTAGCCTTTGTATTCTTAAGCTACATACTCATAAGGATAAGACACAGTCAAAACATCAATCAACATACACATGACAACCTAGCTTCACTTAGTGGGTGATGATGGAGCTAAAAGGCCAACCTTTGCATTCTTGATCCACCTTTTAGGGAATCAAGCACTTATCCCCATTATTGATATTACTCTTAGTACAACATCATATAACATTACTCAACATTATTCAACATCACTCACCATCATGATAGATTTATTATTGGTTCACATACCCGATGAGGTGTATTTATTACTTTATCTTCCTCTCTATCTCTTACCCAACTTTATACATTATTATTTTAGATATAACATATCTAGTAGAAATTGATCTACTCCTTATTTTGTTTTATAGTTTCATACTTCATAGTATGCTCTCTCTATGCACACCTAATATCACACAAGATTCATGGGCTTCACTCTTGCAGATAAGTTTAGGTATGCTTTCTATTTTTCATTTATCCTAGTATTTCACTTTGTTGCATAAATAAAATAAAGGGGGTCAAATGTAGTCATCTAAAAATGCAAAATTGGTAACTTGAGGGTGGCTTATGACTCCTAATCCATAGATCCCTCTTGCTTGATCTCATGACCCTTATAGGCTTATTTTCACTAATTCCTAGTCATATTTAGCCTTCCAAACTTGACCCCAACTAATCTAGGAGCCCCTTTTCATGACCAATCCATCCCCCCAAGTCATGTCTACCTAGGACAATAGTGTCACACTAAGACTATAACACCAATGCCACTCCTATCCACTTTTGGTGTTGTTGTCCAAGTCCATTTCTAGTCCCAACAGTCAATTTATTTTAGTTTCCCATCCTTATCCTTATCAACTTAACATGAGTAAATTTAATCCATGACAAATATATCCATATAATAACCTATTCAAAGATCATTTAGAAAGGGTTGGCAACTATCATAAAGAAAGTAAGAATATAAACAAGACTACTCAAGTATATTTCCCTATTCTCTACATACAACCATCCAATACTATTTATAGCTTACTAAAATCCTTACACCAGTCCCTAGTCATCTCAAACACACCTAATTTAGCATTTCATTGAATTATCATATGACAATTGCACCAAGCACTTTCTAAGGGAGAACTACATATGGCTTGGTCCCTCTTTGGAGTATTGGTATGTAGGCAACATGCTCACACAAGGGGTATGGATCCACATCCAGGGAATCTTACACATAATAACCCCCTCCTCTTATTCAAAATTGGTCAAAGTAAGATGAAAGATAGGGTTTGAAGATAAAATCTACTCTATAGGGAGATCTATAGACTTTTGGATACCAAAACTTTAGAGATAGGGTCACACAGACCTACCAAATAAAACTAAAAAATCTCAGATCCTCAAGACAATAATGCTATACAAGGACTAAAACACTGGTGTTACTCATATACATTTTAGGAACTCCTTTATAATCAAAAAATGAAAATTAGAATCCTATTTATGATAGTGTCCCAGGCCTACATAGTGAATATCAGATCTTGTCTTAGTCAGATCAACATAGTTTAAGCTAAGTCTTCTTTTCTCCCTCTTATTACTATTTTAGAAAATCTCTAATTACTAATAAATTTTAAAAATTAGTATCTTATTTACTAAATATTATTAAATAATTTATAAATATATACCCTTTAACTAAATTAAGAATAAAACCCCAAATTATTCCCAAAACTATTAAATCAATAGCCTACAATCATCTTAAGTCTAATAGGCTTTCAACTTGATGGGAAAAGGATAAGAGATTTGCATATAAAGTAGGTTACATAACCAAGTTTATATAAAGTAATAAATTTAAGATGAAATGAAGTATTAACCCAATCAATGTGATTGAGATGATCCTCAGGGACATAGTCCTACAGTCATACATAAACTTGTACCTCAAGCAACCAAGCATAGTCAAAGCATTGTTACAGAGGAAAACATGCCATAAAGAACATGTGAGAGTAGTTATAAGGTTTTAATTAAGGTATAATTTGAATAAATAAATATCATATGCCCATTAAATTCCCCATTTTCTTGCGATGTCCACCTATAGTATTGTATGCATATCCATATAAGGTCATTTTTAGAGGTACAAGGTCAAGAGGAGGTGACATGGAAGGTTGAAGGAAAGCCAATGAAGAGTGGAATCATGAAAGGATAATTTAAATTATAATTTCAAATAAAATTCACCTTATTATATCTCAAACCAATTCAAAGGGAAGAAAAACTCATTTGTGAAATTTGACCATGCAAGCACACATCAATAGTTTTTGCCAAGATGGGCCTACATGCCAAAATATGCAGGATCTAATCATGAAATTTGGTGAAGAGGATAATTATGACCTAATATACCCATTAAAAATCATGTTATGATTTTTTATAATGGTAACTATTCACTATTTTAGTACAATCAACTCTATGTCAAATCATGATCAACATTAGAGCATACTTTAGAGGAATTGGTCATTTTGGGGTACCTAAAAGTTGATTCAAAGCACAAAATTTGGTATGAATGGTATTTATGACCTAAAAAATAATAAAATACAATAATAAATGTTATATAAATAGTGTAAGTATCAAATTTTCTTACACAGTCAATATGAAGTCAAGAGGGCAACCATTAGAGACTAAATGAAGTTTTGTCAGTTCTAGGTGCCAAGAAGTATTTTAGGCATTAGAGAGGTATCATAAATGTATAATATGATGTTTTAAACCTATTTTTTCCTATATAAATTATAAAATTTAGGATTTTAATTCAAAATTTTGAATAAAGACAAGTTTTGGCATGAGGGAAGCATGCATGCAACTCAAGGTAAATTATGGTAAAAAGGGTCTACAAGATAGAAAACACATATAAAAGACTTTAAAATTGGTAATATTAGTACTCATAAAATAATATACATATAAATAATCTTTATAGGGTCATATTATTAGTTTAAGTTCCCTATGTTTATACATAGTCCCCCTATGTCTCATAATGGTCACTATTCATTATTTTTGGAGTTTTAAGGTGTGTTTGAGGTTTTAAATATTATTTAAGTATTTTAAAATAGTTTTAATATGGTTTTAATCCCATTAAAAAAATTTAAAGATTTTTAATACTCAGAAATTCATGCAAACCCTACAGACAGGCTCAAATCCCCACATGCAGTCTCAAAGGCATAAAGGTAAAGTTGGTTTGTTGATCATTAGAAAGATGTTATAATATTTTTCAGGTGAAATGAATATTATTTCAGGAAAATAAAATAATTGGGAATTCAATTTTGGTCCTTTCGAGTAATTCAATATTTTTTAGGCTTAAGACACCTAGTTTTAGCCCTTCTTCAGATGTTCATTTCTTTCATACCATGAATATTTGGGCCAAGTGCTTATAGTATGTTTTGAGTAAAAATATGTAATTTAAATTAATTATGAATTTATTTTGGTTAAGGGCCTATTTTTTTAAAATAATCATTAAGAGTTTAAGCCTGTCCAGAATGCTTACAAACCCTACAGGCAATCATCTTTATGTGTATTTTTTCATACCTTCTAAATGGGAGACAAATATTTTAAATGGTTTTGAAGGGGTTTATGAGATAATTATCCATGGAGATAAGTATAGGAATGTGTGTATTAATTTAATGAACAATCATCTTGAAGGTGAGCTTGTTTGAGCTTGCAAGGGAGCTTTTTGACCAGTTTTGTGTCTTTGGACTCATAAGTCCATCAAATGGTTTATAATAACTTGGGAAACACGTATAATGTGAATAATAATCCATTTATATCTTGACCAACCTTTTTATTATAATAATTTGATAAGTTTGGGTGCCTACGAAGCCCAAAATGGCTAAAAAATGCTTAATTTTGTAGGTCTTCAAAGAAATAAATGGTCTAAAGCCATGGAAGAGGCCTAATGGGGAATAAAAAATTATTATATGGCACTTTAATCTCTTCAAAAGTGTTTTAGGGGTGTCTAGTTGAAGTAAAGCTTTAAAAACCAAATTTTTTAAAACATTTTTAATGGATTTTTGCAGGTTTAATGGTGATTTCCACCATTCTTATAGGTATTGAAGGTTTTAAAAATCTTCATTTTGCACCTCATATGCATGATAGAGAATTTTGGAAGTCTTATAAAGGTCTAGAAGTGGTATTTAAGGTGCCAAATGGCCTTAGGAGTAGTTTTCAGGACAACTGGTTGAGGGTGGCTCAAGCTTGTGATCTCTATCAATGGGGTCTATAAGAGTTGTAGGTATCATGGAGTTTATTTCAAGTTAGAATAGAAAATTCAAGTTGAATATATAAAATATACTTAAAAAGTAAACATGAAAGATAACCTCCATGGTCAGTTAAGCATAAAATTCCAAGTTAACTAATCTTTTCCCAAGCACCTTCTAGAAGAACAAGTGGAGGGGGGTGTAAAAGTCCAAGGAAGAGAGTTTGGAGGTTAAGAAAGGCAAGTTTATAATTCAATTGAGGTTCAAAGTCTTTGGAGACTTTTAATTTTAGTGGATCATGATATCATCATCCTCAACAAGTTCTTATCTTCTAGTGTTTTTCTAAGACAATGGGAGGGCTTGAAGAGTATTTGGGCTAATGAAGGTTAATTTTTTAAGGAAATTTTAGTTATAATTAACCCAAATATGGTTTATAATCCATGGAAGTTGTTGTGTCGCATTTATTGAATTCTATTTACTTGCTTATTTTCTCTCTCTCTTCCCCCTTTCTCCTATATCTCCCATTTATCCCCCCTTTTTGAAAGATATTCTCATTTGACAAGGAGAAACCCTATCAACAATTTTAAGAAATACCTTTTGAAATAATAAAGATCATTTTTTGCCTATCTCTTACCTCTAAATTATGTTTAACAATCTTATGCATGATGGTCTTGTGAAGAAGTGTTCTTCCATGTCCATTGTCCTTCTTTCTTACCTATTTTTATTTGTTTTCAAGTTAGTTTCAGGTCTAAACTTGAGATATTTCCACCATTAATAGACACTCAGTGTGAATTTTAAAATTCCTCTTTGCTTCAAGTATTTTTTGGTGAGCCTAGTTTATGAAATACTTATGAAAATTAGCTAGTTTGTGAGGTTTTGTAAGTAAAATTATCTTTTGTTGAATTAGTGTTTATTTCATGATTAATTGAGTATCATTAATTTGGTGTATCACCCTTTTAGTATTTTTAGTCATCTTATACCCTCTCTCTATACCTTTTCCAAGAAAAAATATTAATTTAGGTGATCTACCAAGAGGAAGCTGGCCTTCTCCAGAGGTTCAACCTCACTAAACGATACCCATAGCCTGAGGTTACTCCAATACTATAGTTGGGAGTGAGAGAGCCTAAATAACTCTCCCAAAAGGGTGAAATTCTATGATAAAAGAGTTTTTTGCATGCCCAATGGGACTACATTATTCACTAAGTGAAGAGTTTTGGTGTTCTCTTCATCCAATCAACCTTTGGAAGCATATGTGCAAACACTAATGGCAACTCTAAATATTTATCAATTGGTATAAGCAACTAAAGTTCCTAATCATCATTATTTGGTTTGTATAATTAGCCATATTTTGATCAGTATGCTCATTATCTACCTTAACATCACACTTATCAAGATAATAATGTTTATATATTCCCCCTAAGTGGCCTTCAATCAACCTATCAGCCCTACCATGGATCTTACCTCTATCCCACCCCTGAACATGACTAAAATCAGCTCCCTTATCAACCTTGTCAAAGTTCATATTTGTCAAAAGTCAAAAAAATCATTATATATCATGAGATATCAATCATGAAGGTGAATGTATAGGTATCCCTTAGAAAAGAGTTTCCCATCTATTCCATGAATAGGACAAGTGACTTCTTGAAAGAGTTTTGGAATGTGTGGGCAGTCATTAAAGAGGGGGATTATCCAGAATTTGGGAATAATCAATTAAAGGAGTGGACACTCTCAATAGAGGAGATGTTGACTCATTGAGAGGATGAAAGTAAAACCCAAACTAACCAATTGGCCTTATCCTACCACCATGCCCATTCCCATTCAATATTTTAAAACCATCTCAACTTGGACACCCTCCTACACCTTGGACCTTGACTATGTCATGCCCTCTCTCATGAAATGAACCTATCCTATACCCATTAAGTAAGAAAAGGTGGATGTCCCCTACACATTTACATCATGGAAATCATTTAATAAATGAATATAGAAGAATAAAGAGGTGTTAGTTGTGGTGGTCCAAGAACCAGTTCAAGAGGAGTTAGTGGTTGAAGAAAATAACAAAGAGGTATTAGCTTAGCTTAGTGAGATTTCCATAATAGAGTTCCAAGACTCTCTCTCCCTCCCTTAAGAGCCACCAAAGAGACTACTAAAGGCACCTATTTGGAAGGACATTCTTTTAAGCTACAAGCAAGGTTAACTTCTTCACCCTCCCACCATCTCCCTCTTAGAGAAATAACCTATTTTGAAAAGGATAAAGGAAGAGATTGTAGTCTCAAGTGAGTATCAAGAAGATGAGGTAAGTTTATATGAGGAAGAAATATTTATAGGAAATCCAAGTCATCAAAACAATAAAAAATTGTGTTTAGAGATAGTTTTCACTTGGTCAAGTAAACTCCCATTATCTATGGAAGGTAAAGTTGATCAGTTTGTAATCAATGGCCATGAAAAATATTACCAATATCTTATAGCCTTAGTTGAAGAGAAATATGACCTCCTAAGTGAGGTGGGTGAAGAATACAATTCAAGTTACCATCCTTTGGAGCTTGAAATCATATTTGATGCTAGTGTTGTTCATGAGGAGTAAGAGGATAAAAATGAGGTATGACAATAGCTGTATCATGAATTCATGGACTAGGTGAAAATTTTAAACTAGCCTATATCTCCTATAGAGCATGAAAATGAACTTATAAATGAGGTTATAGAGGCTAACAAATATCAAGATGAATTGTCCATTAAAGGTAGTACTGATGTCTTCAAGAATGAAGGAGAGTGGCTAGATTAGGAACCATAAGAATATGACATTTTGAAACTTAGATGGGTTGGTGAGATTCCATATATCTTATTTCAAGGTGAGAAAATAAATAATGGTGTTAAGGTTGGAATTATCTCAAGTGACCAAGAGGAAGATACTTCTTAGGATGTTTTAGAATCCTATTGTGCAAACCTAGACACTCAACATTCACTCCTAAGGAAATAAACTGATCAAATGGATACTAAGACAAAGCATGAGGATAATAAGCTCTTGATGGACAAATTTATAGTCATAAATATGTTGGAATGTTCTCTTAGATTTAAAGAGACACCAAATGGAGAGATAGCAATCACTCTCTGAAATTAGATTGATACCTTCTCCCAAGACATTGTTCATATTGAAGATGATCATGGGATCAGATTTGAGTCATCTCAAGAGAAATTATACATTAGGGATATGTTTATTCTAGTTAACCCTCATGAGAGGGATGATTAATCAAGAAGAGTGTCTTTCATCATGTTAATCTTCATGAAGAGAGTGATCTAATAACCTTTCCTTTTGATACAGGAGGAGGATAAATAATCAAATTAGTTGTATATAACATCTTGTGTGTTTCCCTTCCCTAAGTGCCTTGTAAACATTATTCTTAGCTATGTGTTTCCTTCCCTAAGTGACTTGGGCATAGTGTTTGTTTTTTTCTTGTTATCCTTGTTGCTTTAAGAGAAGGTTTTTAGAGAGGGGTAGCCTTGTATTAATTTTATATCATCTAGGAAAGAAAGACTTGTAACCCAATATGCCCTATGGATCATATAAGGAAACTATTATATTGCATAGTAAGCATGAAATCCTAAGAGGTCACCAAAAATGTTGGAAAAAATTGGCCTACATACAGATTTTTTTCCTAGATAGATAAGCCACTCTCTAAAACCCTTTAGTAACCTTCTACCCCATGACTAGTCCCTTTGTGGTCATGACTTGATGATGTAGTGCACTATTTTGGGAGGTCCTAGTGTGGTATGAGAATTTGAGTAGAGTTTGGGTTGAGTAAGTGATCCAATGGTGGAAGGAGAAGACAAACCTTATGACCCTGCTACATGTCACTTGCAAGCTTTTGAAACACTTTCAACAATCTTTAAGGTGAATTTAGTGTTTTTGAGGAAAAGGCCTAGAAATAGGTCTAGAACTATAAGTGAAAGATCTAATAAATTTCCATGGTGTTTGAGAATTTATTTCCATTATGGATGTTTTCACAAAATCTCAAATATTCTAATGAGATAAAAATGAGTCCCAAAGAAGCTACTATGCCCAAAAGAACTCCAAAAGTACATTAGAAGACTTAAGGGCCCTTAAAATAGAAAATTTAAGTGAAAAACTAACCTTTTGAGGAATTAAAATTAGTTTTGAATTCCTACCACATCCTTATGGAATTTTTTTTCCTTTTAGACATGTTCAGGGTCATTTGAGGTCATCTGGAGTGGAGGGAAGAAGTTTGGGAGCAAAAGGATGCATTTTGGAGCTTTGGTAGAATATGTATTTGAAGATTTTGATTGAAGTAGGGGATAATATATCATATTTAGGAATTAATGGTGTCCCTAATATCCTCTTATATTCCTCTTAAATCATATTATGTCATATGAACCAATAGAGGTAATGAAAACCTATTAGCTACAAACTAGGCATAAAATAGCTTTTCTACCATTAATAGAGGTAAACGTATTAAATAAGGTTTATATAAGTAATGAAAGGTAATTTATATCATAAAAATTATTTTCTAGGTGTTGTATTACATAGGTAGGCTTTTGGTTCATCATGTTAAGAAAAAATCATTTTGGGTAGTTTGGGATAGCTTTAGGAGAGCCTAAGGTTTTCACTTAGTACATCAGGAGAGAGAGAGTTAGGATATAATATTTTGGAAATTTATAGGGACCATAATATACTTTCACTTTATGTCATTGGTTTTTAGGTTCATCTCCCCATCTTTATGAATAATTACTAATAATTTAGGGGTGTTTAGATGGTCTGGTCATCCAAATAGGGTCCAAGTTTTCCCTTGTTTCTTTGATTAAAAATTTAATTATAAAGAAGGATTTTATAAGATTAACTGAAGGGTAAAATAGGACCTATTACAATTTGTTTAATCATCTAAATCTTCCCAATAAGGTACTTATGGTATAAAAACTATTTTATTTTTTCTCCTTATGAAATGGTCATTTAATCAGTTTTAGAGTAGAACTTAGGTTTGAGGGATAATGTTACTCATCCTCCTTATTACATATCATAAAAAATTAAGTGATCTTTCTCCTCAATCCTTAGTGGTTCATCAAAGCCTTAGTATGCCAAATGATCATTTCCTACATTTCCATGCATAATCAACTAAGTGAGCTATGTGAAGTCTTAAAGAGTTTCATAGCAGTGTCATGAAGAGTTAAAATGGGATTAAACACATTCTTGTTTCATGATAAATAAATAAAATATCCCTTTAAAATGGTAAAATATGGAATGTGATAGTCATATGACACATCTATACAAAGTCAATCCATTAATGCACATATATAGGTGCCATAAAGAAGAATGTCACACTGGAACAAGGATAATTTATATTGTCTTAAGCCTTTTAATGTTATGTATACCACTTTAAAATGTGGAGGGAGTATAAATTTTGTTAAATTCCCATTCACTATGTATATAGTTCATGTCTTCTCTCATTATCCTACCTACTGATACATTAACACCTTTAAGAGGCTGAGAACATTGATTTGGAAACATTAAAAATTGTTTTAAGATGTTCATGGTGGGAAACATCACTTTGAGGTATTTGGAGATGCCTTTAAAGTCTATTATAAGGTCACATTCTATGCACAATCTATATGCGACCTTCACTACCTTATATGTTGTTGTGTGCCTCTACAGGCTATCAAAGGGACCTGAGCATAGTCATGAAGGAGTTTAACATATTTTGAGGTTCCTATGAAGGGTTTTGAGGTTATATATACCTTTTTAGTCATGAAAAAAACATTGGGATATTTGGAATCCTTGAGAAACCACTTCAAATGAAGGATTGAGCTTTAGGGACAAAATCCTAAAAGTCTCAAAATAGTGACCTAGGCCCTTTTTTTGATGCTATTTAAAAATTTTGCATGGGTTTTTATCATTAAAAATGAATTTATATTGTATCCCTATCCTAGGGGAAGATACATGCAAAAAATAAGGGGTGTGTGATTAGAGTAGCATATTGTTTGAAGACTCCCAAATCATGAAATTGTTCATTGCAAGTTTTAGTGACTTCTATAGGATTTGAGCCTCAAAAGAACTCCACAAACCAAATTTACAATGCAAGAACATGTAGGTGTATGTAAATTAGTTTTATAATGATAATGAAGACATTTGTGTCTCAAATATGCATCAAGAAGGGTGGAAGAGCTGGGTATGATCCTCTATGCACACCTACATGTGGCTTACATAGGGGTCTACAAGTGTGATTTGGAGGTGTATGACATGTTTTGAGATATCCATGAGGATTTTATAGGTTTAAGATACCCTAGTGGTTATAAGAAAAGCATTGGATTAGTTTTCATGTTAAAGATTCATGATCAAAGTTGAGTTTTAGGGATAAAATCCCTAAAACACAAAAATAGAGCACCAAACACTTTTGTTCATGCCATGGAACAATGTTGCAAAGAGTTTTTGTGAACCCAAGTGAACTTATATTATATCCATCACATGGGGGTATAAAATTACCAAAAGGAATATGGTGAATAACTAAGATAAATAAGTGTTTGAGAACCTTCAATATTGACTTTTGTTCACTAAAGTTTGTCAACATTGTCTACAGGTTTTGAACCTCAAAAGAACTTCACATTCCAAGATATAAATGTAAGGAATATTTATACATTTTAAATGGTCATCGCATTATGGTATCTTCCCCAAGGTGAATCAAAAATGTCCCAAGATTTTTCATACATGTAAAGGACAAAAAATCCATTTTTTAGTTTTCTAGGCCTAAAGAGCTAAGAGAGGCCTAGAGTGACAGAAGAGAAGGAGGTGACAACAGTACTTTATTTGAGAGTTAGGACCTAAAATTTGGAATATATTTGGGAAAATGGGTGAGATACATAATCAAATATTAGTTTACCTAGTTTACTCCTAGAACTCAAGAACCATCATCAAATCAAAAATAGGGTAGAAAGGTGGCACATTTTTTTGTTATTTTTTGTTTGAGAGCTTGGTGATGTTCTTATGATTTTTTCTAACTCTCCCAGGTCTACCCAATTTATACATATCTAATGGATCCAAAAATAGATCTAGATGAGGCCTAAAACTCATTTTATGCCCCCCAATCTAAAATAAGGTCTCAAAAAGAACATGAGAAAAGCCTAAACTAGGGTTTACCAATTCCAAGAGTTTTAACCCTTACTAATATATAATTTTTTTTAATCCTACCTATTTTTATATGAGTAATATGATTAAATAGGTTTTGGGTTTATTGGAGGCTGTATGGTATAATTTCTAGACCTAGGGTGTGCTTAAGGGCTAAGTAGGACTCATTGAGGGGAGCCTAATGAAGGAAGTGTGGTTTTTGAGTGGAATATGAACATGAAACTTGACACACTCCTAAAAGGGGGTAGAGGATGGATGAAAAGTTTATTAAATATCCAAAATAGTGCCTATTTTGAACAACACAAGGAGAAATGGCAAAGAAAAGGTTATAAACCTCATCAGGTCATTAAAAGCTTAAAAGGTAAAAATGAATGTTGAATTATGTTTGAGAACTTGAAAAGGTTCATACTATGTGTGATATGATAATATAATACCATACATTCATTTATATTTTATTATTGAAACCTAAATAAATATTTGGTGTTTGAGAACTAAGTGAATTGTCTGGTGGAAAACTAGTGAAAGAGTTGTATGCTAAATAGAGTGAGACAAATACTTCTTAGAGTTCAAAGGGTGAGATATTAATGGAAAACAAATAATATTGTTTGTTTTCAACCTAATTTATACCTATATAAATCTTCAACAAATACCTATAGTCAAGAAGGCATGATCAAAATTGAGAAACTCAGTTTGGGTACATTCTCCCTAAAAAACCTAAATAGAGGTCCTAGCCCTTTTTGATGATGTCAAATAATAATGTTTCAGGGGGTTTAAATGAATCCTAAGTTTCCAATCATCAATAAATTATATAGAGGTATGACCTTGTAGGAGAAGGATATGTGACTAGTGTAGGGTGTGTAGACATGTAGATTTGGCCACCGATGGCTTCATCTCTGATTTTAGACTAATTCTTGCCAATTATTGAATACCTAGCCCAAAAAAATTTCTTAGTCTTAAATTTGGATTTATAACCTTGAATTAAATCAATTTAGCCTATTAAATCAATTAAATAAGGAAAATACACACATTAAATTAATCAAAATCACATAAATAACCAAATGCCTAAAAATAATTAATTAACTTACACACCCTAATCAAAATCAATTCGCAAGTTAAATCAATTTCAAATCCTAGTTCACCCATGAGTTAATAAATCAATTACTAAAAATTAAATTTAAGAGCATCTTAGAACATTCTAGAACACACTCATTATCTTTGTGAGTTGTCACTTTTGGAAAATATCTAAAAGAATATCTTAGGAATATGCCAAACTCAACCAAAGTTAAAAATATAAAACATGGTAAGTTTTAACCCATTCCAAGAGATTTGAAAGCCTATATAATAAAGTATAAATCTATTCATTATGGATCTAAATAAAATTAGATTTATAATACATGAATAGATTTATGAAGTTAAGAGTCTAGTGTTATAATGTTGAAATTGAGCCAAGCCATGTCAATCAAGCCAAGCATTCAACAATGGTGCATAAAGGAGATGATGTTAGCCATATGTCATTGATGAAGACTTATTATGCATAAACTAAACAAGCCAATTAATAAATTATTTAGAGCTCTCAAGGAAGGTAAATATTCTTGTTCTTTACATTTTTGTTGGGTTTTCAATTGTTGTTTGTTCATTAAGCTCCCCCTAAGATCTAGGCTTAGAGATGTTAGTATGTTAGTGTGTTGATTTCATGGTTTTAAGGAATAACACTTAATATAATATACTTTCTTTGTCAAATTCCTATGATCACAAATGACATGCTTGGTGGGACTATCTTCGTGAGTGCACAACCCACAAATTTCTTTGTATTCATAGTTTTGATTCTTTTTTTTTGTTTTTACTTTGCTAGAGTAAAAATGACCCATAAAGAATTAATAAATTTTTATTTACTTAATTTTTTTTCTAAATTTTTTTAGGAGTATAGATAAATATGTTATTTATATTATTTGAAAATTTCAATTTTTTTTTTATATTTTAGAATTTATAACTCTTTTAGTGACTATCACTCTTTGTTTTTTATTTTTCTTGTAAAAATGGTTAGTACATAGCTAATAACTTTTTTTAAAATTTTTTTTGAACTAAATTTTTTAAGAGAGGTGATCCATAGACATATAAATAACTTCTAAATATTTAGTGATAAATTAATTTATATTTTAAAAGTTATGGCTAAATTACTAACTACAGGTTTTTATGATTTTTGTGTTCGGTTTTCTTGTTGTTAACCTTCTAACTTGTTGCTTGCATGTTTCATAGGTTTATTTTATTTTTCATTTTTTTATTGAGATTTTTTATAACCTTTTCCTAACATAACATGTTTGATTTTTTGGGGTTTTGCCTTCAGGTGAACAAATTTTACCCTTCAAAGTTGCTTGTCTCATTTGATAAATAAGCTTCAATGCTAAATGAAGTTCTATCCTTTTATTTGTAGGACCTATTTGAAGAAGACCATTTAAATATAAATTAATATTTTAAAACTTCATTTGTATGTATAAAATGAACTAGGAATCCTTCTTTTTGGTGTTTAAATAAACATTTTTAGGGTGTTTTATTAGTTAAGTTTCTGTGGTTTCTTTCAAAGTTCACAACTGAAAGCCAAGGGGATAAAAGAACAGCACCACACTTTTTGTTTAGTGCTATAAAATTGAATACACTTTAAAGTTTTTCCAAAATTTTTTCATTATTTTTTTAGTCTAATTTTTTTTTAGTAAATAGGGAGTTGTGAGTGTATACTCTCCCATCCGTCCCCTTTAGGGAACTTTTGGGATCAAAAGTGCTAACTTTTTTTTGGGTGGTTTGAAATTATTTCCATTTACACATATTAAATCCAAGGGAATAGTAAAAAGTCTAATAAAAAATTTTAAATTTGGTGCAATGAAATTAACATCATTTAAATTATTTTCAAACTTTCTTATTGATTGTGTGTTTTAGTGAAAAGAGACGTGAGTGTATTCTCTCCCATCTTTCCCCTTTAGATAACTTTTGGGATCAAAATCACCATCTCATCGCACTTTGAGCCTAGTCCAAGGCATGAAAACAATATCATTTAAATCCCTTCCCAAAAAAAATTAATATTATTGGGTAATCTTGAGGTGACCATAAAGTCTTTCTATTATGTCATTTATTTCATGCATCTTGACTTGCGAGGGGGATTTCATTACCTCCCATAAGTTCTTTAGGGAAGCTTTGACGTGGGGTTTCATCTCCTAGCATCGACTTAATCACCTCCACTAGGATCATAGGTTTGAATGGTTAAACCACATTTTAGTGTTGGGGTTAAGTACTAAGACGTATCTGCACATTGGACATCACACTACATTGAGCAAACAATAGATGTAGTGGTTGTAAAAAGGGCAAGACACTTTTGTAACAAGCCAAGTTACACAACCACATAATTAAAGTGCACTTATTTTACATAATTTGACATGAAATTAATTATGAAATTGATCCATATAGAACATTCACAAAATAACTAGTTTTAGTCAACCCCACTTTACCACACCCTTGATAGGAATTTAGATGATTTACTTGTATTTTATCATTTTTTTGCTTGGTATTTTGAGACTAAAACTAATGTGTTTGTTTATAAACCATGTCCAAACCAATTTATTTATATGCCACTTTTTTATCTAAAGACATGTTATTCTAGCCATTTTATAGCACAATTGCACCTTACAATTTTTGTTAAACATGTTTGTGTGTGTGTTACTTGTTTGAGATGGGTATTGCTATGTTGCCCAAATCATTATGAAATTTATGCCTTGGAGTCTTTAAAATAAAACATTGATCACATCATTAAAGCATGCTTACACCATTAGGCTACTCATTTTATTTCAAGACTTGTTTACCATTGCATTAAAATCATTTTTCAAAACCAATCATGTATATCATTTTAACCTTGTTCATTTGCCATCATGTTGTCTAATATTGTCTAACTTGTTTGGTCAAATCCTAGTGTTCAACAGTTGAGTTTTCAATTAACCTTTTCAAGTTTGAATTCAAACATTGATTAATTTATATTTAGGCCTTGCTTCATAAAGGTTGATACACATATATTTCTCTTTTGAGTTATGTACCTTTGGTTAATTGATTATCCAAATTTAAAAACTATCGCTTGTTTATTCATTCAGCCTATCCTCATTAGTGTTTGTGCTTTTATTTGAGAAAACACAAACTTTTTTCTAGGTGCCTTTTTATTTATGGCTCATACCAACTAATCATGTTTATGTTTGATTCTATATGTCAGGTCTATGTCAAAGTTATTCCAACCTTATTAGATTAAATCAAATCACATTAACATTTGTTTCAAAGTCTAGCTTCTGATGTTGTTTGGCCAAAAGTCCTAGTAGATCATGTTTTTTTGAGCCTAGCTTTTGACTTCGTGTTTGGATGAAAGCCCTAGCAACTCAACTTTTCCCTTTCCTATTTTAGACCTTGTTTGGAATTATTTGTCCTAGACTTTGATATGTTGATTTTATTCAGATGCTTGACCTTTTATGTGTATGATATTTGATGTTAGAAATTTGACTTTAGACTATTTTATGTCAAGTTCTAACACAAACCATTTTGGAGATAAAAATCCATGATCAAATCATTGTTTGGAGATACAAATTCACCTCTTTTAACCAATTTAGACCAATTTTAAGCATTTGTCCTTTAAACATAGTTTTTTAAAGTTTTCATAACTCTAAGTCTTTTTATTTTTAAATATTTCATCAGTTATGTGGATATGTCTAGCTACACTTATGTTGGAGTCACATACAATCCAAACTATGATAGAATGGCCGCACAAAAATGGCTTTGATTTTTATGGATTCAAGACCCCTTTGATGATAATATGGTTTTTGAGATGGAATTTTATCCACTTGCACAAATCAAATTGAGGACCAAAGTCAAGACCTCAACTGAGATGATATGGTTGGTGAGGAAGAATTGGGTACATAACTCTATAATGATTATGTTGTTTGGGAAATGGATCTATACCCTCCTTACAATAATTAATATAGGGAACAAAGTCAAGGACCAATTTATAATCTAACTCAAGACCCTAATTGAGATGATATGGTTTATGAGGAGGACTTAGATGCTTTGGCTTATGTAGGTAATCAATCTCCATGATGCCCTACCATTTCTATTCTAGGACCTTGTCCTTTGTCTTATGTGAGCAATCAAGCTCTATAGTGCCCATCCATTAACCGACCTAAAGCCATTCCTCATCTAGTGACTATTATTCCCCACTTTAGAAAATCCCAACCAATCCAACCCAAATATCAATCAATCCAATTATGATCCCAACCAATCATTTAGCCTAAATCTCATCTAATCATTTAGCCTCATCCCATTATTTAACCTAAACCCTAATCAATCCAACAAAAACCCCAACCAATCCAACCAAAGCCTAAACTAGTCTAATCAATACCTACCCAATTGAGCCAATCATTTGAGGACCAAGTTATGTTCAAAACTAGTGTTTTCTAACTCATTAAAAATCAAGGCCAAGAAAACTAACCATTCTAATATGATTTTGTTTAACCAGCCACTTTTGATAAATCAACCTATGATGAATCACCCATTGATCCTATACTAGTTTTCAAGGAGTATCACTTTGATGAACCAATCTTTGTTGAGTCACTTCTTAATGATTATAAATATATTTAGGAAAATCATAACCTTGACCATATGCCTATTTTTCAAGAGTCTCCCTTTGACAAGATAGTCTCTAAGGAGTTGTCTCTTGACCTTTTTCCCATCTTAGAGGAGTCTCACTATGACAAACCAATCTTTATGGATCCTATTATGCCATCACAGGTTGTTACTTGTCCAAAACCAAACATCCAACATCATTGTAATAAAGTACCGATCAGACAAAGAATTAGAATTAGAGTTAGGTTATACTCTTAAATTGACAATCAAATTTAGCATCAAAAGCATAATAAACATCAATCTCAATCTTAGATTTAGAGTCACTTGAGTCAGAATCATATTCATAAATAGAATTCATTCATGACTATTATAACATTGGTTATGCATGCTTAGAGGATTAATACTAATACATCCATGATTGTTTTATAGTTTTTGAGGATGATTACTTCAACATTGACACAAGGTCTCCTAGTATCTTCTATGAGGATTATGAAACCTTCTTTCATCCCATTACCATTCCACATGCCATTACCATCAACCATCATAGCTATTGACATTCCACCTCTCATAAGTATCAATTAGGACTGATAGAATCACACCTTATTGAACTGCATCCATGGCGACATATCAGATGAATAAAAATAAGGAGGCCAAGACCATAATTATATAACAAAAGAACACTCTCTTAGTGAAACCTTTTCAAAGGTGCTAGGGGGAAATCAAAGTAAAAAATAAACATCTTCTAGTGAAACCTTTTTAGAGGTGCTAGAGGATAATCAAATTCAAAAGTCCATGTTACTTAGTCAAACCTTCTCGAAGGTGTTATGGGACAATAAAGACAAATTCATTGGTAAAAAATTCATCGAGGAACCAATAGCTAAGCATAAAATTTCTTCCATGCTTGATGAAGATAAAATCAAATATCAAATCAAAATAGCTTCCACTCTATAGCCTAATTAGATAGAAACTACTCTCAAACCCAAATAATAGAAGAATCTGGTGGTCTTATTGAGAGAATAAGTCTTTGACCCCACCACATCCAAAGATATGTCGAACCCAAAATCAACAACATTGTGTTTGCTTAAAAATACTGATCTTCATTTGTTTCTCAACCATTTTTCATTCCATTATCATCCACCATTCCATTTCCAAATCAAACCTATCATTCAACATTTATCCCTATTTACCATCCATGGTCGCACTTTCTTTTGTAAAGACTAAAAAGATACCTTGTCTCGATGCTTGAAGGAATTGAAATCAATGACCAATGAAGATCACAACAACATTCTCAACATCCAAATCTGTAGCAAGTTCTTGATAGAACAACTATTTAGATGAGGTGTGGGCTAGCAATTATCATGATTGAGTATTTTATTTGTATCATTTATTTATAAATATGTGCATCTCCACTTTAGTAGGAATAATAGAATCATTTATCATACCTAGGCTATAACCAAACATGTATTATATCATATCAAATTGCCATTCCTTTTGCCATTATTGCATATATTAACCATTAGCCTTATCACTTAGGGGTAACACTCTTACCATTTTATCCATTATATCAAACCAATCATTATCCTAATCAATCATTATTATATCATATCAAATTCTACCATATCATTCCTATCTAGACCAAAGCCTTGTTTTAGTCATCCTACCCAATCTTGTTTTGATTTTGGTTACCTTGGTTCTTCCCACACTTTGTGCAAGGGGATTCTAATCAATTTTTGATAACAAATCAAATTCATGTTTTCAATAATAGTCTATGAAAGTAGTGTGACATTTGATCTGACAAGATAAATTTCATTTTTCATACTATATTTATGTTTTTTTACGTGAGCCTGATTATATCACCTACTGGGGAAAATCAATGTTCATCAATCTTGCTACTAATTATAACCGCCTATGGGAAAATTAGTATCATTGATGTAATCTATTGTATCCTAGTTATAACCACTTATGGTTAAACTATAGGCAATATTTATTTGTTTATCATGCATTACCACATAACCTTACCATTATTGTTTTCATTTGATGTTCTATTTGATGGATTTGAGAACTTGTTGGGACCTAGTTGGTTTTTACTTGCATTTTGTGTGGATAGAATTAATGTGACTTGAGATCATCTTGAGACTATGTAGGTTGTGCTCAATTCATGTTGAGGTCACCTCAATCCCCTTTTCCATGTGCTCTCATCATTTTACAAGAAACTTAAGCTAACACTCTCATCATTTTGTGAGTAGGTATCTTATCATTCTCTAACACGTTGAGATACCTCAAAATACCATAAAAATTTAAAATATTTCAAAAACCCAAAAACATTTGTCTTATCTAAGATTAGTTAGTTATCATCGATTCACCCTAATGGGGCATGGTCATTATTAGGATGATTTTTTATGCTTTTATTTTCAAGAATTTTGTTTATTTGTTTATATTAATTTATTTGTTTGTTTGTGTGCTTTATATTTATTTATTTGTTTATTTGCTTGCCTATTTGTTTGATTTTGATATTGTTGCCTCAACTCAGTCTGTATGTGTTCATTGGGTGATTCCTTGCACATTATTCTTGAGTCCATACATATTCATACATCAACATAGTTATCATGGTTTTTATCATTAGTGCATTGTTTTCAATTCTTTTAGTGGATCGAGAGTCAGTCATTATGTATATTTTGGCCAAGCCCCCATGGTGTTCTATCATGAGGCCTACCATCAAATGCTACAACAAAAAACAAGTTTGAGAGGTTTACAACATCAATGTAGCATCACCATATCCTTGGCATTGAAATTAGTAATAATCCCAATCCAATACCTAATCATATCCTAAACAAAGTAATTACGTAACAACATAATTTCAACCATTGTTAGTTTAGATGAAAATCTCCCTACTAGCAAGTTATCCTAATTCATCTTTATCCTCTATATCAACTTATCAATCATCAACCATTAATCATGTCTTTCATTATCGGGGTATATTGCATCAACATTATACACCATCCCACATACATTCTCAATGATTATATCACCTACTAGGGAAAATCATTGTGTTATCACCAATTTTCCTTTCTTGTTTATCTATCCTAATTGGGGTAGATCCATCTTCTCAATTATTATATTACCTACTAGGGCAAATCATTATGTTATCATACCATGTTGCCACTATTGGGGTACAATGCTTATAAATGCCTTTGGGAAAACCATTATACATAATCCCACTTGTATTTCTCAATGATTTTGCCAAGATTTGGGTAAATAATTGTGTTGTCATCTCATCATATTCATTTATTTGGTCCCCTTATTTTGCTTCTTTCTTTTAAGGGACCATTTATCGACCCACTTGCTAACTGCTCCTTTGAGGGGGTAGCTACAGTTCAATCATTACCACTATAGTTGTAATCATAAAGAACCATTTTATTCTTTGAAAATATGTTACTATAATTATAGCTTGCAACATCTTCCCAAATAAGGGCAAACTATAGACATGTAAATTTGGCCACCAATGGATTCATATCTAATTTTAGACCAATTCTTGCCAATCATTGAATACCTATTCCAAGGATTTCTATTAGTCTAAAATTTGGGTTTATAACCTTGAATTAAATAAATTTGGTCTATTAAATCAATTAAACAAGGCAAATACACACATTAAATTAATCAAAACCAAACAAATGACCAAATACCTAAAAATAATTAATTAACTTTCACAACCTAATCAAAATCAATTAGCAAGTTAAATAAATTTCAAATCTCAATTGAGTTCATCCATGAGCTAATAAATCAATTAAATAAATTACTAAAAAGGAAATTCAAGAGCATCTTAGAACATTCTAGAACACACTCATTACCTTTGTGAGTTGTCACTTTTGGAAATTATCTAAAAGAATATCCTAGGAATATGCCAAACTCAACCAAAGTTAATAAACTCAACCATGGTTAGTTTTAACCCATTCCAAGGGATTTTAAAGCCTATAAAAGTAAGCCTAGAGATCTTCATTTAGGGAGCTCAATCAAAGTAAATTTATAATGTAGAAATAGATTCATGAAGTTAAAAGCCTATTTTATAATATTGAAATTGAGACAAACCATATCAATCAAGCCAAGCATTCAATAATGGTGCATAGAGGAGATGATGTTAGCTATATGCCATTGATGAAGAATTCTTATGCATAAATAGAGAAAGTGTTAGGATGTGGAGCTAAAAGCTTCAACTTGATGCAGATGAAGAAAAGTAGGTTGCTAAAGATTCAAAAGAATCAACGTCAGCAGCATGACCGACGTCGATCGTGACCAGAGCAGAAGGCCACCGGTGACGGCAGGGAGTCGGCCGACGTCAGCAGTACCAGGAAAGCAGGGACTGGTGTCGGTCTCCTGTGTGTTCCAGAACTATTTGTTACATGAACAGTTAGTTTAGTGAATGGAGTGTTTGCATGTAAAGGCTATTTCGAGCCTTGAGCTGCATGGATAATTATAGCAAACTAAGAGTCTAAGTTATTGTTCAAGTCTGGGATCTATTTATAGACCCATTGGCATGTATTGTAAAATTGTAACTAGAGAGTAAGAGAGTAATAAGCTCCTTCTAAGAGAGGAGAGCAATGGTGTGTTCCTCCTAGTGCCACAATACTAAGGTGGGTACTGATTTGGAGAATCAGTAGGGTTCTTCATATTTGTATGATCTTAGTCAACAGGATAACATGGCTTCTTTTGGAGATCTACAATGGTGAGTAAGGTCTAGTGATTTCCAGGTAGTAGTAGAGAGCAAGAGATTTACTTGGAGTATGGTTGTGTACTTGACGTACTGGCAGCATGTTACTGACTAGTTGGAGAGGTGAACATCAATTCTATATTGGAGTTGATTGTTGGGACTGAGAGAGAGGGAAGAAGGTCTTGAGGTGTGGCGAGCCTTTGAGGTGGAGGAAGAAGTGGCATCTTCCTTATTGTATATTCTTCTGAGTGATTATTAATACAATTGTGTATTGTCTCTCAATTCCCGTGTTGTTTCATATTTTTAGTTACCTATTGATTCTGGTTAAATTCCATGTTTAGTTGCTAATACAAGAAGTAATCATATGTGCTCTATTGGTGGAGCAAGATCCTGACACGTGGTATCAGAGCATGTTTATTGTTTTAGGTTCCTGACAATTGGTATCAGAGCTTTTGGTTGGGTTGACTAACAGGTGGTTTCAGATCTGGTAGTGTTTTTGATTACAGGTCACTCACAGGGGTTTTAGATTGAGTGGGAGTATAGCAATGGCAGAAGAAAGTAAGCTATGAATGGGGAAACTGAATAGCATGAATGGTTTGATTGATGGAAAGAAGGAGCAGGTAAAAGGAGATTGTTGGTTGGTAGAAGATCAACGTGTAGAAGCATATGTTGTAGGTAATGTTGCATAGGATGTTCTGGATAAAGTAGAATCTTTGTTTACAAATTCTTTTGCCTCTTTCCATGCAACCCAAAATAGAGCATCTTTTCATGGGTATGTCTTTGGAGAGATTTATTTAGGGGTTGGAGAGCCTTGTCAGATTATTGACGAAGGGGAAGTGAAGCTGAAATTGTAGACGGATGACACACAGGTGTTGAAGGAGGTCATGTAGGTTCCAGTCTTGGAGATGAGTCTAATTTCTTTAGGAAGTTTGGGTGATGAGAGATGCACAGTAACTCTCACAGTGGATGCACTTGAATTAGATGGTGGTAAGAAAGTAGGTATCCTTTATCTATCTACTTATATTGTTGATTCACCTTCTGTTGTAGAGATGTGGCTTCGTAGGCTTAGTCACATATGTAGAAGGAGAATGCAGGTTTTGAAGCAGAAGTCAAATGTATTTGACAAGCTAAAGAACTAGAAATCCTTGGTTTTCATGGAAGAGATAACAAATAGAGATCAGGTGAGGAAACTAATTTATTCTGAGCAGGGCTATGTTAATTTTAACAGGGTTTTGACCCAAAAGGAGCTCACGGCTAAAAGTTGCCACTCACAAGGAAAACACAAAAACTGACATCGATTAGAAAATCAATGTCGGCATCCTCACAGTGATCGACATTGACTATGTGCAGACTGATGTTGGCAAAATAGGGATAGGTAAAAACTGGCATTGGTCATGAGGACCGACGTCAGTGAGGAAGTAGTTACAGGGAACCGACATCAGTCAGGTGTAGGCTGGGAGATGGCCGAGATCGGTCACTAGAATAGATATTGGGCAGACAACAAGCTATCAACAAGTCTCAAATGCTCATGTAGAGGTCAGAAAGGGTAAGTGAACCTCATATTCATTATTTACCTTCTATATTATTGCTTACTGATGGTTGAGAACTAGGAAGATGTATAGAGGCAATGTAGGTAGAATCCATAAATAGTGGGAGCATGGCATGAATTCTTCAGAAGAGAACCAAGTAGGAGATTTGGTAGATTTGTCAACTAAGAGAGAGCAATGGGAGAGGAGTGGATTCCCTTATTAGAGAAGAGAGTGAATGGATAAGTGAGACAGAAGGCCAAGGTACATGGTCTTGAGGAAGCTGTAGGACAGTGGTACAGGTTTTGATAGGTGGATGACTAAGCATGGCTTTAGTCAATGTTAGTGTAACTATTGTGTTCTTTTCTTTACCAAGTGGATGATGAGTCACGACATCATCTTGTTACTGTATGTGGAGTGGTTTCTTATTGCAAGTTTACATATGCAGGGAGTTTTCTGAGCTAAAAGGCAAAGTTAGTTTCAGAGGTATGTCAGGAAGAATTTGGAGCAGCAAAATTCTTTGGCATAAGAGACATGGAGATTTTATCTCCAGTGGGAGCTGGTGTGAAGACGGTGTTGGCGGGGTTCAAGAAGCAGGATGCAGAATCAGAAAGCACACCAAGGGCTAAATAGTTTAAGCAGAGCTTAGAACAGGGTTTGAAATCACATGAGGTCTAGTGTAGACCTGAGTTTTCCCAAGCAGTGGGAGTTGTCAAAAAGTTTGGAGGCAATTCAGGGAAAGAAGTACTAGAGGGCAGTTTAGTGGATTCTTAGAGGGACCAATAGTAGGTGCATATGCTATGCAGGGTCAAGTTCTTTTCTACAGGTGTTCGTAGATGCAGATATGGTAAGAGATTTGGATGACAGGTTTTGCACTACAAGTTTCATGGTGGTTGGTCTTCAAGAGTGATCTTGAAGAGGGATATAGAGCCAAGGGAACAAACTAGATGATGTATAGGTACAGGTATAGTTGCAGCTATTTATCTCCAAGTGGGAGATTGTTAGGATGTGGAGCTAAAAGCTTCAACTTGATGTAGATGAAGAAAAGTAGGTTGCTGAAGATTCAAAAGAACCGGTGTCGGCAGCATGACTGACGTCGGTCGTGACCAGAGCAGAAGGCCCTCAGTGATGGTAGGGAGTCAGCTAAAGTTGGCAGCACTAGGCAAGCAGGGACTGATGTCGATCTCCTGTGTGTTCTAGAACTATTTGTTGCACTAACAGTTAGTTTAGTGAATAGAGTGTTTGCATGTAAAGGCTATTTTGAGCCTTGAGCTGCATGGATAATTATAGCAAACTAAGAGTCTAAGTTATTGTTCAAGTCTGGGATCTATTTATAGACCCATTGGCATGTATTGTAAAATTGTAACTAGAGAGTAAGAGAGCAATAAGCTCCTTCTGAGAGAGGAGAGCAATGGTGTGTTCCTCCTAGTGCCACAATACCAAGGTGGGTACTGATTTGGAGAATCAGCAAGGTTCTTCATATTTGTATGATCTTAGTCAGCAGGATAGCATGGCTTCTTTTGGAGATCTACAATGGTGAGTAAGGTCTAGTGATTTGCAAGTAGCAGTAGAGAGAAAGAGATCTACTTGGAGTATGGTTGTGTACTTGACGTACTGGCAGCGTGTTACTGACTAGTTGGAGAGGTGAACATCAATTCTGTATTGGAGTTGATTGTTGGGACCGAGAGAGAGAGGGAAGAAGGTCTTGAGGTGTGGTGAGCCTTTGAGGTGGAGGAAGAAGTGGCATTTTCCTTATTGTATATTCTTCTGAGTGATTATTAATACAATTGTGTATTGTCTCTCAATTCTTGTGTTGTTTCATATTTCTAGTTATTGATTTTGGTTAAATTCCGTGTTTAGTTGTTAATACAAGAAGTAATCATATGTGCTCTATTGGTGGAGCAAGATCCTGACATGTGGTATCAGAGCATGTTTATTGTTCTAGGTTCCTGACAGAAAGCCAATGAATAAATCATTTGGATCTCTCAAGGAATGTACAAATTATTGTTCTTTGCATTTTAGTTGGGTTTTCAATTATTGTTTGTTAATTAATCTCCCCCTAAAATCTAGGATTAGAGATGTTAGTATGTTAGTGTGTTAATTTCATGGTTTTATAGACTAATACTTGATCTAACCTCCTCTCTTTGTCAAATTCCTTGATCATAGGGTGGTGTTTGAGGGCCTCAAAATCACACATTTGTTCATTATAGATAGAAGTTCTTACAATAGTCTTCAAGTTGTAATTAACCTTATGGTCCAAATAAACATGTGGGAGAATATCATTATGATTAATGATTATATTTAGGTAAGGGACATTCTAATGGTTGAAGGAATTAGAGAGAATTTTGAATATTAGGCCTTGACCTTCAACACTACCTATAGGTGTACTTCACCCTAAAAAGGGGCCTACCTATAGTTGACTGCATGTGCTTACTTACAAGATCACAAAGACTTATCAAGCTAATAAAATGTAAAAATGCATTTCCAAGTGCATGAAACTTACAACCCCAACAAAGGATTTAAAGAGCACATAATTCTAGTGGAAAAACCATTAAGAGTACCTAATTAAGACAACCTCAAATCAATAAGGAGGTCACATGCTTAATGGAAGGCTCCAAGATATTTGATTTTCAAAAGAGGGATTATTGAGTTTTGAGATAATGAAACCATTTCAATAAGGACTCTTATTTTTCTCACCATTCATACTTTTTGTTTGCTATCAATGCTATCCTAGCATCATAACCTACAACCCTAGTTTGTACAAGGACAAATCATCATAGAATACAGTCAACTACATGTGTATGGAGGTCTAATTGGAATAAGGTGATGGTGAACATATTAGAGAGGTAATTTTATGAATATATTCATAATGATTATACTCTAATGGATACTCTAAAGGTATTTTGGTCATTTCACCTCACAATGAGACCTATAGTCAGTCTCAAGGAACCTTATAGCAATGAGGGTTCATTATCAACTTCTTGGCAACAAGACTTAATTCAAAGGGAATAAAAAAAATTTGATGATAAATTGAGGGTTAATAAAGTGTTTATAAGGTAAGCATCAATCAAAAGGGAGCTAAATCAAGGAATCACTTCAAGGGCTACTGAGGCAAATGATAGCCTACAATCATCTTAAGTATAAAAGGTTTTCAACTTGACAAGAAAAGGATAAGATCTTGGCCAATAAAGTAGGTTTCATGATAAAGGTTATATAAAGGAATAAATTAAATAATAAATGAGTTCTTAACACCATCAATGTGATTGAGATGATCCTTAGGGACATGGTCTTATAGTCATACATAAGCTTGTACCTCAAACAACCAAACATAGTCAAAGAATTTCTAAAGAGGAAAACATGCCATCAAGAAAATGTGAGAGTAGTTATCAGGTGTCAAGTAAGGTCTCCTTGGCACAAAAAAATATCATATTCCCACAAAATTCCCCCTTTTATTGCAATGTCCACCTATAGCATTGTATACATAGCCATATGAGGTCATTTTTGGAGGTATATGGTTAAGAGGAGGTGACATAAAAGGTTGAAGGCAATTAAATGAAGAGTGTAATAATGAAATGAGAATATCCATGATATTTTAGAAGAAAATTCACCTTATTAAATCTCAAACCAAGATAAAGGGAATAAAAACTCATTTGTGAAATTTGACTATGTAGGCATGTCACTAGATTTTAAAAAAATGGGCCTACATGCCAAAATATATAGGATCTAATAATTAAAATTTGGTGGAGAGGATAATTATGACCTAATATAAAAATTAAAATTAATTTTTAGGATTTTTGACAATGTTAACTATTCAATATTTTAGTATAGTCAACCCTATGTCAAATCATGGTCAACATTAGAACATACCTTAGATGAATTGGTATTTTGAGGTATCCACATGTTGATTCAAAGTAAAAAAATTGTTAAAAATGATATAAATGACCTAAAAAATCATCCAAATCCATAATAAATGTCTTATCAAGAGTGAAAGTATCTACTATTCTTACACAATCCACATGTAGTCAAGAGGGTAGCCATTGGAGACCAAATGAAGTTTTGTCAATTTTGGGTGCCAATAAGTAGTTTAGGATTTTAAGAGGTATTATAAATGTATAATATGATTTTTTAAACCTATTTTTTCCTATATAAATTATAAAATTTAGGGTTTTCATGCAAAAATTTGAAGAAAGACAAGTTTTGGCATGAGGAAAACATGCAAGTAACTCAAGGTAAATTGTGGTGAAAAGGGTATATAGGATAAAGTAAACATAATAAATAATTTAAAATTGTTAAGAATGGTAATAATGACATAATATACATATAAATAATTTTTTTATGGTTATATTATTAGTGTAAGTGCCCGCTATTTATACACAGTCCCCCTATGTCTCATAATGGTCACTATTCATGCAAGCATACTTCTTGGATTTTTAAGGTGTGTTTAAGGTTAAAAATATTATTTAAGTATTTTAAAAAATTTAAATATGTTTTAAAACCCCTTAAACACATTTAAGTAGTGTTTAAATTCTAAACTTCATGTAAACCCTATAGGTAGGTTCAAATCCCCATAGGTAGTCTCAAAGGCATAAATGCAAAGTTGGTTTTTTGATCATTAGAAAGATGTTATAAGATGTTTCAGGTGAAATGAATATTATTTTAAAAAAATAATATCATTTATAAGGTTTTTTTTTCCTTTGGAGGAATTCAAGCTTTTTCAGGCTTAAGACACCTAGTTTTAGCCCTTCTTCTGATGCTCCTTTCTTTCATACCATGAAGAGTTGGGCCAAGTGATTATAGTATGTTTTGACTAAACATATTTGATTGAAATTAATTTTGGATTTATATTGGTTATGGTATTTATTTTTATGAACAATAATTAAGAGTGTAAGCATGTCCAGAATGCTTATAAACCCTACTAGCAATCATCTTTATGTGTGTATATTTTCATACCTTCTAAATGGAATACAAGTATTTTCAAGGGTGTTGAATGAGAATATAGAATAATTATCCATGTAAATAAGTAGTGTAATGGGTGTATTCATTTTATGAACAATCATCTTGAAGGTGAGCTTGTTTGAGCTTGTAAAAGAACTTTTTGACTAGTTTTGTGTCTTTGGATTCATAGGTCTATAAAATGGCATAGAATAAATTGGAAACCACCTATAATGTGTATAAAACTCCATATAAATATTTAAAAACATTTTTTTTAGAATAATCTAGCATGTTTGGGTGCCTAAGAGTCCCAAAATAGCTCAAAAATGTTTACTTTTACAGGTCTTCAAAGAAATAAATGGTATAAAGCCATGAAATAGGCCTAATGAAAAAAAAAAACATTATTATATGTAACTTGGACATCTTCAAAATGGTTTTATGGGTGTCAAACTAAACTAAAGGTTCAAAAACCTAGATTTTTGACATTATTGTGGATTGTTACAGGTATAATGGTGATTTCCACCATTGTTGTAGGTATTGAAGGTTTTAAAAATATTCATTTTCTTCCTCATATGCATGATGGAGAAGTTTGGAAGTATTTTATAGGTCTATAAGTGGTCTTCAATGTGCTAAATGGCCCTAGGAGTAGTTTTTAGGGTAGCTGGTTAAGGGTGGCTCAAGCTTGTGACCTCCATCAATGGGGTCTATGAGAGTTATAAGTATCATGGAGTTTATTATAGGTTGGAGGAGTACGTTCAAGTTGAACATAGAAAATAGATTTAGAAAAAAAAAACATAAAAGATAACCTCCATGGTCAATTAAACACAAAATTCCAAGTTAGCTAACCTTTTCCCAAGCACCTTCTAGAAGAGTAAGTGGAGGGGGGCGTAGAAGTCCAAGGAGGAGAGTTTAGAGGTTGAGAAAGGAAAGTTGAGAATTAAATGAAGTTTCAAAGTCTTTGGAGACTTTTCCTTTTAGTGGATCATGACATCATCATCCTCAACAAGTTCTTATCTTCTAGTGTGTTTCTAAGCTAATGAGAGGGCTTGAAAACTATTTGGGATAATAAAGGTTAATTTGTTATGAAGGATTAGTTATAATTAACCCAAATTTAGTTGAGACTCCATGGAAGTGGTTGTGTCTCATTTATTGAATTCTGTTTGCTTCCCTCTTTTCTCTCTCTTCCCCTTTTCTCCTATAACTCCCATTTCCCCCCATTTTTACAAGATATTCTCATTTGACAAGGAGAAACCATATCAAAATTTGTAAAAAAGACTTTTTAAGCAATAAATATCTTTTTTCACCTATCTCTTGTCTCTACATTATGTTTAACAAGCTTGTGCATGATGGCCTTATGAATAAGTGTTTTTCCATGTCCATTTTCCTTTTTTCTTGTCTATTTTTAGGTGTTTTCAAGTTAGTTTCAGGTCTGATCTTGATCTCTTTCCACCTTTAACAGATGTTTGGCATGAATTTTAGAATTCATCTTTGCTTCATGTCTTGTTTAGTGAGCCTATTTTAAGAAATACTTATGCAAATTAGCTAGTTTATGAGGTTGCGTGAGAAAAATTATCTTATGCTAAATTAGTGTTTGTTTCAAGCTTAATTAAGTATAATTAATTTGGTGTATCACCATTTTAGTATTTTTAGTCATCTTATACCCTCTCTCTATCCATTTTCCATGTAGAAGTATTAGTTTAGGTGATCTCTTAAGAGGAATTCGACCTTCTCCAGAGGTTTAACCTCACTATATGATACCCACAACCTAAGGTTGATCCAATATTATAGCTAGGAGTAAGAAAGCCTAAATAACTCTCCCACAAGGATGAAATTATACACTACAAAATTTCTTGAAGACCAAACTATCCAAAATGATAAATAAGTCAGATCGAATAATAAATCTAAATAATTAAATCTGAGTACCTATCATATATAGCAAGCTTCCACAATTTTCATTAATATATTAGTTTTAAAAGGTCATTCTAATGAAAATGGGTTATGTTGATGTATATATGTGTCAAGGGTATAATGTGAATAATAGAATAATATTTCCAAATTTATTATGTAGGTTTTATAAGACCTTAGGGCTTAATTCAATTTTTTAGAATGATTGTTTGGTTACAACCTAATAGTCAACATGCAGACCCTATTGTAGGGACAACAGGAGCTCAATAATGACATAATATACCTAAAATTTATCTGTGTTGTTATGGTGTAAATTGATTTATATTTTTCCAATTATTACCTAAAATTTAAACAAACAAATGGATATTTATGGTGAGCATTAATCTAAAGTGATTCATGTTAAAAAAAGTTCAAAAAGGGAAGAAGGGTAGAGCAGAAAAGAAGGTTTGCATTGCAACAACAAAGACTAACAAATTTCTTTTAGTTATTTTTGATAATAGTACAATTAAAACTAACATTCATGATATCCTATTGTTGGACTCAAAATACCACAAATACAATGGTGATTCTAGGTAAATAAAATGAATATATCTGAAAGGTATGCTTTAAGATACCTATCTACAATAAATTGACTTAAGCACATTCATTTGCATAATAGAAGGAAAATAGAGCATACACAATAAATTTTGTTAAAATAACTAAAAACACAAACTAACAAGATGTATTCAAAATACTACTACTTAACCATAAAAAAAATCAAATCATTTGTCATTAGCAAATCTTGAGAAATAAGAAAATATGAAAATAATGAAACAATGAACAAATTGTAGGAATTATTTTCTCTATTTGGATTAGTTTCAAAAAAATTCTATTCTCTAGTATAATTGAGAGGGAAAATCCCTATATATAGGACTTTTATGCCTAAGATGGTTACATAGAATTAGATATATGACATCTGTCAGTGGGAAAAATCCCTCATGTCCTATAAACTAAAGAATACTCCCTATTAAAAAAAAGGGAATCTTTTACAATATATTAGGGGAATTAGAACATGACATTTATCAAGAAAAATATTGATAGATGGATATCTCAGTCTTAAGGTACTAGGATGGGATCCTACTAATGTGGATGATGATGAAGTTCCTAGTGTAGTAGAAGATGAAAGTGAACCCTTGGTAGTAAAAGAGGGAGTGCTTCTTAGTGTGGCTGAAGAAGAAATCCTAAGAGGGGTTAAAGAGGAAGAAGCTCCTATGGTAACCAAGTGTGTCCTACTACTTACCTATTTATCACTTCTATCTATACTCTCCATGCCTCAGAGCATTTATTATAATCATTATCTATCAATTTTAGATCTATAATAGGTTCTTTTAGCAATTTGATGGTAAGACCTACTATTTCATCATGCTTGCTCAAGAGAGGTCCTACAACCTCATTGATTACCATAACCTTTTATATTATTTTATTGGTAGATGCTACCAAGTCTACCATTTCTTTCCTAAAGGTAACTCCTCTAGCCATAGCCTACTTTCTAAAATTGATGATGATTGTTTGTAGCTAGGCTCTGAAGGTATCTTTGCTAATGATGGAACCATCCTTATTAGCAAGGTGGGTGATCTCAGCCTCTTTAAGTAGAGTTATAACTCTATCACCCAATTGGGTGAGAGACTGGACCAAGGATCTCATTTCATCAATCCATCAGTTTAAATATTTCCTTCTTCTGATTATATAAGATTGAGAAATGTTCAAATCCTTTAAATGGATCAAGTTCAAATCCCCAAATTTCTTCATTATAATCATTTTGACTAAGATGATTACCTTAATATCATACATCCCATATGCACCCTCTACCTTGATAATCCTATTATAGATTTCATCCTCTTTTACTTTATACTAGGCCAAAGTATTCAGGGTATCAAACATAACCTCAACAACCCATTCCACCTTGGTTATGGTTTCCTCTAGTAATGTGGATTTGTGTCATTGTTCCATATTAATTACTCTTTACTATGTTCTTTTTAAAAATTCTATAGCTACATCAACATATAATTTTGGAGATGAGAGGAGGTCCTATTTATATTGTTTCTATTAGCTAGGTCTAGCTCTTTTCTTCTTGGTTAATTTAATTAGAGTTTCTTTAGATTCATACACAATTGTCTAATCTAGATGAGTGACCTTCCTCTTGGTTATTCTCTTCATTACCCCAATCTTTTTATCAAATTCTAGTGAGACTTATGGAGGGTCTACTCTAACCAAATATTGGTTCTATATTATAGCCAATTACATTTATTTTATCTAAGATTTGTCAAAAATGGCCCCCTAAGGTTGAGTATATAGAGGTAATTACTAAGCTAGTGCCAATCCCTAGAAGATAGATGTCTAAGAAGTAACTGTGGAAGTGACTAGGATAAATGTAGAAGTTGAGGATGAGGTGGGAAGTGTCATTATTGAAGATGAAGAAAAACTAGTGCTAGCTAAATAGGTAGTTAGGAAAAAATGAACTTAGGGGATGATGATAATGGGCCTTTTCTTTGGTAGTTGGGGACCTATCATAGGCATAGTCCTAAATACAATTAGGGGGATATTGGCCATCATAGAGACCTTGGAAGTTGATGAAACAACAAAAGGGTTGATAGTAGGTAGGGGAAAGTGATGGGTCTACGCACGAGCCTAGTGAGGGGCTTATAGGGCAAGAGGTTTAGATAATATAGTGTTGGGGGTTCAAAAAATATGTTCAAGGGATGAATACTTAAAAAAAGGAGGAAAATAAAGAAATTATTGACTTATTTAACCTAGTTCCTCTTTGATAGGAAGAAAGGGAGGCAAAATTATTTCTAAAGTTACCAGTCTTATAGTAGGTGGTGTTAATCCTTGTATTGAGGATGAATAGGGGACCACTTAAGGTCTTGTCTGCACCAAGGTAACATTTTGTCCTTGGGATGGGGTTCTAGATATTACCTATAAAATAAAATCTTACTTAATGATATTTTTAGTCTTAGTTCCTCCCTTCTCTAAAGTAGGAGACAAAGCTTGTAATATCCTCTAAGTTGAGGGTCAATCGATCTTTCCACCTTAGCACTATAAACATTAATTATGGATTTAGATGTTCATAACTAAGCATATTTTGATTCAAAAACTTCATATAAATCTACATATTTTAACCTATCCATAACCTATAAGATATTAGTAGGCTTCAATCTCTATTTCACTTTTATGTCATTGGCTGCATTGATGTAGAATCTATCTTCATCTTCAGGATCATCATGGTAAGTGATGCTTAGGGATGCCCTATGCTTGATGAAATTTTTGAAAGTTATATGCTCAAGGTCCCATTCCTTATTGGTATCTCTTTCTAAGTCAAAGGTGGACTTTCCTTAGCAATAAAAATGATAGAGTTTGAGTTGTCTATTCTGAACTAGCCAATGTTAGATAACTGAGGGTGGACCAATCCTATCTTTTTATTCTTGTATAGTTTATCCACCTTTGTGAGCAATTGGAAGCAATATATTATTTTACCAACTTGTTTATTACTATGGTGGGTAACTTGAAGGGGCTTGTCTTAATTTTGACTATCCTTATCACTATATAATCTAGGCAATACCAGTAAGCTCCTAGTGTGGTGAGCATTGTTCTAATCTCTTATGATAGTATGGGCATGGGACTCTCATGGATTTCCATATAAACTATAAGATAGAAGTGATTGGTAATTACCCTAATCTCCTACTTGTATTTTTACACTCTTAATTTTGAGAAGGTATGAGGCATAATATATTTTAGTTTGGGGTCCCAATTGGTGAATTGGGGGAAATTTTAGGTAGTGTAGATGACATCCACTAGGTAGGACATCATGGAGAAAAGACCCCCCTGGTTGGTGATGAGCCTTCTAATCTATAATTTTAAGTTGTAGGATATAATCTCTCCTAAAGGGGGAGTCTTTGAATCATTTATTATCATAGATATAAGTAGAACCCATTTCTCATCTACGTGGTCTATGTCTTTGGCTCCATGCAACTAAATCATCATAGCCATTCTCATTCAAACTCCCTTCCTAATTAGGTGATGGGTATTTGGCTGATTTTGAATTTGTATATGAACTTCCCCTTATTTTTGGCTCATTCTCTCACAACTTCCTAGATGTTATGTGTTTGGATCCATTGAGTTATAATTTCTTGATTATAAACAATCTTTGGCTTGGGAAAATCATAGTAAGCCTAAAAGGCTAGCCCAATTATGAAAATAATGTCATAACCCAAATTCAAAGATTTAATCATATTATTAACACACCTAGACTAAAGAAACATGTTATAGACTAAGTCTACGTAGGGGAGTACCTTTGGGTTCAATGCTGCCTTGTGTAACCTTATAGATTTGAGTGCCAAAATGTCTAATCTATCCTTTGCATTATTGAATCCTTCTTCATCATCACTGTCTCTATCCATAATACTTTTTACATGGTAGAATAAGTCATTATAATGTTTGTCTTTAGTGGCCAATGAAATAGAGTTTAAATTGGTGTCCTAAAAGATGATGTTCATTCCATAGGAGTAATGGAACTTGTTCCTTCTTAGTGGCTTTGGATGTTCTAATTTTGGCCATGGTTTCAATTTTATGATTGATGAGTATGTAGATTGATTTAATGGAAAATGAATGGACAAAATTCCTCAGAAATAATCATATAATACTTTAGAGTTATGAGAAGATAACAACTGAAAGTGAATGTATTACTTTGAGTAACAAGGTTTAAACTCTAAATTCAAAATTTGAATTGAATGATATGAGTCATAAATGGAAAGTATATTTAACTTGTTTTGATTTAAAGCCTGGGTGGCTCTTTAGTTTTATTCTAATAGATTTGAAATTTTATTTGAGGGATTAGCCAATCCCTACCTTCACTTTGTCCATGTGGCCTATTATCAGAGGCTTGAATTTTTTAGTGAAGTGAGTTGGCTTTATATCCACTAAAATAAACCCCATCAAAATTTAATTTTCACCTAAAATCAACACTTTATAGATAATTGTGTACCACCTAGGTGCCTTACTTGCCATGTAATCAACACTTGGCACCTTTTTGTGTACTGTAGCCTCTTATTTTGAATATTAAACTACGCAGGTGGGTTGTGTGATACCCTACCAAGTGTCATCTTTTGATTGAATTTCTCTTCTCTAACTATTGCATAGCTTGACTCCTTTTATCTTTGGGATAACATGGCCTTGGGACCTTTATTGACTTGCCAAATGGTAAGATCTCATTGGCTCACACTATCATGCAACTTTGTTATATGAGAATTTCAATAGACCCAAATACCATGACATTTTGTAAAGTTTCATCCTTTTATTAGGTCACTCTTCACTAGGCTTTATAGTTTCCTTTGATCACATTACTACCATGAGATAGTAGTCCACATTTACTTATCCCATTGTTCCCAACTATCAAGTGGCTTTCACATGGAATTTTACTTTTTAATTTTAGTGACTAAATACTAGGTGTAATATTGTTTTACAATCACAATATTAAGAGATTAAATCATTACACCTTATCTATGGGGGGCACAGAGACATGATTGAGTGCCAAGTGGAATGCTATGATTGGGTTTCCTTATCATGAGACTATTATAAGGTAATCAAAGCCTTGGGAGGACACAATTAGGTACCATATGACATGCTATGATTAATTTGTAACCCATTTGATAGTTGAAATGCCATGACTTAGTGCCAAGGGTCATGTTTTCATTAGGTTACAAAGGTTTTAGGACTTTTGTAACTTTTTTTGAAATGAAAACACTATGACTGAGTGACAAGTGGTAAACTCCCATTAATTCATGGGGTCATGAACCTTGTCATGCATATTTAAACTTAAAATTTTATGAATAAGTGCCAAGTGGCTCATTGTGATTGGATTGCTAGATCATAAGAATTTATAAAATAATAGGATCCTAGGAGGGCCATGATTGGGCACCATGTGACACACTATGATTGGGTCACTAGGTCAAAAGACTTTTTAAAGTGCTAAAAGGAATGTGATAAAGTCCAAAACTTTGTGTGATTGAGTGACAAATACATGCAACATCATCATGTGTCAAATGAAGTTGAGTTGGCATCAGGTTCCTACCAAATAAAAGGTGCTAAAGTTAGTGAATCATCAGATAAAAGAGAAGGGACAAGTCTAAATTCATAAGTTTTGAGTGAAAAATCCAACTTGGACCCTAATCTAAAATTTTTAATCAAGGTATTTCATATTATTATATATAAATTTTGACTTAGCCAAAGTAATACCATGATTCAAAAACCTTAATTAAGTAATCTTAATCGAGTCTTGGGGATCATACCTTGGATCTTTGAGTTGTAACATTTTGTAAGAGCACTTTTAAACAAATCAGATCATTAGAAAACTCAATGATCTAGACATTAATATAACATTTTAAAAGGTACATCATTAATATTTGTCATGTAATAACATGACTTTAAATCTTTCAATTCATATAATCCCCATTTTTAGGGAAATGGGGAATGCTGATCTCAATAGGTTGTAAAAATAAAAACAATGAAACAAAGGATTTTAATGCTAAAATTTCCCAAATTTCCACAAAAATTAAGATAGGCCAAACATGCATGTACAACCATATAATGAAAAATCCTTCTAAAAAAGGGGTGTCCCCACTTGTCCATAGAAAATTCAAGGTGGGGTGTGTTGAATACAACAAATTATTATAATTTGAAAGGAATATTTCCATTGAAATATAATATTGGTTACTCTATTTAAAATATGGTTTTAATGATGGAATGTAGCCCATGTTTCTATTTTTTTGAATTTTTCTATTACTATCCATGGTCTAATTTTGTTTACAGACATGATGAAATTTAAACTAAAGTAAGAATATACAAATCTTGTGGGTTGGAAAAATGAAGAAAAAATAAAATAGATAAGTGTTGTGAAAGAGCTCAAATTAAGGGTTGAATGGATTTGTGCAAGTGATGATATAATAAAAAAAGTTTTTATCTTCATACTCATTTTCAAAGAAAATATGATTTGCAAGATTGTTGATGATAGAAAAAGAGTGCATTTTTTGAAATATTTCTATGGAGTGGTACAAATCAAAATTATAAAATTTTTCCCAATTTAAAATTGATCTCAAGTGGAACAATGTATTAAAAAAAAAATCCAGCCTCCTAGGAATTTGAGATGAGTCACGAAAGTAATAGGTTTCATATTGATGAATAAAGAATTTAAGATAATATTCAACATAAAAAAATTATGGATTTTGAAGAAAAAATAAGAAATAATTAGCAAGAAGTTTATGGTCATTTCAAATGCCAAGAGCTTTTAGTCCCAAGATCAGAAGTGGTGACACCTATAGGATATTTGATTCAACCATTCAAGGTTGAAAAATTACAAGATTAGCCAAAAGTTGAAGATGTTGGAGGTATGTATTATGTTTTTTATGTTTCAAGTTTCAAATCAAAACATCATCCTTACATTCATGAGTAAAATTTGAGCATCATGTATAATTGTATAAATACAAGTAGTCTTGATATATCAATTACACATGGTCAAGTGTTTAAACCAATATTCATATTTACCCCCATTCCTCATATCTTTCCCATAGATGCAATTAAAAATATGTTGTTGTCTTTAGTCACATATTTAAAAGTGTTTTCATCATTTTGCTAAATTTTATCCCACAAAGACTCATACTTTTTCCAACCTGTAAATTGATTTTATTTAGTCTTTTTGCATTTTTAGTTATTTTGTAAATAATTTACCTTTTTTAACATTTTAGTTTATGTTTTTACCTTCCATTTTTTCATTGTGTGTGTGTTTAATAAAACCTAGCTTGTGAGCTATGGTTTTTTCTCCTTCTACCCATGTTGGTATATTGAGACCATAAGGTGTTTGGTTGTTTGTGATCTTTGATGGAAGATTGCTTGTTCTGTAGAATTTGAGTTTTGGAAGGTGAATATTATTTCCATATATAATTTAAATCCTTGTCATGTTTTTAACATGATATGACTATTGGTGGTCACTCAATTGGTGTAACATAATATATATATAAACAATGAAGTTATTTTAAGAAATCCTTGGCTGAGAAGTTTATCTTTTGTAAATGTAATTTTCATTCTTTTTTTGAGGTCAAAATTGTAGTTATTTGGCCTTTAATTATTCAATAAAATAAAATGATAAAGAGAATAATTTTTTAATAATTATAGAGGATACTACTACTTTCTTTATAATTACTTTAGTGAATAAAGGTCAAAATAGGGTAATTTAAGTCTACAGGATCTAGTGGACTGATGTAAGAGAAAGGAATGTTTTTGATATTAAATTATAACTATTTTAGCAATGATAGGTCACATTGGGAATAAAATACCCCTATGGACTCTTGGGAAAAATAATCAGAGGTTATAAATAAAGATCTTGAACATACATTTAGTAGATAATTACCTATAAAAATTGCAAGTGGCATTAATTATGAACACTTGGATGGTATTCAAGTACATATATTTGTTTTAGGTGCAAAACATGATAGTAGAAAAACTAAGTAAGATATGCTGAGAAAGGGATTATAGGTAGAACATGGTGATCGTATATTGAGTTCTATGGTAGAATAAGTTGAAGTTATCTTATTTAAGTTTTTTACTTTAATATAAAAGTGTCTTGTTAAAGTTGTGAAATAAGTAAAATGTCAAGATATTAAAATGTAGAAAAGCATAAAAGATGTTGTGTTGACACTATTACAACAAGAGGTTGGTCAGTTATAGGAGGTAAAAGATATTATCAAATTTGAACAATACAAAAGGTGAAGTGTAAAAGTTTCCATGTTCCCATAAGGAGGTATCATAACCTATGGTAAATAATCATATGGGGTCTATTGTAAGGTAATTTATGTACTAAAAAGAGTGAAATAATGACCAATATTTTCATTGACACATATGTGATCCATGGTACAACCATCAAATGTACTAAGTTTTGGAAATTTATTATCAAAATGTTATAACATTAGTAGAGTAAGATTAAAATTTAGGTCAAAGAACAAAATATAGAAAATACAACATAAATAGGGAGTTCAAGTTTTAAAGGTGGATTATTTAGATGATAGTGGCTATATTATGATTAATTGTGAGCAAAAATGAAGTTTATGAAACTATAATAGAAAGATAGACACCATGGAAACATTGCATAATATGAATGAGGATGAGATTGCACTATTTGATAAAGCTAGGAAAAATTGAGAAGATAGAAATCATCTTTGAGAAGTTTATTGAACTAACTAAAGTGAAAATAAAAATAGCAAGAAAGGAAATATTTTGAGTGTGTATTGGCCATGGCTATATTTTTTTCATCATCTATTTTCATCTTGTAAAGATGGTGCAAAATGATCAATATTTTAAACCTTGAAATAATATCTCTTAAGGAGAAGAAGGCTGAGGACTAAGCTAATTGAGTAAATTTATTTGAGTCATTTTGTCCAAAATTTCATGTGCCACTTTTAATCTTGGTCAAAGAAATTGTAATTGATAGGTGTAAAATCCAAAATCCAAAATGTTTCTCCTAGCTATGATAATATAATTAGATTGACGTCCAAACATATCATGCCACTTTCCACTCAAGGGATATGACAAGCATTTTAATGTTCATTTTTCTTTGAAACATTTTATCAAATAGTTGGATCACCCTTATGAATTATGCAAATATTTGAAGGCTAATACCACAAACTTTGTGATCATCCTCCTACTTCATTATAGGTGAAGAGGTTGAAGCATCCTCCTTAAGGATAAAATTTCATCGAGCATTATATTAGAGCCATTAGTTGTTGATGTGCAATTGATAGGTATAAATATAAGTGATGAAAAAACTAAGTAGATGGGTCGATGGTTTGTTGAATTGTACCAAACTTATGTGAGTCATTTTGTCAAACAATTCACATTCCACCTATAGATCTAAAGCAAATGAAATTAATGAGTGTAGGTCCAAAGCCAATGCAATTGATAGGTGCACAAATAAGTGAGTTAATAGGCACTATAATATGGTGAGTATTGATAAAATGGAATTCCAACAATAGAAAATTAATAAAATAAAAAGAGGTATAAAATCATATAATTAATGAGCCACAAGCTTCACCCATAAGTTAATAAGAGAACCAAAATTTTGCCAATTCATTCATTATATGGGGTGGCTTACTATGTGTTGAGGTAGCCCTATTCTCAAGCATATCAACAAAGGTTGAAATAATTGGAATGAATGTTGAAGGAATAGGTTTAAGTCATGGAATGTTACAAAAGGAATTATAATGAATATGAATAAATTCACATTGAATTAGAAATTTTAAAGTTACAATTGAGGGAGTTTAATGATATGAATGTTTCATGAAAGATGAGAGAATTATGAATAATTCAATATCAATGATTCAAAGTGTAGGCATCGACATCCATTATGAACATGTGATTATTAATTTTAAGGATTATGCTATGAGGTCAAAGCATTAGATTTCTATGGGATTTATACTATTAATTTTTGATATTATCCTTGATTTTACATACAACAATTCTATAATTTCATCTATTTTTGCTTCACAGTGTAATAAAAATGATATCTCATTGTGGTATGAAGTAAAAGAAATAAAAAATGATTTTATTCTAAAACTTAGCTAGTTTAATCAAGATTATTATTTTAGTGTTAGAACTATTCTTGAGTATGCATAGGTTATTTATGAAAAATTAGAAAATTAGCTTGAAAATGAATGTATGAGGCTGATTTCCATAAGCAAACACAAAATTTTCACACATGGATTTGGCCTAAAAACTCATGTTCATTCCATTACGATTGGGATAGGCAAACTGGCTTCCATTTAGACATATCATAGCAAGAGAATAGTGGAGGTTTACAAGTAGTTTGAGTAGGTTGGATGAGGCAGGGGTCATTAGCATTTTTTGGAATACTCCTACATTTCTCTAGGGAATGTGCTTCCAGAGTTAGATCCAAATGTTGTAGTGAAATTTGGCAATCCAAATTTCACTACATTTTTATCACTTTTTCATAATTTTTCATTTTATCCTATTTTCCATCATATTTTACGGGACCCCATAGCCCAATGGACAAGGTAATATTTTTGAGTAACCCACATGTAGAAAGTTGTAAATTTGATGTTGTGGTCTAAAGGAATAACTAACTTAATTACATTATTAATTATTTTTAAATTAGTTAATGTTAATTAAAGTCATTAAATGTGTTGGAACACAAATATATATTGAGAGGGGGGGGGGTGAATAAGTAGATCAACTAAAACCAATCCTTTAATCCTTTTAAAGCAAATTCAAAAGCCTATGCAGATTAAGATATAAATGTAAAGATCACATACACACATAAATACACATGACACTAGATTTATATGTGGAAAAACTAAAGGAAAAAACCATGGAGAGAATAACTACTAGAATCTACTATTCTAATCCACCCTCATGATTAATGCCTCACTTGGTAAAACCTCATTGGTTACAAGCCTCACTGGCTACAAGCTTCACTGGAAAAACCTCATTGGTTAGATTTAAGGACACCAATCATAAGGAGACACCAATCCCCTAACTAAGCATCAAATTAGCTAATCTGATGGCACTAACCAATCAAATCTATGGAGATACAACTCTAGATTACAACATTGATTCATAAATGAATCAAAATCTATTCTCTGTTACAAGTCCAATCTATAACATGTTCATACTATGGAAATTCTCTTTGTGCCTTCTTCCTCTCTACCCATTTCTCTCTATATTTGGATATATATTTATCTGACACACTTCATCTCACTCTATCACTATGTATTAATGTCTATATATATCTATGTCTGACACTCTTTAATAGAAGCTCATCTTCTCTACACTTCTACCTCTATGTCTATATATTTTTGTTTGACACAATTCCAATAGCTCCAACAACATTTTATTTTTCCTAGATATCATATATATAAATAAATGATCTAGGGTTTCATATCTTTTATGTGTTCACACTCAGACTATAACACATCATATCAATTCTAGACTTTAGTTTATTAAGACTTGAATTATTAGTTCCCATGTCTTGATTCCATATATCATGCCATAATTATAGGTCTATTTACTATCTATAACATCTGTTAGACTGAATTTTTGATGCACAAGATCTTTAATGTAGATTTGATTAGTTGGATTGATCAATCTCATTATTTGTGTCAAGATATAGAGCTTATACGCAAGTTCCTACATGTTCTTGTAACTAACAATTTTTATTTAAACACTTTAAATACTTGCCTTTGATCTCTTTCTTTGCACCATCTCCAAGATCTCTCTCTCTATGAAATTTCTCTACACTATAAAATTTTAATGTTACACTCTTTAAAATGCATCCGTCGATCTCTAGATCCTATCTCCCACATGTCATTAGTTCTTTGAACTTGCATGAACTTTACCTTGACTTGGTCATTAAACTTCAACACTTTGGACCTCATCTCATTTCTTCCTATATCTTTTGATCAATTTCACTCCATCAATCTTCTCAAATCTACTTAGTCTTTAACTTGCCACTATTTCATTAAACATCAAGAAATTTATAACATTTGAGTCTATTCACTCTATTGGATCTTCTTTGCATGATCACCCATACACCATCATATATTCTAACAAGCTTGATATTTATATTTAACATGCTCACTCTCATTGGTCCTCTATCTAATAGACTCATGTACTTATGACACTTGGCATTAGCACATTCACTCAGAGGGACCTTTGACACTTTGAATTTGACACGCTCTGTTGGATGTCTAATGTCTGATTAAGTGTGAACCATTGATCTTCCAACTAGATTTATCATTAACTCTGATAAGCTTATGCTCATTGGGTCTCTGTCTGACAAGCTCTATGAATGTGACCCTTATCACTAACACTTTTACTCAAAGAAGCCTTTGACAATTTGAATTTTCTTTGCTTTGTTGAATCATCTACGTATGATGAAATGATAGCCATTGATCAAGCTGGGACATATATTAAGTTTTAGATTTAGGAAAATATAAAGTCCTTTGATCATTACTTGGAGTTGGTAATTACTAGGTCGAGGGGCTGATTTATTAATGATGATATGGAATTAAGTTTTAACTTAAGTTATTGATTCCAAGCTATACCAATTCAACATTAAAATAGAACTTTGCTTGTTGACACCATGGATAAACCTTTAGGATTTTACTATGAAACCCTATAATGTCTGAGATCAAAGATAATTCAATTGTAAGCTCATTCCTTTTTCTTTGAACTTACAGACTACATATTCAAGATGTTCATGATAAAACCATAACAGATCTTCTATCTATTTGACTTTAAATAAACATAAATGGTCTCTTTAAAAGCATGACAACTTTACATAGTGTAATTATGAAACATGCTCTTCTCTTCATCAATCCTGCCTGATCCTTTTGACATCAATGACATCCATAGCGTCCCTTTTGACATTAATGACAATCATATTACCATCATTCTCACCCTTTGACATTGATGGAAAACTAAATGCTCTGATGCAATCTTAATGTTATGATCTTCTACTAATTTGACCCTTCTCTGGCATTGCATGCATTAGCTTGTAATGAGTATGAACTAAAGTTGTTCATACCAAACTTGATCTGCTTCTTCTTTGAAATTTGCACTTTTTCTTCAAACTTTTGTAGAGATAATTTTCTCTTTTTCTCCCATAGAGATAATTTGCACTTTTTCTTCCCCTTTGACATCAATGGCAAAGGGACTCTTTCTTACTATTTGTCCAAATGTTCTCCCCTTTTATCATATAAAGGAGTTTGTCCAAAAATATACAATCATAAAATCATTAAATATTTTCAAAATATACATATCTAAGTTACCTTTTCTCCTTTTCTAGGGATCAATAAGGCTTTTATGATCCTTCCTCTAGACTTATGCTCCATAACTAGTATCAAGTGATATAATGTAGGATATATCACTTCCAAATTTTATTCGATTACATCACTTGAGCATATTTATGTCCCCATACATAATCATATGATCTTAGGACCTGACCAATTATAAATCTCCCACTTTGTTTATGCATGAGGATTCAATATACTATCTAAGCACCTAACTTGGTTTTTTCAAGTCATCATCTCAACCTACTTGAGTTAACATCTGTATTAGACAACGCCTTATCTTTCAATCTTGACTAAAGCATCTCACATATGCTCCTTTTCACATCATACATATCTCCTCAGGCCATTCAAACTATTTGAGTTATCTCCCCCTAACTCCATGTTCCATCTTTGCACCAAGGGATTGCCTATATCACACCATAACTTCATTTGTCAATGGTTTCTTGCATTAGAAACCTTATGCCAAATGAATATATATATATATATATATATATATATATATATATATATATATATATATATATATATATATATATATATATATATATATATATGAGATGTGCTCCAACAATCTCATTATGTCATATTGAAACACTCATTCTATCCTTGTAGACACTACATACATAACACTTGACTTGATTTGATCAAGCCATTATCACATCTTGGCACACCAACTTTAACTAGGAAAACTCATTTCTTGCCTTTAGAATCTTTTGAAGAACACCACTTGATTCTTTAATGAAAGGAGTCTCTTAAAAATCATAGATAGATATACCTTAATTCATAATATCCTAGAATAATGTGAAACTAGGAGTTGCCCATAACTCCTCATATTCCTTCTCCTCCTTAGTCATCTTGTGCTTTTAGTTTTTCTTCTTCTTCTAAGGCTTAAGAGAAGTAAAATGCTCATCCACTATGATATTATCCTTTGGATTAATAGTACATAGAGAAAACATGGATTCATGATATACCTTTTCTTCTAATGAATCTTCCTTGCAGCTTGGAATCTCATCACTAGGAATAGAAAAATGATGTTCTATGCATGAAAGTTTCTCAAAAATAGTAAAATGTTCACTTGAAATTTTACATACCTTAGAACTATGCTTAACCAACACCTTAGACTTTTCCTTGAGCTTTGTCTACTCATTCTCAACATGTGTAGACATTAATATCTCTTGACATTTTCCAACCTCCATAGCATTCTTCATCATGGATTGATCTTTCACTTTCCATACATGCTTGGGTTGCTTATTGTCCTATTGGGATTAATTTTCTCTTTTGTAGAGACTTGTGAACCTTTATTACCATTGGGAGGCATGTTTTTCTTCACACTTTATACTTTTGGTCTTTCAAAGCTTTTTCTACATTATTTAGATATGTAACCAAAATTATTACAATTATATCACATTACATTTATATCTACCAAGGGTGTAAATGAATTTTTTCTTACAAAGTTGGTTTTTCTTATAGGTACAACTCTACATTTACTAATATTATAACCAAATTGATCACAAATATAAAAATAACCATAAAAAGACGAGGAATACCTAGTCATAGCATTGGGTTTCCTTATTGGTCTTCTTACCTTTATGTAACCATCTACATCAGTTACCTTTGTCTTTTGTATCTTCCTTTCCTTAGGCTTATTTTTAGCTTTAGCCTTCTTCACATCAACATTGCTTGTGTTTTTATTTGTATCTTTGCAAGCTTTATCTTTCTTTTCTCCTAATCCTTCTACTTTTAAATTATCATATAACTTATTAGATACATTATTTATGGGACTTTTCCCCTTTTCATAACCAAGACCAGATTTCCCTTTTGATGTCTTTTGAGAGCTGATCAATTCATCAAGAATATCTGATCCTCCTATCATCTTCAGACCTTTGATTATTTGTTCTTTAGCCTTTTCAAGCTCTTTTCTCAAAGCCAATATCTCTACTTCTAGCCTCATACACTCATCATATTTGAATTGTATTTCAATTTTGACTACATATTCTATTCTTATAGCCTCTTAAACTTGAATATTAAGGCTTACTATCATCTAGAGAAATCTTTCAAGACTTTTGGATAGTTTTTCAATTTCTTTTTGTCCAAGCTTCTTGTGCCTTGAGTTTTCTTTTCTTAGATCATCAATCTCATCTAGAGCATAGATGAGTTCATACTCAAGGTCTACTTCTCCTTCCTCTTCTTCATTAGAGTCTTAAAATTCTTCTTGATCTAGATCTATAAAAGTTTATTCTAATGCCATGAGTAGGGATTCATTTACCTCAGCCACAAAGGCACAACCATGGTCATCATCTGAGATATCACTATCATCCAATGAGTCACTATCTTATCTTATATACAATATTTTCTTGTTTTTAAATAGGTTCCTCCTTTTAGATAATGGGGCTTCATCTTTTGGCCATCCTTTTCTTGCTCAAAGTTATCCTTTTTCTCATAAAGGCATTTAGTAGTAAAATGTACTACCTTACCATAGTTAAAGCATTTAAAGAGTAACTTACCTTTGTATTTTCTAGATTCTCTTTTCAATTTTTTGATAAAGTTGGCTTCTTCTTCATTAGTCTCCTCAGATCTAGATGTAGATGCTTCTAATTTTTATTTCTTGAATGATTTGAATGGAAATTCTCTCTTAGGAGTATCTTCTTCTCCCATTCTCATCTCATAGGCAGTGAAGGTTCTATGCAACTCATCTATAATGAGCTTATCTAGATATATTGCTTCCTCTATTGTAGAGATTTTAGAATCATACCTTGATGGAAAATATCTTAGGACCTTTTTGAAAATGATTGATCCTTTCATTTATTCTCCAAGGCCTCTGATTGTATTGACTATTTCATCTACCCTAAGAAAGTAGTCTAAAATATTCTCTTCTTTAATCATTTTAAAACCCTCAAACATTCCTCTGTATATTTGTAGCTTTGCCTAATTTACCTTGTCATCACCTTCATATATTATCTTTAACTTGTTCTAGATATCTATTTCATTTTGACAATGTATCACTTTGATAAAATCTTATTTGGACAATCCATAGAGAATAACATTCTTTGCCTTGGCATTACTCTCATATGCCTTATTGGTAGCTTGATCAGTAGGAGTTGTAGCAAAGGATATATATATATATATATATATATATATATATATATATATATATATATATATATATATATATACCATAAACATCCATACATTAAACCCTAATGAGAATAAATATGTTTCCATTCTTATGCTCCAAAATGCATAGTTAGATTCATCAAAGAGAGGTGCCTTGTTTGATGAAGATCCTTTTTGACTAGCCATTATGTTCACTATTTCAAGATCTAACTGAGTTGATTAAGCTTCTTTCAAGGAAACCTATGCTATAATAATAATTATTGGAACATAACTATCTACTGAGAGGTGGGGTGAATCAGTAGATCAATTAAAACTGGTCCTTTAATCTTTTTAAAGCAAATTCAAAAGCATATGTAGATTAAAATATAAATTTAGAGATCACACACACAAAAAAATACACATGACACTAGATTTGTATGTGCAAAACCCAAATGGAAAAACCATAATGAGAATATCTATGAGAATCTACTATTCTAATCTAGCCTCATAGTCAATGCCTCACTTGGAAAAACCTCACTGGTTACAAGCCTCACTGACTACAAGCCTCACTAGAAAAACCTCATTGGTTATATTTAAGGACAAAAATACTAAGGAGACACTAATCCCCTAACTAAGCACTAATTCAGATAATCTAATGACACTAACCAATGAGATCCATGGTGCTATAATTCTAGATTACGATGCTGATTCATAAATGAATCAAACTCTATTCTCTGTTACAAGTCCAATATTTAACATGCTCATACTATGCACATTATCTTTGTGCCTTATTCCTATTTACCCCTTTCTCTTTATGTCTAGATATATCTTTATTTGACACACTTCATCTCACTCTTTCACTCTATATTTGTGTCTATATATATCTATGTTTGACACTCTTTAACATCTCATTTTCTCTGCACCTCTACCTCCATGTCTATATATTTTAATTTGAAATAATTATAATAGATCCAACAACATTTTATTCGTCCTAGATATCATATATAAAAAAATTGATCTAAGGTTCCATATCTTCTATGTGTTCACACTCGAACTATAACCCATCATATCAATTCTAGACTTTAGTTCATTAAGACTTAAACTGTTAGTTCATACATCTTAATTCCATGAATCATACCATAATTATAGGTCTCTTTACAATATAAATCATATTTTAGATTCAATTTTTGATGCATAATATCTTTAATGTAGATTTGGTCAATTGGATCGATCAATATCACTATCTATGTTGAGATATAGAGTTTATATGCAAGTTCCTGCATGTTATTGAAACTACCCATTTATATTTAAACACTTTAAATACTAGTCTTTGATATCTTTATTCATGCCATATACAAGCTCTCTTACTCCATCAGATCTTTGTATGCTTTTAAACTTTAATGTTTCACTCTTTAAATGCATATGTCAATCTCCAAATCCTATCTCCCATGTGTTGTTAGATCTTTGAACTTGCATAAACTTTACCTTGACTTGGTTATTATAATTTGAAACTTTGACCTCATCTCTCTACTTCTTATATATTTGGATCAATTTTTATTTGTTTATCTTCTCAAGCTTGCTCAGTCTTTAACTTACCACTATGTTGGTAAACATTGAGAACTTTATAGCATTTGAGTCCATTCACTCCATTAGATATACTTTGCATGATCACCTGTGCACTATCAAATCTTCTAAAAAGATCAATATTTATCTTTTATAGGCTCACTTTCATTATTTTTCTATCTGATAGACTCATATGTTTGTGATTAGCATGTTCATTCGAAGGGACCTTTGACACTTTGACTTTGCCACACTTCATTGGATCTCTAATGTTTGACTAAGCATGAACTTTTGATCTTCTAACTAGATCAATCATTAACACTAACAAGCTTGTGATCATTAGGTCTTTGTCTAAAAAGATCTATGAATGTGACACTTTTCACTATCTTATTTACTCAGATGAGCCTTTGACAATTTGACTTTTCTTTTCTTCATTGGATCATCTGTGTATGATGAAGTGATATCCTTTGATCAAGATGGTACATATATTAAGTCTTAGTCTTAGGAAAATATAAAGTCCTTTGATCATTACTCAGAGCCAATAATTGCTAGGTCAAGGGGTTGGTTTATTAATTATGATATAGACTTAAGTTACCAGTTCTTGGCTATACCAAGTCAACATTAAAATAAAACTTTTCTTATTGATTCCATGGCTAAACCTATAGGATTTTACTATGAAACCCTATAATGTCTAAGAGCAAAGATAATTCAATTTTGAGCTCATTACTTCTCCTTTGAACTCATGGACCACATATTCAAGATGTTCATGATAAACCCATGTAGATATTCTATCTATTTGAATTTAAACATCCATAAATGGTCTCTGTAAAAGCATGACAACTTTACACAGTGAAACTATGAAACATGCTCTTCTCTCCATCAATCCTACCTAATCCTTTTGACATTAATGACATCCATAATGTCCCTTTTAATGTCAATGAAAATCATATTTCTAATAAAATGACTATGTATTTTTGGTCATTTTGTGAATTATTTAGTTTTAGAATCAATATTGCTTTGTAAATGTAAGGAGAAAAGTGAATTTAATATTGTAAATTTTCCCAATAATAAAATAAAAATATCAAGAAATGAATGGATTTCATCTTCTTTGGTGGAGGAATAGATTTAAAAAAAATAAAAAAAAACTAGATTTGTAGAGTGTCTTCTTTCTTGCAAGTTCTTTGAGAGAGTGGGCTACAACTTTTTTTGGAGTTATGTAATTTATAGGTTATAGAAATGAAATACAAGAAATAAAGTGAGATTTTTCTTGGGTTTTGTAGATTGTAATGTCCTTTGATTAATAATTTCATGTTACTATCTGTAGATAAAGGATCCATTAAAATTTTTCACTTTCTTGATTATATGTAACCTATGGTGTTTTCAAACTTTGTGTTGAAAACCCCTTGTATGAGTTTATTTTGATGTCCACAAGTTTAATGCATGCTTTATCTCAAATAATCTTTGTACCAAGTGTGTGCAATGTATTTTGTGAGGAGACTTTGCACTTCCAAGCATGCCTTTATTTCCAATACACCAGTTATCCCTATGTTCACTTTTATGTGAGAGGGAATAATTTTATTTCTTTTATTTATTCTCAATTTATTCCAATGGTTCTCTATTTTTATTCTATTGTGGGTTTCTCTTCTATTTTAGTTATATTTTATAATTTTGTTTTATCTTGTGATTTCCAAGTAAAAGTAAATAATAACCCCAAAATTATAAAATATAATTAAAATAGAAGAGAAACCCACATATCTTATGATGGAATGACAAACACAGAGGAGAATCACCATCTCTATAGTGATTTATCTAACTATTGATGAATTTGTGTTGCTTCTTATTTGGTGGGTCACAAAATGAAAGTGGAAAAAATTTACACTAATAAGTATAAAAATTCAAATGAATACTTCAATCTTGAATCAAATTCTACTCTAAACGCTAAAATTATTATTTTTAAATAAAATATTGACTCTTACTTTCAATTCACTTATCATTAGTGGCATTCACATTAAATTTCATCATCAAATTTTATTATTCTGTATGAACAAATGCATGTGTATGTATAGAGATTTAAAATTAATTTTAGGAGAAATTGGTATGCAAGTTGACACACAATGGGTGGGAAAGTCCAACTAATAGGAAAACATATGGCATGAGAGATCCAAAATAGGGGTCATAAGGCCCTTTTATGAACCATATAGTGTGTGATAATGGTGACCTAAAAACCTTATAATTTATGATATTGGTGACCCATAAAATCATGCCAAAAGGAAAAAAATAGCCAGGAAAAAAAGAGGGAGGGAAGAGAAAGTAGAAGGGAAAAGATGGGGTAAAACATGGAAAAAATAGGGGAAAATGTGAAAATATGAGCCTAATATTGACCAATAATTTATAAACGCATAAGTAGCCTAAAATAATTTAGTTTGACAACTAATCGACCAAAATTAGGTGTTTATATGATTCCACTTGTTTATGTGTGTGTGTATACATATCAAAGCAAAAAAAAAAAAAAAAAAAAAACTTAACTATAGGGTTAATATAAGATGCCTTGAATATCCAAATATTTAAGAGTTGATGAATTCGATATAGGAATTTGTGTTGCTTCTTATTTGGTGGGTCACAGAATGAAAGTGGAAAAAATTTACACTAATAAGTATAAAAATTCAAATGAATATTTCAATATTGAATCAAATTCTACTCTAAATGCTAAAATTATTATTTTTAAATAAAATATTGACTCTTAATTTCAATTCATTTATCATTAGTGGCATTCACATTAAATTTCATCATCAAATTTTATTATTTTGTATGAACAAATGCATGTGTATTTATAGAGATTTAAAATTAATTTTAGGAGAAATTGGTATGCAAGTTGACACACAATGGGTGGGAAAGTCCAACTAATAGGAAAACATATGGCATGAGAGATCCAAAATAGGGGTCATAAGGCCCTTTTATGAACCATATAGTGTGTGATAATGGTGACCTACAAACCTTATAATTTATGATATTGGTGACCCATAAAATCATGCCAAAAGGAAAAAAATAGCCAGGAAAAAAGAGGGAGGGAAGAGAAAGTAGAAGGGAAAAGATGGGGTAAAACATGGAAAAATAGGGGAAAATGTGAAAATATGAGCCTAATATTGACCAATAATTTATAAACGCACAAGTAGCCTAAAATAATTTAGTTTGACAGCTAATCGACCAAAATTAGGTGTTTATATGATTCCACTTGTTTATGTGTGTGTGTATACATATCAAAGCAAAAAAAAAAAAAAAAAACAAAGTTAACTATAGGGTTAATATAAGATGCCTTGAATGTCCAAATATTTAAGAGTTGATGAATTCAATATAGGAATGATAGTGAGGTAAAAGTCAAAAATAAATATAGATCCCCTAATTTTAACCATGAAGGGTCATGAATATCTTAGAACAAACATCCTCACTCTTGTGTCCTATGATCAAAACATTGTACTCCTTAAATTCTATAACGTGTCATGTTAGTCCAAAAAGAACAACATAATCATGGATAAGTGTATATGAATATATCCTATTGAATAAAATAAAAAATAAAAATATTATAAATGATGGACCTGGTGTGGTCTAAACATGTGTGAATGCCCTTATAGAAATCCAAATATTGAAACCTATATTAAATCTTATATGCATTTAGAGTATAAATTTTGGAAAGAAAAATTGTAAGTAAATTAAATAAAAATAAAAAGGGGTTAAGAAATATCCTAGATAAATCCCATGCTAGGAACAAGTATCACATGTCATGTTCGTCTTGAAAGTTAATATCTGTCTGTCCTCTCAAGTAGAAAAAAAAGTATGGAAGTGTCTAATGGACTGGTGTAAAAGATATAAGTGGATAGTATTTTCTTCAAATTTTGAGATGTGGGAAAATTAATGAAGCACAAATTTTAAAATAAAGGATTATACTTGCCATTTATAAGATAGGAAATAAAATCACTAGTGCCTAACATAGTAAGATATCATCATGAAATCATGTATGTCATAGATAAATGACCCAAAATGATCAAGATATAGATAATGCAAGTATATAAACAATGAGATTCCATCTTTTACAATATTTAAATAATATAAACACAATAGAGATATATCGCTCATGGATAAGATATAATAAATGAAGTGCCAAGATATAAATCGCCAATATAAATAATGTAGTAACAAGTTTATCAAAGTAAAATATTATTTTAACTTATTTTTTATTAAGTATGATCTAATAATATATAACATTTAAAAAAATTATATTTTTTAATATGTGACAATGAAACATTGATCTTAATGTAAAATCAAAGTTTTATTACAAAATCGTACTTGATATTTATGGAAAGTACTAAGAGGATATATATATATATATTTAGTGAGCTAATATTATGTGTGGTTCTAAAAATGAATGTAGGTAGCTAAAAAGGATATAAAATGGATTATAAATCATTCAAATTAGGAACATGATTTTTCAAGATTTAGACACTATTTTCATACATAAGCATTTACTATTTATGGACTTATCCCATGAATTATTGCTTCAGTATTTTGGCATAAGTCACTACAACTTGATTGAAATAAGTCTTATTATATAATATAAGGTGTTTATTGTATGTGAAAATCTATAAAACCTATCTCCTCTTCAAAACTATAGCTCCACTTTTGACACTAGGTTAACTTATAAAAATGAGGAAAAGAGGTTGGTTGAGCTGACCTCAACCACTCCCCACTAAATGGCTAAGTGTTTCCCATATATTTATTTCTCTAAAAAGGGAAGTAAAATTGTATGTAGTTCTCCTCATTAGGTGTATGTTTGTAATAGTACTCATTTTATGAATGCAACATATAATATAGATTTCAACACTTGAAAATGGAAAAATTGGCTTAGATTAGGTGTTTTAGACTTGGCTAGGGATTATTATTTATGACCAATTTATAAATTTTGAAGTTTAAGGTAATTATTTTGAATATATAAGTAAAATAATATACTTTATTAATTCTTGCTTGAAATTTATATATAATGAAATATGCTTACAAACATTATGTATTTATATGAAATATTACCATGACACTAACATGTGAAGCATATGGGACAACCCATAAAGATGTTTTAAATTTAAAAAATGAACATTATTTGGTACAAGGACATGTACATCAGGGTTGGACACCTGCATAATTATATAGGTGTCTAAGTCTATTAGAGTTTTTTGAATGGTAGGAGTAATGATTTGATGATCTAGAGACAATTTGAGTATCATAAATAATATGTTAGGTACAAACTATGGAATTCCTGTAGGTGAGAGATACAAAATCAAGAAGGTTGGACCCATATAAATCATATGGATTTAATATAAGAGTTTAAAATAAATATATGTATATGCACAGGTGATGTAATGTGAAGATAGGTCAATATTGATATTTACAAACTTATAATACTATATTTTAGTGTCTTTAAATTCTCCTCTTTTATTCTAGCATTAAAATTAAAAACATTGCTAGACTAAAAGGAGAAAGAGATGTACTTGAGTATATAAACACATTTTATCTTTGGGAGAATCTCTGAATGTGTAGATTATTCCATGTGAACCTACATTGAACATGTAGAAATAAATGTTAATTTCTGAAATGAAATTTGAAATGAACTAGACAATTGTAACTATTTAAATTTAAAGAGAAAAGAAAGAATACACCTATAAATGGGTAAATCATGTTGTGCTATGACGCTTTGGATATGATGATTCATTTTTAAGCATCAGATAATTTACTTCATACTAAGGATTTTAGAGAATTGGTGGTGATCATGCCCTAATGGATATATATGATAAGGCAAGGGCCATGGGTTGGGAAAATAAATTTCCCAACCCTCATGAAGAGGGAGTAATGATAGGCCATTGAGTGACATTCAATATCAACCACATTACTCATTTAACTAATCCTAAACCTTAATATGAAAGGGGAACCTAAATTATACTCATGTGAGGTGAAGAAACAATTGGAGATATACTTATAGATTCATTATGTTACATTAAATACCATAAATGTCACATCAAGGCAATTATCTTGAAATTATAAATATATATATTTATGTGTGTGTGTGTACATGCATAAATAATGTTCATGCCTCATAATTTGATCCAATGAGTGCTAACATATAAAATTCAATAGTGGATGCATGAACAATGTTCATTTACCAAATATAATCCAATAGATGCAAACATGATATAGGATTTACACACACACACACACACACACACACACACACACACACACACACACACACACACACACACACACACACACACACACACACACACACACACACACACATGCACACACACACACACATCACACTTTGTCCCAAATATGAAAATATATGAAAACCTGTAACTTATGTTCTTGTAAAATATGTGCATATTCCCAAAAATCTATCTCAATCAATAAATTCATGACCCATAATCTAAACCAAACTAATTATTTGAATCAATTAACTCTCTAAATAATATCATCTATCCTATATTATTAAATATATATATGGAGGGTTGAATCTCCATGAAAAGGCCACTAATATGTCCCCTTTTAAGGTGAGGAATGTAGCTTTAAAATTTCTCTTTTAAATATAAAATAATTCACCACGTCATGTCATACAGAAAGATGTAATCATTTAGAAGCAAGTGTAAACATGTGGATAATATGTCATCATAGTATGAATATACCATAAATAATATATGAAACATGTAATTTAAGGCATACATGTGTCATTCCAAAATAAATATAAAAATTAGGCATACCATAATAACCATAATTGATATAAGTACTAAATAATTACATAGGAAAAGTGCATGATATGGATCATGACACAACACATGAGAATTAAGGTGTGTGATATGTATCATGAAACCATAAAATAACATAAAATATTTGATTTATCCATTCATAAGTGAAAAATGTGATGGACATGATGCACATAATAAATTATATGCAATAAAATTCAATGTCATACAAGGAAAGATCCACACAAAGAATAATCAATGATTATCTTGTATGAAATGAAATAACATCAATCAAGCATATAAAAATAACATATCCATTAAATTTAGAATTGTAAAGATTATAATCAAGGGAGATATATGTGTAATAAATAAATTTATCTCAAATTGAATAATTTAAAGGTCACAAAAAGATATAACCTATTCCTAGGTATAATAATGTCCTGCATCTATGCATCCATGTATCATGTCAACATGTATGCCATGCACCCTAGTCATATATACTTAAAATACATGTGCATATGGGAAAACCATTTAAGCTACATGTATATAATAAAATATGGTAATAATTACTTGACAATAACAAGATTGACACACATTTACAACATATCACTTCCACACACAAATATGGTCTTGTCCTACCATTCTCTCACATTGACATGCTACCTTATGATTTTTATCCATTTATTTTATTTTTACACACCTATATAAACCTCAGTGTATATTTCAAACTATAATAATATCCTACATAGACATGCCTAGATGATTGGTTTAGTATAACTATAACTTGGTCAATAATGTTAGTTTGGGTTAGTATTGCTAGTCGATACTGACATGAGGTCAACAATATCAACCCTCTCCTAGAAAAAAATAATATTAAAAATAAAATATTTCCTTAAGGTTGGATCATATACTTATCATGTTGGTGGAACTTATATGGTACACATATATACACTACTACACATTGAGAAAATCTACCTTAATATTCCAAAATTGTAAATCAATCACTAGGAGTAGCCATAATCCAAGTCCAAATCATGCTAAATCCAAATCAAATAAAAAATTATCAAGTATCAAATCTAAATTATTAGTTTCATTCATATAGATAATAAACATAATTTCAAAATCATAATAGGTGTGAGAACTATGTGGGGCTTGATTTCCCTCCTTAGAGCATCAGATACATAGGCAATGGTCAATCATCAAACAAGGATGATTGAGGTTAGATTAACTCATTGTAATTTTATAGTATTTAAAAGGTTTTAAAACTCATGAACACACCTAGGATATTAAGGTGAAGGAGAATTAATTATATATTTTCACACATCATCAAGGTTTTATTAGCAACTCAAGTTGCACCCTATTGAATTAGATTACTAGTTCTCCTTCAAACATGGACTAACATTGGATTGGTCTACAGGCTATGGGATACCTATAACTTGACCAAACATCTAGATTATGAGGCTAGCTCATTTGATATATCAAATTTGAATCATTTTCCTAAAACCTATTTTGTATTTGGGGGGAAAAGAGTTATAAAGATAACTTGAAGGTAAAACCAATGCTAATGATGGTGATGCACCAATTATTGAATGATCCTCTCTTAACCTTGTTCTTAAGCACACTTGTGAATCAAAAGGGAATATATTATCAACTATAATTTGTTAATACAATATGAAACATGAGTATTTTAGATGAATTTTAGATAGAACATCTATAATTTAAAGGTAAGGTAATGGAGGTCTATAAAGACACTATACACTAATTCTCTCTTCAACACAATTCTATCCCTTAACACTTCATGTGACATGAAGAGGATGAAAAAATAGAATTATGTGAATGAGAGGACTTGAAAAATAAGATAAATATCATACTCATCTACAAATCAATAATCAAGAAACACACTAGTGACCATGAAGAAATTTGCAACAATCTTTTCTCATTAACTCAAGGTACAAGTTATAATTTTAACATAGTTCTTATATAATAGCCTGAGGGATCCCAAAAATAATCCATAAGGCCTGATTATATATAAAAATGAGGACTAAAAAAATCATAAATGGTGTAAAAGATAAGATAAGAACATCAATCTATCATTAACTCAAGTATCACTTCAGTTAGAAATAGATATAAATAGTCCTCAAGAAGTCTCTCCATGATTGGTGCTCTTTCATGACCTTATGCATTGAGATGAGGTAGTTGACTTATTTAACCTCATTTATAATCATGCTATGGCTTTAATTTTTTAGATAGCTCCTATAATTTACCATTTTAAGGCTAATTAACTCATAGATTAACACTCAAGATCAATTATGCATGTGATTGGTAGTTGAAGACTAGTTGTGCATGGAATTACCACTTGAAGACTATATATGCATATGATTTAAAATTAAGGGTCAGTTATGTGGAATGATTAATTTTCATTAGCTCTCATCAACAACCTTATATTCCATTTTCACTTTACTTGATTAACCAAGTAGGTCTACTAGGCTAATTAGGCCTAGTATCCTAATTGCTAATGTTTGATGGTCATAAAATCTTGCATGAAACCTTAGAAAACTATGAACAAATGAGTTTTAGACATAAATAAATTCATAAAATCATAACATGGAACTCATAAAATAATAAACATCTAAAAACTTGTTAAAATAGGTGACTAGGCCACCTTGTCCTTCACTCCTACAAACTGGTTAATTGAAAGAGACCCATAGTGGCACTTACAAGCATGGTTATAATAATTTGATGACTTGAAGAGATAGAAAAAGTGTCAAGATTTACTATCAAATGATTAACACTCTCTTAAACTACATTGTACATCTCTTTCTACACTTTTTTATCTCAAAACCTTATTTCTTGATAGGTCCATACACTATCCCTAAAACAAAGTGTCATGGCCATGAGCCTCCCTGAGTGTACTAAATGATCCAAGTGGTAGTAAAGGGATTTAAATCTATTTGGGCATATTTTATTTTAGTTATTCTCAATTGAGTCTATAGTAGGGTTTAAGAGTGCTCAAGAATCTTAATGATGATTCATAAAGTTTGGGAATCAAATGTCTAAAAAAATGCCACAAAACACTAGTATACGAGGCCCTCTACCTTTCCTAAATTTTATATCCTCTCATGCAAAATATCTGAACAATGGTGAACATACAAAGTCACCTCTTAGGGAAGAAACAAGATTTTTGAGTAGTGCTTGATGTCTTAAGGCCTAAATGACCAATCATATCACCTCTCCTATGGCTCGAATCTGACATACATCCTTAAACAACCTGATGATGACATTCATGAAGATTTGAATTACACTCATGACTTTGATTTTCCTTTTGCTACATCTTCTTGATGACACTGTTTAATGATGCTAATAGATAAACACATGAATATGTAAGGTTCTTCAGGATTCTAACCTCATTATGAGTTTTAAAGCTCTTATTATCTATATAAATCATGGATAACCTTACTAAGGTATTTTAGAGTCATGGCATTGGCTTAAATGAGCCATTTATCCTCTATCTCTATGCACATAACTTCTTGTTTAGACCTCTAGACCTATTTTATTGTAGAAATAGACATTAAGACATTTGTAGGTTATAATTGAAAGGTTTTTTTAAAGGATTTTAGGTCCATTATTCCTTTTATAACTCATTTTATATGCAAACACCAATCAATTTCTTACTTACATGTTCAAAATAGCCTTTTTAGGCCTAATTTGTACATCATGAATCTTTCACATGCAAATAAACTAACTATTATTATGTTTAAAAGAGTTAATAATACCACCAATATCATTTCATGGCTCAAACACTTCATTAGAATGCACATTTAGACATATTTATTCCATCGGGTGTTTCTCTAGGTTTTGCAAGGGTTTTTGGGGTATACACTTCTTAGTAATGATTCATAGAGTATGAAACCCTAATGGAAAACCTCTTTCCATAGGTTTAAATTACACTTACTCCTTTAATAACCATAATTAGCTTATTCTCCCATATAAATATCCATCAATATAAGTACATAGTGAAGTGGTGCTTCCATTGGCTGTCTAGTTTATGTAAGCAGAAAGGAAGGTTCAAGAGAAAAAATGAAAATTTGGTTTCATTATCTTCACTCCAAAACTTACCTAAGGATTTTAAATGACTCTCCACATCATTCTAATTCTCATTAATGTGAAATAACATATGAATTAGTTCAGAAATAGTAGTAGGCTTTCTTAGAGGCTTAAGGCATGTCTACATGTTTTAGCCCTTAAGGGAATATTGGAATGAAATTATAAGTTTGATCACTTTTAAAGAGTGTTTTAGGACCTATAAACATGTATCCATACTTCAAAAACCTTTACATGATGTTAAAACCCTCTTTCTTACCCATAACCCTTCAAAAAGTCCTCTTAGCTTCTTTAATGACTATCAAAAGATTGAAGTATGTCTATGACAAAAAATGTATGTTTACACTATTTATGTGACCTATATAATAGATTATAAATATTAAACCAATTATGGGGACCATTTTTACCAATTTTTGGAGATTAACTCCACCTAAAGAGGCTTCAAACCCTCAAATTCCTCCAAACTAGCTTTATATGTTGATTATGTGCAAATTCCCTTAGATTTCAACAAATGTAGGCCACTCTTTGATAATTTCATGTTTATAATATGGTTTATGAGTGGTTATTGGTTTTAAAACCCTTTAATCATCATCTTTAAATGAACTCCATTCCCTTAACAAACTGACAATCTTATTTCTCTTTCTTTACAAATGTGAGATCTCAAGGATAAGTGCACACAATAGCTTATTTTTATTGTGTTTTCATAATTTTAGGGTTATTAACATAATTATTAGGTTCTAAAATTTCATCTTAATATGATTTAGATCATAGGAAGGTTCAACTATCACTCAAATTTCCTTACCAATAGCTCAACATGTTTAATTGTTCATAAACAATATAGTACTAATAGCTATAAGTTGTGTAAGAAATGGTGACCATTGTGCTTGGTTCATAATCCATTTTAAATTAATTTCAATGGTTTAACTTGATTTTGAACCTTAAATATTTCCAAACACAAAAAAAATGTTTACTAAACACCATAAGTATACCTTCCATCTTTGGTCAAAACCGAGTTTTGCTCCATCATTAGGCTAGTTATAGGTTCATATTTGATTATCTCATTAAGTATATGAAAATAAAAACACATCCATTTATTTGTATTTAATATTTAATGGATTATAAATTTTATCTATACAACTTTTATTTCCTCATTTCGAACAAAACTTAGAGAGGTAGCCTGACTATATCTTGACATGACTATAGATGGCAGTTCACTATGTTTTGTATGGAATGAGATAGATTTGAAACTTTATAACCTCTCATTAATTCATTAAAATTATCTCCATAAGATCCATAACCTCATTTTAAGCTTCAATTATCCTTAAATTCTTCATTCATTGCTTTGTCCACTTCTTGGCTTATGACTGAGTGTGCTTGTAGATATGACTATAGGCCTCTCTCTCTTAGGATATTGACTCTAGATCAACCTAATGATCTTGTTGAGAAGATTTTGGTTCAACCTTAATGATAATTAGGGGTTCTCAAAGATAAATTAAATTCAATATTTTCATTAATGTCTGAAGGTTAGGTCATTTTGCATTTGATTCATCTCTTTTAGCATGGCTATAGGTGATCATAAGAAACCTTTGTATGGACTATTGGAAAGAGACCTTAAGAAGGTTAAAAGATTGTTTATGAACCTATTTTCCATTCAAAACAACTAAGATATATAGTTTAATCTCATTTCATTAAGATATCCATACTATCTAGTCTCTTCAAAACACCACTTTTATGAATCACATCTTAATTGAGTTTGCCTTGGCTATAGGTAGAGATTCTTCCCTATTTAGTATTGTGTAGGGTATCATAATCATATACTAATGACCACAATGGTTTATAACATTAATGAATCCTAAAAATAGTGGATAAATGAGGTGAATGTGAATGGATAGTAGTGATATGTGTATGGATGATGGGATACATGAAAATTGAGAATGAAGTGGAATAATAAGGTTATAGCCATGATGAAATGGCAATGATAAGGACTGTGAAAGTGAAATGAAACATAGGAGTGAAAATGGAACATAGATCCAATGTAAAGATATTAATTAAGGCCATTAGGGAAGAATAAAAATATATACCAATAGAATATACCATTTTGGAGCATTTTGAGCTATCATACACTACTAAAATGGAAACCTAGAAATTATCAAAATACTTTAACAAATGTGAAGTTTACTTAACATTTTCTAAACTGGGACTATGAGGATATTTGATGATGATTGATGGTGATTGAGGCCATATAACTTTGATGGACCTTTAGGAGATTTATTGAAGGACTATTGACATGAATGAAACCCTGCAAATAAAATATTAAAGAATCTTGATAGCCTTGGATCTCTCATGAACCATATAACCTCTTGAACTTGCTTTCAAAACATAAATTGGTAGTTGATGTCTTATTGAAATCCATGTACTTAATCATGTGGATCAGCATCTTTAAAAATATATGGAATGTCTCTTTAATACCTTAAAAAATAAAAACAAACACTAGTTTTTTCAAAACAGTCAAGAATCTCTCAAAATTATACCACTCTTCTTACCTTGTGTAGATGCAACTAGTGAATATAACCCTTAAGTTCTTAACCTTTATTAATAAAGATAAGAAGAAAAAACAATCAACCAATACCCATTATTGGAAGGTCATGAGGTATAGTTTATCTATTTAATATCTAAGATCCACTTTCTCTCTCTATCATATAAACTAAGCATAAACATATGATGATCTTGTTATCTACTAATGAAAAGGTTCCCTAGATTTAATCTCAACCTTGTCCTTTTGACCAAAGTCATTAGGTTCTTGAAATTTAATAGTAGCAATGTTTTCTTTATTTTATTAATTTTATGGAAAAATTATAATGATTTAGGAGAAACCAAAAGTAGTTATAAATACCCTCTATGGAGACTCACATGTGTACCAATTTTTAAGGTCTAAGTCCACATGTAGACCCACTTTCTTCCCCAATTAGGCCTCCTCAAGCCTAAACACAAGATAGTTCATAAAAATATGTACCAATGAGGTTTTACATATTTTAAATCATGTTATTTACTTCAAGCACATTGTATAGGACCAAACTACATAATTTTGGGAAATTTTGATGATTATAATAATAGTTATGGATAAAACTCTAGTTTAGGGCTTTTAGAGCTCTCTCACCACTCAAGAGATAAAAATATTCAAATGTGAACATTTTTATGGGTTTAAAATATCTAAAATAGGTTTTTTTGGTCTGTATTAACCTTGTAAAAGTGCCCAAACCTATATACACACTTTAAATCCATTGTCTTAGATTTCCAACTCAAAATGCATCTGACTATGTATGCAAACTGTTGGTTTACAAGTCTATACTTATGTGAGGATAAAAAATAAATATTGAAATGGATTAAAATAAGCTTGAATCACTTTAAAATAACTTACCTCAATTTTTCAAAACACTAGAATGTTGATTCAATGTTCATCCTTTCTGTTAGAATAAACACACAGTCTGATCACCTAAAACTTGCTACAAGAAAATAGAGTCTATTATATAGATGCATATAATTAAAATGGTTTATTTATTATTTATATATATTTTAACCTATAATAAGACCAATTACACCTTTAATAATTTTCTATAATCAGTTTCCAATTCCTTTCACTTCATGATCTTGCTATGCACAATCTATAAGTAACTCAAGCAACATAGAACATGGTTTGTACCTTCATTTTTTAATTAGGATTACTTTTTTTATTTTATTAGAGAAAATAATCACTATAAAAACTTTATATTTTTCTCCAAACATATCAGGAAACAATTATCATAGTCTTTCATTAATCAACAAGACATGAATAAATACAAATACCAACCATTAATAACCCAACAAGAGTCTATGTGTGAATTTAAAAAATAGGAGTTCATTTTTATTCTTTAATTTTAATTATACTTTCCAAAAAACATGCATATACATAACTAAAACTCAAAAAAATCACCTTTTATATGAAAATTAACCATTGTAACTACCTTGGTCACCTCCAATAGTCTTAAGTTGAGTTATCAAGTATTGAATTTTAGTCTAACATGAGAATTCCATATAAATGAGACTTTATACATTTGAAAATGTTAATATAGGTTAATATAAGTGTTTAAAACTTGTCCACATACTTATAAAATCCATCCCATTACCCTTGCAAGTTCTACAACAAGCCAAAATTCAAATTTTGCATATAATTAGTTTTGGCATAAAATCCTAAATTTGAAATTTACAATACCTAGATGCATTCCTATACTAAAAATTTTAATTATAAGAATTATTGGGAATTTTAAAGCCATACAAATCATAATCAAACCTACATGAATGCAAACAAGCCAAAATTTGTCCAAAAGGTTCCCTAAGAGTGATGTTCCTGCTTCATCTGCCAATGAACCAACCATGGAAAACACATAAATTTTGGTTTTCATAAGCCTTAAAACCTTCAAATATCTTCACCATGTGTCTAAAACAAGTTATTATTTCATATCTAAGACTCCTACTAAGTCAATCCATATAATATGAATCCATACCATATAAAAACACTATCCGAACCTAAAATTTTTCCTTTTTTCATCTTCTTTCAGCTTTAAACCATATTTTTACGAAAATATGAAGAAATATACGAGTCAAAAGCATATTAAAAACAAATAATATGTCAAAGGGAGAAAAAATATATCTCTTTTTCACATGTCAGAGCTCTTTTTATGGCCAAAGAACCTTATAAGCTCATATAAGAGATACTTTTCAAAGAAAGAACCATGTGACTAAGAAATATAATTACAATGATGGGTGATTAAAAGATATTAGTGATAATTTAAAGCCTTATGAGGTCAAAATTTTCAATTTAAATACTAAAACCTTCACTTTTAGACCACATACACATATTTTCACAAGAATATTGCTAATGAACATCATATAAAAGTACCATGTAACCTTATTAAAAGTTATTCATGAGGATTTTGTGTATGTTCATCACCACTTTCAATTATTATATCCCATAATTCTTGAAAATACTAAATACATTAAATAATCTCACCGTGATTCATCAACTTCCATATTCAATTATATTAGTTCATTGGGTCTAGATCATAAGACCACTTTAATTCTTTGTTAAAGACATCACAAGATACAAAAACATCATGATGATACTTGATAATTACAAGACACTGAGACAAACTCCCTTCACTTAAAACACTTCACTTGATAGTTATTGAACATTATGATAGTCAAGCTCATCACCTACGGGCCTAAGACATTTGGGAGATACGATGATCACAAACAAACTCAAAAACATATCTAAGAGTGTTTTAATGACTTAAAAAAGTAGATAGGATACATAATGAATTATGATATAACTATGTATATGTATAATTGATATACATGAAATTTTTTTAGTTGTAAGGGTTGGTATTTGGCCTTGGTAGGCCAAATTGACTCATAGTTGATGACCAGCCTAATGGTCAAGAAAATTTAGAATCTCCTTACTACATAAGACTTTGGAATACAACCTAAAACTATAAAAACCTATATAATTAAAAATAAATAAATAAACAAGACACAAAATAGGAAACAACAAACTAAAATAAAACAATAACTAACAAACATGTGCAATAATACTTAGAGGAATGAAACTACTAATATGTACAATAGGATTGGTTTTCATAATAGAAATATTTGAGGAACATACCATTGATAGGAATATGGGTCTCCTCATCACTCAAATTGGATAATTTTAAATCATTTATTTCCTTATAACTAGTAATGACATATGGACCACTCCAAATAGTATCAAATTTGGAATGTTTACCTAGTTTGGCATGGTCTTCATCCTACTTGAGAACAATATCACCTTGTTAAAAGGTCTTGGATGAATATATATTATAAAAAAATCTTTTGAATTATTCTTTATTATACCATATAATATGTATAACATTGTCTCTTTTTTCCTCCAACTCTCTCAACTCATTCATTCTTACCTCCATTGCATCATTCTCCATAAGCTCCAACTAATGTACAAGCTCCAAGGTTGGTAGTTATAATGAAATGCTAAAATTTAATTATATGCCATAAATAAAGAGGTAATGAGAGAATAAAATATCATTATTTGGATTAATTTTATCTTCCCACAAGGTAGTCTTTAACTTGGTATGCCATCCTGTCTATTTGTCCTCCATTGTTCTCTTGATGATCTTGATCAAATTCTTATTGGTGGACTCTGCTAGTCCATTGACCCAAGAATATTAATTTGATGAATACTTGGGATAAATAAAATTATCAAGAGCTAACTCACATAATTGATAGACATGAAATTTTTTTAGTTGTAAGGGTTGGTATTTGGCCTTGGTAGGCCAAATTGACTCATTGTTGATGACCAGCCTGATGGTCAAGAAAATTTAGAATCTCCTTACTACATAAGACTTTGGAATACATGCTAAAACTATAAAAACCTATATAATTAAAAAAAATAAATAAACGAGACACAAAATAGGAAACAACAACAAACAACTAAAATAAAACAATAACTAACAAAAATGTGCAATACTACTTAGAGGAATGAAACTACTAATATGTACAATAGGATTGGTTTTCATAATAGAAATATTTGAGGACATCCCATTGATAGGAATAGGGGTCTCCTCATCACTCAAATTGGATAATTTTAAAGAATTTATTTCCTTATAACTAGTAATGACATATGGACCACTCCAAATAGTATCAAATTTGGAATGTTTACCTAGTTTGGCATGGTCTTCATCCTACTTGGGAACAATATCACATTGTTAAAAGGTCTTGGATGAATATATATTATAAAAACACCTTTTTAATTATTCTTTATTATACCATATAATATGTATAGCATTGTCTCTTTTTTCCTCCAACTCTCTCAACTCATTCATTCTTACCTCCATTGCATCATTCTCCATAAGCTCCAACTAATGTATAAGGTCCAAGGTTGGTAGTTATAATGAAATGCTAAAATTTAATTATATACCATAAATAAAGAGGTAAGGAGAGAATAAAATATCATTATTTTGAGTAATTTTATCTTCCCACAAGGTAGTCTTTAACTTGGTATGCCATCCTGTCTGTTTGTCCTCCATTATTCTCTTGATGATCTTGATCAAATTCTTATTGGTGGACTCTGCTAGTCCATTGACCCAAGAATATTAATTTGATGAATATTTGAGATAAATGAAATTATCAAGAGCTAACTCACATAATTTTTCACTACATAAATCCAAAGCATTATCTGATATGATGGTTGAGGGGACCAAAAATGAGTTACTAGGCTATCATAGAACTCTAAAATTGAGTTCTCATTTGCTTCCTTGATTGAAATTACCTCTACCCACATAGTAAAGTAATCAGTGTATTTAAAAACCCAATTATTCCTAGCACTTAATGTAGGATTAATCAGGCCTTTGAAGTCTAAGTCCCATTACATGAAGGGATGCTCAACTTGAATAGGTTTCAAAGGCATGACAACTAGTCTTTATTTATTGGTAAACATTGTACACTTGGAACATTTTCTAACCCATGCATGTGAGTATTTTAAAAAATTAAGATAAAAATAACTATATCTCATGATATTTTATGTTTTATTCTTGGATATAAAGTGGCCTCCTATAGGCCCATAATGAAATTGCTCTAACGATTTGTCTACTTGGTTAGTTTCTACACATCTTAGAAACATACCTCTAATGTACTTCTTGAAGATTAATCCATCAATAAATATATAAGTTATATATTTAAGCATAAAATTTATCCTCTTTATCCCATATAATATTATAGTAAACTCTCCCATTTGGAGGAATCTTGCTATGTCCTGTGTCTAGCTGGAAGTAGATATAGTTACAACTGCATGTTGATTGTTCTAGCATTATCAAAACTACTTATTTTTATTATTTAAAATATAATAAAAGGTTCTCAAAATTTAAAATAAATATTAAAAACTTTTTAACCTTAACTTATATATCATATTACTTATATTTTGTCATGCAACCAACCCTCTTCTCACTTAGGTCTTTATTAAGGATAAAATCCTTCACACTAGGATGACTACCATAAAAAATAATTATTGTTAGAGACCATGTGTATGAACTTATTAAAGACCCTTATGATAGTAAATACATAATTTTATACAAATTTATACTTCTATTCATACCCTTTCAATGCTTGATTGAAAAAATAAATAGGTTGCTCTAATCCTTCACTATTTTGTTACATGAGCATGACATAAATTGTGTTACATGTAGAGAAGGCATACTTGAATAAATATTTAGTAAAATTAGGGTTAATAAGATTAGGATATTTAATTATATCCTATTTAATGTCCTCAAAAATTCTCTTACCTTCTTTAATCCTTGAGAACTCTTGATGTTTCTTGAGCATGTGAGTTAGTGTCCTTACCAATTCTAAAAATCTAGGTATGAACCTCCTAATGAAATTGATATTTCCCAAGAATATTTTCAATCCATTATTATGTTTTGGAAAATAAAAATAAAGGATTTATTATATTATTTTAGGATCAATAGAAAGTCTAGCCTTGGATACAACATGTCATAGAAGCCTTCCCTCATTCACTGTAAAGATACACTTTTTGGGATTCAAAGAGACCCCAAACTATCTACATCTATCAAATACCAATCTAAAGTGTGTAAAATTATCTATTTTATATTTATAAAACATATTAATATAATCATGATAAATGAGTACCATTTCACTTATAAACCCTTGAAAATTCACATCCATTGCCCTTTAAAAAGTAGCCTCAATATTAGAGAGTCCAAGAGGCATTTTATTATATGCATAGGTACCCCACTTAGTTGTGAAGGTAGTGTTGTATTGATATTTCTCCTTCAAAAATATTTGATTATACATTGAGTACCCATCAAGTATATAAAACCTTTGTTAACCTAAAACTCTTTGCAAAATATAATCCATAGAGGGAAGAGATTAGTGATCTCTCATTGACACCCTATTGAGATCTCTAATATCTACACACAACCTTATCTCCCCATTATTTTTCCTCACATGTGAAAGATTTTATACCCATTTAAATTTTTTGATGGGAAATATTATGTTGGATTCAATAATCTTTGTTAGTTCCTTCCTCATAATGATCTCAACCTTGGGGTTGATTGGTCTTCATTTCTATTTCACATGTTTGGCATATTCTTCCATCTCTATGGTATGTTATACAAACATAGGATAAAACCCATTAAAATCATGATATTACCATGTAAAAAAATCCATAAAATATTTTCACAATGCTATGAAGGCTTCTCTCTCATCTTTAGTATTTACCTTTCCTAACTTGAGTAGTTTATCTTTAGCTATGGCAATTTATTTATAATGTTCCTTTCTAGTAGAGATGAATACCTTATATTTCCTCAGTTGTTAATCCTCATTAAATATGGTCTAAAAATTTACCAAGCACTTAGGTAAATTATTTTATTTCAATTGGACAATTTGGTCCTCATATTGGCATTGCAACTTATCCTGGTTCTTTGGGTAGAATTCTGCCTCATGTTGTAGGAAACAAGCAATATGTTTATCACTATAAAATAGTTGATAAATTACTTCATTATTATGAATTGAGGGCCTAAATACCACCTTAATTTGGGACTAATATTTTGTGTCTTTGATTTCATCAATTATATCATACTATGCTTCAATGGCAATTGATCTATCTGCATGCTGATTGGCTCCTCTAGGAATGGAGCGAATGTCAAATGCTTATAAGTCCTCCATAAGATTAAAAACCCTTTGATTTTAGGCCCTAAAGAGTGTATTATTAGATTAAATTATAACTCTTAAATTTTTCACTTCTAATTCACTATCTCATTTAACCTATAGAAGCTTAATACCCCTCTTCCTTGCCCATTGTAAACCATGAATGAAGGATTCATATTTTGTAGTGTTAGAGGTACATTTGAATTGAAATATTATAATATAATAATAACTTTTATTGAGAGGAGAAACAATCATAAAACCTTCCCCACTCCAATTCTTTGATCTAGATCCATCAACTAACAAATTCTAGACTCCATGATCCTGTGTTGTGCTAGTGAGTCTAGACATATGACACCTTCTTCATGCATGTAATAAACACCCAAACCTAATTATTAAATTATTTTATAAGGAAAATAACCATGATTATAAATTTCCCACTCATAAAAGATTAAATTTGGTATACCTTCAAGTGATTTAGAAGGTTCTTGATCAATGAAGTGTTCATCTTCCTTTAAGATAGTGCAATTAACATTTGATAAGTTGGACATATAAGGTTCAAAATGGAATATAGATATAGGTTCAAACATTATGGTGACCTTTGTTCCATACCTAGTTCTAAAAACCATGTAAGACCAATCAGAAGAAATATATCCCCTTATTTTGGTAGTGAAATCCTTAGACAAGCATAAAGTAAAGTAGGGGGAGGATCAACTACTACCACATCTTGAGAGATAGTAAAATTAGGAAAAGTAGCTAAAATGACCTTAAGATATATAATAACACCCATGATCTTATTAGGAGACCCATCTAACTATAAAAGTCCCTTATCATGAGGCTCATATTGAAGTACCAACTTATCAACTAAACCCCATTGTTAATCATGAAATTATGAACAAAGTAATCACCTATGATAATTGAAAGATAGAAGGGAGGTGACTTAATCACCTTTAGTTCTTGAGTCTAAAGAGGTCATATAGAATTTTTAAGAACAACACCTTCTTTTTTTGCTTTTTTGTCTGAAACATAAATCTTGGAGAGCTCTTCTTGCAAGAGATCCTTTTGTCCTAGAATAAGAAATGTGTCCCACATAGAAATAGAGAAAGGGGCCTTCCTCATCTGATCAATAATGGTAAGAGGATAATTGGATATCTTAGGCTATAATTTAGGAGTAGAAGTGATGCCTAAATTTTATGTAAATTGTGGTATAAAAGAACCTTTTTGATTCTATCCCTTACTATTTTATACTTGTTGAGTTGATGGTGACTTTTGAGGTTCATCTTGTGTGGTAGTATTTTGAGGTGGTTGAGAAGGTAAAGGATCTACCTTTTCAAGACCCAAACCATCACCAATTACCCTTATTTTGGACCTTATATGAGCTACAACTAATTTACCCACATTAGACATATTTTGACCCTGATTAGCTACCATTTGATCAAAATGATTTTTACCTTCTTAGAAATTATCAAAGGTAGTTTGAGAAGGTGTTTTGCTTCCATTTGTTCCTTACTAACTTGGTACCTTTGCTTGAGTGAAATAAGGAATATCTCCATGTGATAGAGAAGTTTCCTTATGTTGTGAAGGTAATTGATTATCATGTGGTGAAAGAGCTAAACCTTGTTAAATGAAATATTATTGAATCACCTCACCAGTTAGAGCCATTGCCATATTGTTTTATTACTCCCACTGATTAAACCATTGACCTTCTTGAGCATAATTTCTATGAGTTAGAACCAAAGCTCTAGAAATAATAACATCATTGAGATTATAAGCATTATATGGTCTTGATTATGTATTATACCTTTGACCCTATTGATTGGGTTGATAAGAAGGCCTATTATACTAATAAGATTGGTTAGGGGTTTGTCAAGGCCTGTAAGGTAGAACTTGATGCATTTACAAAGCCACTAGCTTATTACTTTGAGCCTTAAGTTGACTCTCTATCTTACCCAATATATCCACCTGATTACCCTTTGTTTGATGAAAAATAGTTGGAGCTGATAATGGAGCAATGGTAGGCACATGAGGCTAAATATCTAGAAATAAAGGCATGGGTGGTCTAGGAGAGAGTTTTCCTACTTATATTAGGTAGTTCTCAGCCCTTATGGATATTTCATAGGCCTTTTACAAGGTGCTTCCTCCCATTGATTGTATCATAACCACCACAACTAAATTTATAGATTTTAAGTAATGCAAGAAAGCATAGTTAGGGGTGGGTTTGATAACTATAGGGATCTTATTATAGGTTTTATGAAACATGTAGTTGAAGTCTACCATGAACTCCTAGAGGCTTTTCTTGATTGTAGTAAGTTGATCCACCAAGGAAAGATGAACACTCCTATCTTTAAAATGCTTACACAAGAGTTATCCAAACTCATCCCAAGTGTTAATGGATATAGGTGTCAAACCCTAAGGAAGTTGCCAAAAATCTCAAAGCCAAATTATCCCAGGTTATATTATGAACTAAACATAGATTGGCTATATCTAAAATATGCTTAATGGGAGTAATTGAATTTTATCCTATGAAATAAGGAAGGATATTTAAGTTATTAGTAGGAATGACATCAAAATGATTGATTTTCAAGGGGTTGTCACCATTAAAAGGCACAAAATCTTATCTCCTATGAATCACCATTTGAAGTATGAGATTTACAATAGTGTTATTTAGACAATATTTGTTTGGACAAAAAGATATCTTTGGGAAATTGTAGGATAAATAGGAGGTGTAGGTCTTGTATTAGATTGAGAAGATTTATTTTCCTTAATTGAATGAAAAGATAACTTAATAAACTCAGTCTCTTTTCCTTTTGAAGAAGATTTTGTAACCATTCTTGGCATGAAATGTCTAAAAATATACCTTTGACACCTTTGAAGCTTGATACTATACTCAAATCTATAGATTTATGCTTCAAATCCTCTGAATGATTAGTCCTACTAGGTATACCAAAATTGTTAGCAGCCCAAGTTGCACCCTTTTGAAGTAGATTGTCAATTCTCCTTCAAACTTGGACTATCATTGGATTGGTCTATAGGTTATGGGATACCTATAACTAGAATAAACCTATAGATTATGAGGCTATCTCCTATGATATAACAAATTTTAATGCTTTTCCTAAAAAATATTTTGCATTTGGGGGGAAAGAGTTAGAAAGATAACTTGAAGGTAAAACCGATGCTAATGATGGTGATGCACCAATTATTTAATGATCCTCTCTTAACCTTGTTCTTAAGCACACTTGTGAATCAAAAGGGAATATATTATCAACTATAATTAATTAATATAATATTAAACATGAGTATTTAAAATTAAGGTTAGATAGAAGATCTACAATTTAAAGGTAAGGAAATGGAGGTCTATAAAGACATTACACACTAATTCATTCTTCAACATAATTCTATCTCTTAACACTTCATCTGACCTATACAGGATGGAAACATAGAATTAGATGAAGGATAAGACCTAAAAAATAATATAAATATCATACTCATCTAAAAATCAACAATAAATAAACACACTAATAACTATGAAGAAATCTACAACAATCATTTCTCATTAACTCAAGGTGAAAGTTACAATTTTATTATAGTTTTTGTTTACCAACCTAATGGATCCCAAAAATAATCCATAATTCCTAGATATATAGAATAATGAGGACTCAAAAAAGAATAAATTGTGTAGAGTATAAGACAAGAACATTAATCTATCATTAACTTAAGTATCACTTCAGTTACAAACAACTATAAATAGTCCTCAAGAAGTCTCTCCATGATTGATGCTCTTACATGACCTTATGAATTGAGATGAGGTAGTTAAATAGGTATTTGACTAATTAAAAATCATATTTAATCATGACATGCCTTTAAATTTTTATATAACTCTTATAATTTTCCATGTTAAGGACTAGTTAACTCATGGATTGACATCAAGATCAATTATGTATGTGATTGGTAGTTGAAGACCAGTTATGCATGTAATTACCACTTTAAGAATATATAGGCATGTTATTGACACTTAAGGTTTATTTATGTGGTGTGGTTACTCTAAATTAACTATCATCAATAACCTTCTACACCATTTTCCACTTTACTTGATTGACCAAGTAGGTCTACTAGGCCAATTAGGCCTAATAACCTAAATGCTAGTGTTTGATGGCCATAATATCCTAAATGAAACCTTAGAAACCCATGAAATAATTATTTTTAGAAGAAAAATCAATGCCTCAAATCATACCATATACCTCCTTGAATAAGAAACATCTAAAAACTTTTAAAACTAGGTGACTAGGTTACCTTGTCCTTCACTCTTGTAGACTAATTGATTGGAAGAGACCCACATAATCACTTAAAGGAATGGTTATGATCATTTTATGACTTGAGGAGATATAAAAAGTGTCAATATTCACTCTCCAATGATTGTAATTCTATTAAACTAAATTATACCTATCTTTCTACACTTTTTTCTCTCAAAACCCTATTTTTTGATAGGTTCATACACCATCCATAAAAAAAAGTGTCATGGACATGAGACTCTTTGAGTTTTATAAATTATCTAGGTGGAATTCATGTGATTTCAATCTATTTTGGTGTCTTTTCCTTCAATTATTCTCAATCAGGTCTCTAATAGGGTTTAGGGAGGGTTTAAGAGTATTCAAGACTTTTAATGATGATTCATAAAGTTTGGGGATTTAATGTCTGAACCAATGCCATAAAACACTAGTATACTAGGTCCTCTACCTCTCCCAAAGTTTCCAACCTCCCATGAAAAATATCCATACCGTGGTGAGCATGTGAAGTCACCTCTCAAGAAAGAAACAAGCTTTCTAAGTAGTGCTTAATGTCTTAAGGCCTAAATGACTAGTCATATCACCTCTCCTATGGATCAAATATGACATACATTATTCAAACACCTTGATTATGACATTTATGAATATTTTAAGTGCATTAATGACCTTATTTTTCCTTCTACTACACATTATTAATGGCACTATTCAATGATGCTAATAGATAAACACATGTATATGCAAGGTTCTTTAGGATTTTGACCTCATTATGAGTTAATTTTTTTTATCAACTATATACATCATGAATAACCTCACTAAGGTATTTTAGAGTCATGGTGTTGGCTTAAATGAGCCATTAATCCTTTATATCTATGCACATAATTTCTTGTTTGGACCTCTAGACCTATCTACCATTATAAATAGTCATTAAGACCTCTACAAGTGATCCTTGAATGGTTTTTTAAAAGGATTTTAGGACCCATTCTTCCTTCTACAACTCATTTTATATAAAAACACTAATAATTTTCTTGTTTATAGGCTCAAAATAGCCTTCTTAAGCCTAGTTCATACATCATGACTCTTTCACATTCCAATAAACTAATTGTTATGATACTCAAGAGAGTTAAGAAGAACACCAACATCATTTAATGCCTCAAACACTTCATTATAATTCAAATTTAGGCATATTTCTTCCATCACGTGTCTCTTAAGGTTTTATAAGGGTTTTAGGGGTTTACACTTCTTAACAATGATCCATAGCATACATAACCCTAATATAAAATCTCTTGAAACATATTTCAAGTACATTGAACCCTTCAACAACCTTGATCAGATTGATCTCCCATGCAAAATATCCATCAAGATAGGTACGCAGTGAAGTGGTACTTTGGTTGGTTGTCTAATCTATGCAAGTAAAAAGGAAGGTTCAAGAGAAAAAATGAAAATTTGGTTTAATTTTATTCACTCCAAAACTTCCCTAAGAATTTTAAATGAATATCCACATCATTATAATGCTTATCAATGTGAAAGAACTCATGAATCAACTCAAAAAATGGTAGTAAGGTTTCTTAGAGGCTTAAGGCCTATCTAAATGTTCTAGCCATCAAGGGAATATTGGAATGAAATTATAAGTGTGATAACTTTTATAGAGTGTGTGAGGATTTATAATCATGTTTTACTACCACAAAAACCTTCACATGAGATTAAAACCCTCTATCATACCCATAACCCTTTGAAAAGTCCTCTTAGCTTCTTTAATGACTATCAATAGAGTAAGGTATGTACATGAAAAAATAAAGGATTTTTACACTATTGATGTGACATATAGGATATAATATAAGCTTAAATCAATGATGGATACCATTTTTACGAATTTTTGGTGATTAACTATATTTATAAAGGCTTTAAACCCTCAAATTCCTCAAAACTAGATTTATATGTTGATTGTGTGTAAGTTCCTTTAGATTTAAAAAAATGTAGGACACTCTATGATCATTTAATATTTATAATAAGGTGTATGAGTGGTTAGGTGTGTTAAAACACTTTAATTATCATATTCAAATGAACTCCATTCCCTTAACAAACAACCAATCCTCTTTATCTTTCTTTGCAAATGAGAGCTCTCAAGGATAAGTGCACAGAGTAACTTATTTTGACTATGTTTTCATAATTTTAGGGTTATTAACATGATTATTAGGATATAAAAATTCCTATGAATATGATTGATATCCTATTAAGGTTCAACTATCACTCAAATGTCCTTGCCAACAGCTCAACATGTTTACTTATTCATAGACACAGTGTATTACTAGTACTTGTAGGTTATGTAGGAAATGGTGACTATTATGCTTGGTTAATAAACCATTTTAAAGGAATTTAAATTGTTGAAATTTATAATGAAACTTAAATATGTCCAAACACCAAATCTATGTTTTCTAAACATCATAAGTCTACCTTCTATCTTTGGTGAAAATTGAGTTTTGCTCTATCATTAGGCTAGTTGTAGGTTCATATTTGATTATCTCATTAAGTATAAGACCCTAACACCACATTAATTTATTTGTATTAAATATTTAATTTATCATAAATTTTATTTATACAACATTTATCTCCTCATTTTGAATAAACCTTAGAGAGGTAGCCTGACTATATCTTGACATGACTGTAGATGGTAGTTTATTATGTTTTGTATGGATTGAGATAGATTTGAACCTTGAGAAACTCTCATTAATTAATTAAAATTATCTCCATAAGACCCATAACATCATTTTAATCTTAATTTACTTATAAAGTCTTCATTCATTACTTTGTCCACTTCTTGGCTTATGACTGAGTATTCTTGTAGTTATGACTGTAGGTCTCTCTCTCTTAGGATCTTAACTCTAGATCAACATAATGATATTGTTGAGTAGATTTTGGATCAACCCTAGTGTCAATCATGGTTTTTTAATGATCCATTCAATTCAATATTTTCATTAAGGTCTAAACGTTAGGTCATTTTGCACTTGGTTCATCTCTTTTAGCATCGTTGTAGGTGATCATAAGACACCTCTATATGGACTGTTAGAAAGAGACCTTAAGCATGTCAAAATATTATTGATGAACCTTTATTAATTCAAATAAACTAATATATATATTTCATCCTCATTTCATTGGGATATTCATACTTTATAGTCTCCTCAAAACACCACTTTCATGGAGCATATCTTAACCGAGTTTGCCTTGGTTGTAGGTGGAGATTCTTACCTATTTATCCATGTGTAGGGTATCATAATCATATACTCATAACCATAATGGTTATAGTATTCTTGACTCCTAAAAATAGTGGATACATGAGGTGAATTTAATTGATAGCAGAGATATGTGTATGGATGATGGGATACATGAAAACTAAGAATAAAGTGGAATGATAAGGTTATAGCCATGATGAAATGGTAGTGATAAGGACTATGAAAGCGAAATGAAATATAGGAATGAAAATGGAACATAGATCCAATTTCAAGATAGTCATAAAGACCATTAGGGAATCATAATCATATATACCAATAAAACATACCATTTTGTAGGCTTTTGAGCTATCATACATTGCTAAAATGGGAACCTAGGAATCATCAAAATAACTTACCAAATGATAAGTTTAATTAACATTTGATAAATTGGGATTATGTGGATATTTCATGATGATTGAGGCCATATGACTTTAATGTACCTTGAGTAACTTGAGTTAAGGATTCTTGACATGAATAAAACCCTAAAAATAAAATCTTAAAGAATCTTGATATCTTTGGATCTCTCATGAACCGTAAAACCTCTTAAACTTGATTGCATATTGTAGATTTATATTTGATGTATTATTGAACTCCATGTACTTACTCATGTGGATCAAATGATTAGAGAATACATGGAAGGTATCTTTAATACCTTAAGAAATGGGAACAAATATTAGTTTTGTCAAAACAGTAAGGAATCTCTCAAAACTATACCACTCTTATTTCCTTGTGCAGATGTAACTAGTGAACAAAAAACTAAAGTTCTTAACATTTGTTCATAAATATAGGAAGAGAGAACAATAAAAAAATAACCATGATTGGAAGGTCATGAGGTATAGTTTCTCTGGTCAAAAGTTGAGATCCACTTTCTCTCTCTACCATACAAATTAAGCATAAACATGTGATGATATTGCTATCTACCAAAGAACCAACCATGAAAAACATATAGATTTTGGTCTTCATAAGCCTTTAAACATTCTAATATCTTCACCATGTGTTTGAAACAAGTTCTTATTGAATATATAAGACTCTTCCTATGCATATCCATATAATATGGATCCATACCATCTAAAAACATTATCCAAACCTATAAATTATCCTTCCTTTCCTCTTTTTTCAGATTCAAACCATATTTTTATGGAATATGAAGAAATATATGGGTCAAAATCATCTTAAAAAAATGAATATGCCAAAGGGAGAAAAAAATATATCTCTTTTTTACATGTGGGAGCTCTTTTTGTGGCCAAAGAACCTTATAAGTTCGTAAAATAGACACTTTTCAAAGAAAGAACCATGTGACTAAGTAATATTATTATAATGATGGGTGATTACAATATATTAGTGATACTTTAAAGCCTTATGAGGTCAAAATTTGCAATTTAAAGACCAAAAACTTCACTTTTAGACCACAACACATATTTTCACAAGAAGATTGCTAATGAACATCATGAAAAATTATGTTGTAACCTTATTCAAATTTATTCATGAGGATGTATGTTCATCAGCCATTTCAATTATTATATCCCATCATGCTTGAAAATACTAAATACATCAAAGAATCATACAATGATTCATCAACTTCCATCTTTAATCATCTTAGCTCATTGGGTCAAGATCATAAGACCATTTCAATTATTTGTTAAAGACATCACAAGATACTCAAACATCATTATGATATTTGAAAATTACATGACATTGAGACATACTCCCTTCACTTGATAGTTAATGAACATTACGATAGTCAAGCACATCACCTAAGGACCTAAGACATATAGGATATCAAGTGATCATAAAAAGACTCAAAAACATATCTGAGAGTGTTTTAATGAGTTAAATAAGTAGTTATGAGATATCATGAACCAGGATATCACTATCTAGAGGTTTAAGTGAGAGCCATGCATTTTTTTCAATGGTAGGGGTTGGCATATGGCCTTGGAAGGCCAAATTACCAATAGGTTTGACATCACACATAAACAATAATAGAGATATGAAAAGGTAACCACATGGTAACATGTGAATATTTCAACATAGGTCAATACTAACCATTTACATTATCATTGATAGTTGATATTAACCTAGATCTAATAAAGCTAATGTTGAGCAGATAGAAATATAGTTCTAAAACTTGATGAATTATAGGTATAATTTGCTATAGTTTCCATTACTAGAGCATAGCCATAGTTATAAATTTAGTCATAAAAGTTAAGTACTCATACAATTTTTGTACTTACTATATTTAACATATCTAACTTGTCAAATCATTGTAATCTATTTCAAGATTTTACAATCAATTTTATGCTTAAATGCCTTGAATTCACATGTCAATTTTTATCATATTAGGGATTATAAAACTAATTTAGGGTGAAAAATATAATTGAACCCATACATTTATTAAACCACATCTAACCCTAGGTATCCATTAGGTTTCATCCTTTTAGGAGTTCAAATTAAGCCCTAGAGTTCCCATTTACAAATAAATAGTACCTACATACTATTACCTATTTGGATTTGGCCTTGCTTATATATGAATATATTTATTAAGGCCTAATAAATATAATATTTAAAACTAATCAGAAAACCCTAAACACTCTCCTACTATGGATTCTTCTATTTTT
>JARHVA010001442.1:1995000-2162500 GCA_037957365.1 Torreya grandis
AAATTTTATATACTAAAATCTAGTAATAAGTACTAAAAAATAAAAATATTGACACACATTTACCACACATGACTTGCACACATAAATATAGTCTTAACTCACCATTCTCTCATATCTACATGCTACCTTATGAGTTTTATCTTTTCATTATGGTGTTACACACCTAAAATAATCTCACTATTTGTTTCAAATAAACATGTTGTCATATAAAGGCTTGATTATATGATCAATTTAGTCTACCTATATACTAGTTATTAATGTTATTATCGGTTAGTACAAATAATCAATAGTGACCTAAGTTAGATGGTACCAACCCTCTCCCAATAATGACTATTTTTATAAATAAAAACTTTCCTTAGGGTCGACCCATTTACGTAGTGTGTTGGTGGCATGATAAATTACCTAATTAGACTCATATATATACAAATAAAGACCTCAATTGATAGGGTGCATATCGCTTATTTGGTTTACATATATACACTAACATACATTAAGAAAATATATCCTATTCTTTCTAAATTATTAATCAATCACTAGAAGTAAGTTAAGCCTAAAGAGTAATAAATCTAATTCAAAGTAATAAATTTTAAGTATCAAATCTAAATCATTAGTTTCATTCATATAGTGAAGGAAAATAATTTCATAGTCAAACTAAGTGGGAGAACTACACATGGCTTGATTCCCTCTTCAGATTACCAAATATGTTGGCAGTGGTCAATCATCAAATAAGGGTGCTTGGGGTTATCTCATCCCATTACAATTTCACATTTTTTTACAGGTTTATATCCATTAAAATAAGACTTAGGAGTCTAAGGTGAATGAAGTTAATTTCTAGAGTTATGCATATCATTAGGATTCAACCTCACACATATAGAGCTCATATATACATGCAAAGGTGATCATATGTTCATATGTTTATCTTTCAACACAAATCATTACCAACCATTTAGGTTAATATAAAAATTTGATAGTAACCATGATATGATAAAACCAACCATATGAAAACATAAATATAGTTACAAAACTTGATGAATCACAAACCCACTTTAGTCTATTTTCCACTGCTAGAGCACAATCACAATCAGGTAGTTAGTCAGAAAATATAAGTACTCATATATTTTTTACATTTAATTTATTTATCATACATCAAAAATCATTGTAATCTATTTCAATATTTTACATTAAGAATCCTACTTAAATTATATATTTTAGTAATTTTAAATCACATATTAGTTTCTATCCTATTTAGGTTTGTAAACACAATATAGCGTAAAACACTAACAAATATGTGATAAATAACATGAATGAATAATTTAAACTATAAAACATGTCATGCTTGGGTCATGATTTTTAATTTTTAGAATGTGTGTGTGTGTGTGTGCGCGCGCGCGTGCGTGTGCATGTGTGTGCACACGCACGCGCGCGCATACGAGTGCATGCATGCGTGCATGCATGTGCACATGCACATGTGTGTATAAATATTTTTCTTATGTAAAAAATCTAAAAAATAATCCCATCAAGGGGATAGTCACATTTATGTCTTGTATCAAACATGAGAATGGTCACCTATTGTGAGTGAGTAGAATCATATGCATCTATATATAAATTTGAGGGATGATCTTGTGTTACAATGTAACCTTCATCATCATCATGACTTATGGGATTATGTGTATTATTAACAACTCTATAAGACATAATATATTGTGTAATATGTTGTATAGTAGGAGAAACTTTATATGCTCATTGTGGAACATGTCAAATTGTCCATAAGACTAACTTAGGATGTGGAGTAGATAATGATTATTGTGAGTCATGAATAACCCTCTAATGTAATGGGTGTTGAAGCATTGGTCATATATAAAATTAACCTACCTTATTTTTTAATATTTATGTAGGATGAAATTGAATAGGTGGATTATTTGACTATGTGTAATGAACCTTGAAATATTGGAAAAATAACTAGGATGGTGGTGGGGTGGAGGAAATGCATCTAGCTATATAGGATACTCATATGCAATAATTGAAACCATAATGAACATAATACCATTTATTTAATTATCAAATATATGTACTAAATAGAGAGTAAGTATCCAAGGGTATCCTAACACCATGAAAAATACCCCTATACTTGGTAAGACTAAGAGTAAAGTAACAACTACTATAAGGCATAGTTTGAATGGAAACATAATATACCCAAGGGGGTTATATTTCTTGCCATAAAATCATTTTAATATAATTTTTGTATCCATAATATCCTCATGTGTATATCCAAGAGTAAAAAGAAGTGTCATAATAACAATATTTTTACTTGAATCATTGTCTATCATGGCACTATGTATAGGCAATGAATCAATATATAATCATAAAAATAATAATTTATAATGAGGATAATCATCCAAAATCTTAATGTCATCATATTTAATTTTAGATTTTTATAAAAATATGCTTGTAATTATACCATATATACCATCCAATGGATAATCATATGTTGAAGGAGAAGGATGTGCATTGTATGTCATATGATCCTTATAATTATCCTTAGTTTTTATTTCCACATGATTTATAAAGGGATTGGAAATTATTTTCAACTTTTCATTCACATTTGGTTATGGTATTGATTCATTCATAGGTGTGTTAATCTCAATAATATTATCACTAATGAGATCCTGAATCACGTGTCTTAGGCCAAAGCATATATTTATAATATTATCATCACATTTATGATAGTCATAATATGTGTTAATGTCATGTCCCTTAGGTAGAGGCTTACTCATATCAAAATACTTAGGTGAATAGAGAGATATAAGGTTACACTCAAGTAACTTATGTATAATATTATTAGGAGGTTCATGTAATCATGAAAATTTCCTCATTTATTGATTGGATAAGACAAGATGATTAGAAGGTTTTAATACTGCATTAAATATTATTTTTACCTTATTCTTATTATCATTTATTTTGATCTTGTAACTGGGTTTGCTTTGAAACTTTTTATTTGAAGTAGGTATAAAATTAGCCACATACTTTAACTTATTTAAAGATATGAAATTAACTTCTTAATCTGTAACTTTAAGGCATAACTAATCAAATTATTTGAATCTCTTGATGATAGTAGACTCATGGAGAGGGGAAAGAAAAAATTTCTTAAATATATCTTGTAACTCATTATTAGCCATAGAATTTTTCATATTATAAATCATGATATTATATGGAAGCACATAGTCATTGCTTAGTTTATTGGATCCTTAAGTTTTATAATTTGATATTTAGAAAATTTATCCATGATGTCGATAAAAAAAGTGCTAAAAAGTTATCAACCAAAGGACTTAATGCCTTAAGTAATTGAAATGGGATGTCATAGAACCAATGCAAGTCATAGTCTCTAAGACTTCACAAAAATATATTAGTCAATAATTTTTCATTAGAATAATCTAAACATATGAAAGGCTCTTAGGTGTTGTTCTATATCACCTTTACCATCATATAATTTAAGCTTAGGAGAAACAAAACCTATAGGTAAGGGATAAGTTGAAATATCTTAGGTCGAAGTAAAAACATGTGAATATATAAAATGACTCACTCTATAAGCAAATTTATTTAAATACAACACCTTAACCTATAAATATATAATAGTTTGCATGTGGGATTGTGTAATAAGTATGGGTGATGATGTTACATGAATATAAATTGTATGATATACATAATCTGATGGTGTAGGGATAAACATAGAAATTTTAGGAAAATCTTGTGTTTCCCCACACCTTGGATGGGAATCACATGTGTAGCTAAAGGTGTAGACATAGGAATAGTAGAATTAGTAGTAGTATAAAAACTTATGGTATAACTAGCTCCCCCAAAAGGTATGCTAGTATTAATTAATGGCTCATGTTGTTATCCTCATATATGATAATATTAACAAGATTTTTGATTCATACATTATTACATATATAGATTTATCATGAATTTGTGCATTCATTTTAAGATATTGATTTAATTCATTTCCATCAATATCATCAAATATATCAAAAAATTTAAAATATTTGTTTCCTTTATTAGCATCTATATTACTTATTTTTTCCATTATTTTCATTTGGTATAGATAAAATTTTGGGTTTTGATAGGCCCATAAAAAATTACAAATCATATAGATGAGGTTTTATTGGACAAGACACAAAACAAACAACTAATAAAAACTAATACCACAAAAGACTAGTTATAATAATAAACACCAACAAATTTAAAAAAAGGTAGCCAACTTGCCGAAAATTGAAAATGAACAATAAAATATCAAACAACTAACCAAAAACACTTGATACTTAATTACATCCATTTATACCAACTCAAATAAAAAAAGACATCCAATATTAGTCCATATTTTTGGCCCTAGTTATATTTCTCAGGCCATACTTGATGCTTATGGGAGTGCCTCTCTTATGCTTCCTTTGACTTTCCTTTAAAATTTTTTTCTTGCTATTTCCAATCAAACAAAGGTCCCATACCTTCTCCCCCTTCTCATAAACTTTAGTAGGATTAACCTCATCACCTTTCCTTTGATTCATATCTAATAGGGACCCCAAATAATTGTTACTAATATCATAAACCTTGGTATTCATGTCATTCAACTTATTATGAGCCTCCTTAATCTTAGTGAAAATTTCATTTAGAATACCATCCTAAAAACTCAACCTCCCCTCTAATTTAGTCATCTAATCCCTTAGATTATCATTGAGTTACCATGTTAAATTCTCTTCCTTATTACAAGAATTCCCATCAACACCACCAATACTCGAGGTGCATTTATTATTACCCACTTTAATAATAAATTTACCCTTGGATTTAATATGATCTATGAATTGGGACATAATTTCCTCTTCTTCCTCTTTACCACTCTAACTACTACTTTCCTTGACATTAGACTTTCCTAACACTTCCCCCTTATGAGTTTTTTTCCTAATATCCCTAAGATCAAATCTAAGGAAGGATTATTTATTTGTAAAAGGAGAAGAATAAGGCCTTGGTGGAGAACACAGTCACACTTTTAATATTGATAGGCTTACACTAATATCTCAAGGACTTGAGAAGACAATATGGAATATTGATGATCTTATGATGTCTAAAATGGTTCAATATAATGAAATGGTAAGAATATTTGATGATATACTTACCCTCAAACATGATATGGTTCATAACTTGGTGGAAAACATCTCCCTAAGGATGGGTTAGGGAATGACATAGATAATTATCCTCAATATGATTAATTATTTATCCCTTATTGAAAAATATATTTACTACTTCATTCATGTGGTGCCTATCTTTATACACCTTGTCCCCCTCCATATACATGCATGTAGCCTTTGCAATTTTCTCTTTTGAAATATCCAAGGTTATCTCCATGATGGTAATCAGTCTATCCCTCCATGCCTTAGAAAAATCCAATTCAATTTTTGAGTCAAACCCATGGACTCTTTCCATGAGCCCATAGACTTATTTTTTTCATTATGATTAGGAAGGAAAATAGAAATTAGTTATAAAAGTAAGATTTGAATTCTAAAATATTAAACCTTAAAAAGAAAGATGAAACCCTGAGGGAAGACCTAGGATTTTTCTATTCTTTAAACAAAAATTGGTTAATGAATATGTTTTACCTTATTTTTAATTAAGGGTGATTTAATAAGATATAATGTTTGCACTAATGTAGATTGTGTAAATTATTACAATGAAACAATGATTTGAATTCAAAATTAGAGCTTGTTTATATAATTGTAATTAATATTTATGGAACTTACTAAGGGGATTTATAATATTATCATGTTACTATTATATAAAAGTATAAAACTAAATGAATATATCTAAAAGGTCTAAGAAATGGATTAGATGTTTCTTGAATTAGGTATAGGAGTGTCTAGATTTGCCTATATGACTCTATCAGGATTTGGATGTTATCATCATACATAATCATAATCTATTTATAGAATTAACCTATGAATATGTGCCTCTCTATTTTTGTATAGGTCATTATGTCTAATTAAAATGTTTCTTCATGTGCAATATTAGGGGATCGATGTGTATAAAAATATATAAAATTGGTCTGCTTCTCTTTGAATCCTTAGCTCCACTTTCAAAATTAGGTTAACCTATAAAAATGAGGAAAAGAGGTGGATTGAGATAAAATCAACCACTCCCCACTAAATGGTTCAAAAAAACCTATGTATTCATTAATATAAATATGGAAGTAAAATAATACATAGTTCCCTTATTAGGCTTACACATGTAATAGTGATCCTTTTCTGAATGTAACCTATAATCTAATTTTTAACACTTGAAAATGAAAAAATTAGCTTGGATTAGGTGTTGAAACTTGGCTAGGGCTTACTCCTTATGAATGATTTCTAAATGTGAAACTTGAGGGTAGTTCATTTGAATGTGAAAGTGAAATAATAGACTTGATGGATGATTTATTAATAATGCTAGATAGTAGAATAGGATTATACCTATTTTTTTAAATCTATATTCCAGGACTCTTTGTGTAATTTCTCACCCTACCAACATGTGTAACATATGAGATAACCCATTTAGATGATTTAAATGATAAAAATGACTATTTTTTGGTATAGGGACACACCTATTAGGTTAGACACCTCTATAAATCTACAAGCATTTGAGTCTAATAAGTTTGTCTAAAAGGAAAACATATTGATTTGATGATACTTTGAGTATGATAAAGAATAGGGTAGACATATAATATAAAATTACTTTAGGTAAATGATACCAAATTAGGAATATCATACCCATATAAAGAATGTGGATAGAATATAAGGGCATGCAAGGGCCATATGTTTACATATAAGTCAGGTAAGGTGAAGATAGGTCAAGAGTGATATCTCCAAGTGTCTTATACCATATTTTAGTGTCTAAAAACATATGCATGGATCCTTGCCTAGTTTTATGAATGGTAGGAATCATGAAAAAATAGGGAAGTAAAAAAACTTTTTCAATCCCCATTTACATGCACAAGGAAGTTATACTGATGGATAAGTAAGAGGATGTGAGTGTGAGATACATATAATTATTATAAGCATATTCTAATACATTATAGAATATACATAGGTAAGAGAAAGGATGATGCACACTATGTAGTTTATATGTAACACATATTTTATGAAAATAAGTAGTTTGAAAGAAACACAAAAGACATCAAGGAATGGCAAATATGATAAATGATGAGCACTAAGGTGACTATGATGTTGATGATTAGGTATTAATAAAAATGGGTAAATAAAATCTTAAGGAAAATGAATATATAGCTGTTTTACCTTATTTTTGATTTAACAATGATTAATAAGAATAAAATTTTGAAAGATTATTTGTATTATAATATATGATATTCAATCAAAAATATGAATGCAAAGTAGAATTAATTGAAATTGATTGATAAGTGGCATATGATAAATATAATAAGTACATACAAGAGTAATATACTTAGAATTTTATTATTTATTATTGACTTTAGTAAATATATTATAATTAAAAAGATGATAAAATAGTACTGTGATAGCTCAAGTCTAGGAATAGAGTCTATGGTTGTATCTGAACAAGTCTTCTCTCTAGACAACTATGCAATGTGGCCTTGTCTGTTGACTAAAAAATTATCTGATGTAAAATTTAAAAAAAAATTAATTTATATGCTACTTAAACTATTTATGATGAGAGGGATGATATATTTTTATTCTATTAATGTTGTACATAAACTTTTTTTCCTTCTCCTTAAAGGGGAAACCGTAGGTGTAATTGTGAAAGATATAAACTTACAAGAAAAATAAGGGGAAGTGTAATAAGCTAAGATGACTCCAATCATCCTTGATGATTATTTAAAACTACCTATGTATATAAATAATCCTAAGAGGGAATAAATCCACATGTAGTTCTCTCACCTAGTGTGATTATGCAATTATGATCCTTGATTATATAAATATAGCTAGTAATTTGAATTTGATACTTGAAGATGTTTAATATTGAATTAATTTTAAATGATTAATATTTGGATTGAAAATAGTCCTAGTGATTTATATTGAATAGTGGAAGAATGGGACAAATTTTATCAATGTGAAATAGTGTATAATTAGTGCCACACTCTAGGGAGATATAGTGTAGTAATGAATGACATTTGATTTATATTTATAAGAGTCAAATTGAATAATTTAATTTAGATGGCTTATATAAAATGTAGATGACCCATATGGATATTTAAAAATTTGGAAACTAGACATTAAATGGAATGAGGAAAAGGTCACATTGAGTGGACAAATCATTAATAGTGGGCATATCTATATAACACAAATCTATCCTAAAAAAGTAGGAATAGTTGGCCTAAGGTCATAAGGAGTTTGAAAGTGATATAAATTGATTTTAGAAATGAAATGGGAATAAATATGTAATAGTTATTAAAAATAGATGGGTCAATCTTGCATATAGGTAAATGGCTAGAGGAATGGTGAATAAGAGCCATATATTTGAGTGTATATCAAGTAGTTCAATATACATCAAGAGTTTACATTATCAAATTGTTAAAATAAATGAGAAATATACTTGAGTATATATGATGAACTTTGTATTTTTATAGGAAAGTATAATTGTGAAGGACACTCGATTTAACAAACCTTAAAATAATACATGAATAAGTTAATTCCCATATTTAAAATTTAAAAATCTAAAATTTTAAATTTTAAATTGAAAGGAGAACAAGGAAAGAGTACACCTATAGGAGGATATAGACATGTTTCCTTGTAACTTGTAAAGGATTGTGCTTCCTTATTAAATCATTATGGAAATATGCCCCCTTATTAAAACACTTGGAGAGATGGTTCCTCATGTTGAACCATTGGAAAATTAAGAGTGATCATATACCAATTTTAAATAACTAATCAATCCCTTTATTTGGAAATATTCATGTTCCAACTCTCATGAATGGGGAGAAGTACCCAATGTAATAACTAAAAGGAATATGGAACCATGATGGGTTTAATAAAAGTGATTCCAAGGCCATTGAGTGTAACTAGAATCAAACATATATCACCTATAACAGAATTAGAACTACATACTGAGTTTGATATAAGTAATTCCAAGGCTATTGAGTGTCTCTAAAATTGAACTTACATTACATGTAATAATAGGTGGATCCACAAAATGGGTTCACTAGAACTAATTCCAAGTCCATTAAGTGTCTATAAAATCGAATGTATATTACTCATAATATAATGAGTTATAATTTTGTAGATAGATATAAATTATATTTTCATGGTCTAAAGATAATGAAGAATATTAAAAATCATGACCACAATGCCAATAAATTTTAATGAAATAACAACTATTTTCCATTGAATATGTAAGTTGTATTGTAGTGCATATGTTCATGAACTAATATCATGAATTTTAAAAATTGAAAATGCATATATGTGCATGAACCAACATCATGCCCCTTGAATCTATGTTAAATGATTTAGAATGCCATGCATGTATATTATAAACTTTAATTATATTTGAAACCTATAATTCCTATTACTGTAATAATTTTTCATATGCCCATGCATAAGCATCCAAGTGTGCATGAATATTCTACTCAAGTCTCTGTAAAGTGAGTGCATGTGTATTTCATATGCTTCCATAGTTTGTATCAATGTTATAATATTTTTAATGTATAATTTATGAAGTTTATTTGAATATTTGAAATATATTTTGTCATAAAATCTAATTTTTCTACTCATGGAGGCTTGAGTCTCTTTGAAAAGTCTATTATAATTCCCCCTTTTGAGATGAGGGATGTAGATTGCAAGTCACTCATTTAAAACTAAGAGTTAACTATCATATGATAAATATTAATCATGTGCAATCATGTTAAAATGTGGAGAGTATGTTGGCATAGTGAAATATGTGTCATCAAAGCATATATCAAACATATGTAATGTGAGGCATAAAAGTGTCATGTCTCTCTCTCTCTCTCTCTATATATATATATATATATATATATGACAATGGGACACATAGTAAAGAAACCATATCTTAATAAACCTATGTAGTAAAAGTGCATGATATGGATAATGACACGATTAATTAAGCACAATAAATACAACACATAATGTCACACAATGTCACATAATATCACTCATAAGTTTTAGGGCCACATGCAAGGAACATGAACATGTCACAATAAAACAAGGCCTAGGGCCACATGAAAAGGATAATAAAATGTCACGAATAAGAGATATAAATATGTCACAAATAAGGGACATAAATATGTAACACACACAAGGCCAAGTGGTCACATACAATTGGAAATCAATGTTTAGCCTACCATGCAAGAAAGTTACAATATCAAAAGAGAATGAAATAAGTGAAAATTATTCTACACCATTCATATGTATCAATGTCACATCATAGCAAATTAACATATCCATGTAGTATAATATAAGATATGAGTAACTAAAAAAACACTTGTAAGATATGTGTTCTAACATGGTAGAGAGGTCATATATAGATATAACCTATGATAATGTAATTTGTAGGATAAGATGCTCCCAAAATAAGTATTACCACTAGGTAGAAGGGATTCTAAAATCTAATAATCCATGTATAATATGTATCTCCTAATATATTCATGTAAAATATGAAATTTTATAACTTCAGTATGGCTAAGACACCTAATCCATAGGTCCTCCTATTGGCTCACACAACCCTTATAGGATACTTCTTTCAATGATTCCTAGTCATCCAAAGCTTTTTGGACTTAGCTTTTTAAGACCCAGGTAGCCCTTCTTAGCCCAGATCCATCCCCCTAGGTCTTTTTACCTCTAGACAATAGTTCCCAAATAGGATAGGAGTGTTAGAACCTAGGGTGTCTTATTTTTGGTGCTATTGTCTAAGTTCACTTGTTGTCCTAATGGTCAAATTCTTTTGGTTCCTTATCTTTTCCCTTGTTAGCTTAGCATGAATTCATTTAACCCAAAATCATCTATTTACCTATAAAAAGCTATTCTAAGTCCATTTATAAGGTTTGACACTCACTTTAAAGAGAGATGTAAGAATAAAATCAAGTACACTCAAGCACTCTTCCCTACTCTTTGCATACAACCTTCCAATATCATTCAAAGCCTACTCAAGTCATTGCATGAGTCCCTAACTAGCTAAAGCACATCCAATTTTGCATTCTAGTTGCATTGATCATACATAAATTACACCAAGCTCTTTAATGAGAGAACTACATTAGATTGATCCCTCTTTAAAGTATTTTTATGTAGGTAATCTACCCACACACGGGGTTTGAAGTGCATCCAATGTATCCTTTACACACTAACCCCTTCTCTCTCTTTCCTAAGTTTGCATTCAAGTTTAAGCACAAAGAGCTCCTAAGAATTTTTAATATTAAAATAGGCACACAACAAGATCTATGAGGTCACAAACCTTAACATTTAGTGATAGGGTAACATAGGCATTCTAAACATAACCCAAAAATCTTTCATCCTCAAGAAAATAGTGCCAGAATATGACTACAACACTAGACAATAAGGTGTTTTATTTTTGGCACTACTACCCAATAAATAAATGAAGTTTAGAGACCTATTTCTGGCTATTTATCAATCCTTCTCCTCTAGTATTAGACTTTGTCTTAGTCTAGATCAACCAGAATAAGCTAAGTTATAATCTCTCTCACTTCCTACTATATTTAAAAAAGGCAAAAATACAATCTATTTACACAAATTATTACGTTAATTCTTGCATATTTATTTACTAGTTTACATTTCTCATCCCCTTTATTATTTATGAATATAACTCCAATATTATAAAAACAATAAAACATTTGGTGAACCTAAGGCATTGCATGAATCTATTATGTTCAAAAGATTCTCTTCCTTCACCAAATTGTGTCATACACTCAAGAGAAGAGAAGTCAAGCTAATTTCAATGGGAAAAATTAAGTATTCAAGTATCTTAGACACAACCAATAAGAGTAATATAAAATTCCCATACAAGGTCAAAATCAATGACAACAAGAATCAAAATCAAACAATAGTCAATGTGGCATTAGATCCCCCTTAGCATGTGGTTTTATCAGCACATCCTCATCATGCATTTACTAATCTACTAGTATCTCCAGCCAAGGTTTTGCAATAGTTATTGGAATGTAACATCATCACTCCTCCTCTTATTTCGGAATGAAATCCAGTAAATCTTATTCCATGGGGATATGATAAACATGCATTTTGTAATTTTCACAAGGCACCAAGACACACCATATATAGATGCATTAGTTTGGGACCTAAGATATAGGACTTGATAGATGATAATCTACTTGATTTGGGAGCTTTAGTTGAGCCTCTAAAGATAAAGAAAACATAATATAAAGATTTAAAAATATTTTTAGATCCTTTTCCATAGCATTAAAAATAAGAGAAATAAGACACATCAGGTGTTCATCATACATACCATATACATCCTCCACCAGCTACATACCACATACCTTTAATTGAGGTACATTTTTCGAGAGGTATAATAGGTGTGTATGAGTCTAGAATTCTATCCAGGCCTTCAATATCTTTTTTAGATCATGAGATTTTTGAGGATAATATAAGTTACAATGCATTAGTTATTATAGCACATATTTGAAATTAGTCTATTCATAGTGTACTTATCGACAACCATTCCAGTATTAACATGTGCACTTTCAAACTTATATAACATTTGGGTTATTTAGAGTAGGATATCACTTTGATATAAAAAATTATTAGTTATTTTTGTGGGCATATTTAGAGTTCATTGGGTGATGTAGTACGTACACTACATGTTGGTCCTACATATGTGGCCACTCCATTCACTATAGTTCTTAGCATAAGAGTTTTTGACATATTACTTGGTTGACCATAGATTCAAAAAATTAGGGCAGTACCTTCTAATTTTGTTTAAAATTTAGAAGGTATTTTGATTCACTATATTTTTTAGCACAAGAGTTTTTGACATATTACTTGGTTGACCATAGATTCAAAAAATTAGGGCAATACCTTCTAAATTTTACAATAAAATTTAGAAGGTACTGCCCAAGGCCAAGTGGTCACATACAATTGGAAATCAATGTTTAGCCTACCATGCAAGAAAGTGACAATATCAAAAGAGAATGAAATAAGTGAAAATCATTCTACACCATTCATATGTACCTTCTAAATTTTATATATGCATAAAACTCATTCACACTAATTAGGTTATTATCATTGGAAAAGTTCCTTATGAGTCACCACTCCCCACTTTAGAGCAATCTACCAACTTCCAATCATTAGCTTTAGTTCTCCCATTAGTTTTAGATTCTACTCTAGTTTCAGTACATATTCCACTTCTAATCTAGCCATAGTTATAAAATCCATCACTAGTATAGAGGGTTTATACACCCCCATAGTTTAGGATTATTAATAGCTTGTAGCTATAATGTTCACACCTATATCAGTTACATTATAGTCTCATACAACTATGTAGAGAGCACCTATTCATAGAGATTCTTCTACTACTTTTAGATGTGTCCTTAAGAGCCCTAAAATTACAGCCATTTCTTAGAGTCATAGGGGGACCCTATATTTAATTTCCACTTTAGATATTTTAAAGAAGTTATAATGTACATAGATTTTAATAGCATAATCTCAAACACTCCATCATGCCTCATGATCATGCATGATCCCATTATTTGATACAAGACACCATGATAGGGAGTGTCATCTAAGACTCATCAATTAGTATCATTTATTTCTAGCATTAATTATATGTATTATCTCTTGCTTGATTGTACATAGTTCAAATATTTTCCAAAATACAAAAACAATATAGCACTTAAAAATACAAAAACATTCAAAAATTACAAAAACACCAAAAACATCTATTGATTGTATGCATCATCCATATTTAAATTACTACTATAATGCTAAGACTTATATTTATTGTTTTATGCTATTGTATGTTTATTTATCTACACTACCATGATTCACTTGATCTTTTTTTAATGTGCATAGTGACATCTAACTCTTTAATTAATTCACTCTACACATCAAGGGGGCATTTCTACTTCTATATTCAAAACACACATTAATATACATACCCACTAGGGGCATCTTATACATGACTACACCATCTAGGTTATGTCATTCCTATACTACACACTCTGAGTTATCATACTGATGCACATTACTTACTAGATTACATAGATTACTACATCAACATTTCACTAGTACCTAGCATTTGTGTATTTATTAGCATATACCTAGTCTTGTACTACACATGTTTTTCATACTTTCATATTTTCTTTGATTATTTAGATGTGTTTGTATCTTTTAATTCTTATTTTTAATTTCATTCCTTGTATAAAATAACTTATGTGATTGCACTTTCTAGTTCTTGATTATCTTTTATTTGTGCCTTAAGACATTTACTAATGTACTTTACTTCTATTCATATGTGTGCCTTAGGATATCTGCCAATGTCCTTTGTTTGTACTCTTTCATGTGTTTGTGGCCCTTGTACCAAATTTACTTCTTCCACTTGTATGTATATTTGGCATTTGAATATGCTTTCCATTCTTATTTTCTAGTTTGAGTGACATGTCTCCATGTCCCTTGTTTGTGTGGCCCCTTAGCCACTCTTGTATACTTATTGATTCTTGCTTCTTGTTTTGTATGCTTGTTTGATCCTCACTATGTGTAATTCCATGATTCCAATCATGCATTTATCTTACTTATTGGATGTCATGATGGACATCATGTTCCCTCCCTCCATGCTTACTAACAAACTAACAACTAACAACTAATATCTAATATTTCTAGTTCAGTACTTTGTGCATGATTTCAAATTGTTATATCTATCTAGGCATACCCCTCTTGATCTAATAATATATCAATTTAAATATTTCTATATCTTGAAATATTTTGTCAAATACTCAATGATATATCATATATCTATACAATTTAACACACTTGTAGGACTCTTTTCTTCTAAGGGAAGTAATTATAGGTTCATCATTCCTACCCTCAGAAGAGGGGGCATCAAATAGGGGTTTTTCATAGAGATCAAACCTCATAATAGTTGAAACAACAACATTTATAACACTTATTACTAAATCTAAAGGTCAAACCAATCAAACTAGAGTATAAAATAGTGATAGTTTTAGAATAGTAATCAATTTTCAAATTAGAAAATAGTGTCATAAATGGATAGTAGCAATAAACATAAAGGTGTACACATTTTATCACTCTTGTCTAGGTAGAAAACACTCAAGGTTTCTAGAAATAGGCAAAAAGTTAGGTTTAGGGATAGTTTTTGTACTTCTAGATTAGTCAAATTTAGTAGTTTCAATACAATTTTATTAGATACAATGGGTTATCATGAAAAACATGATGGTTCTCACTTTTAGTTTATATTAGGTAGTTGGAATAACTTATATATCAAAACCCATGTTTTAGACATTAGTGATTGGGGGTAATGTGCACGACACATTAATCTTCTTTTCATTTTGAGTTTAGTTTATTCTAGGCATTCTCAGTAGTTGCATGCCTTACTCCATCTACAGGTTGTTAGCATCACATTTGCATTAAAATTTCATACAATTTGGATTTCACATAAGCATTTTGTATTAGTTTTAGAGAGGCTTTCATACAAGCCTATCCTCCATCTTTTGAAATGGCCAAGAATGGCCGAGTTTCTAACATCTATTCAGGTTATCCATGACACATTGTTAGATTTCTAGAACATCCATGGGATCCATGAGCAATCTCATATGACATATAATCTATACCAGTATCACTTCATAGATTCAATTCATGGGGCAATGATGGAGCCAAAGGTCTAGCTAGCCTTTGTATTCTTGAGCCACCTATTCAGAGGATTGGACACACAGTCCAGACATTGATTAACACATGCATGATTTTTTAACTTAACACATTTAGTCATGTAAAATGTGAAATTATACAACTTTATTATGGTTAAGACACCTAATCCATAGGTCCTCCTATTGGCTCACACAACCTTTTTAGGCTACGTCTTTCACTAATTCCTAATCATCTAAAGATTTTTAGACTTAGAATTTTAAGACCTAGGTAGCCCTTCTAATCTTAGATCCATCCCCCTAGGTATTTTTACATATATATAATATCACCCAATAGGATAGGAGTGCTTAAACCTAGGGTGTCCTATTTTTGGCACTATTGTCAAAGTTCATTTTTTATTTTAATGATCAGATTCTTCCAGTTCCTTATCTTTTCCCTTGTTGGCCTAATATGAATTAAATTAACCTAAGATCATCTATTTCCCTATAAAATTCTAATATAAATCCATTTAGAATGTTTGTCACTCATTTTCAAGAGAGATACAAGAACACAAGCAAGTTCACCCAAGCACTCTTCCCTATTCTTTGCATACAACCTTCCAATATTATTCAAAGCCTACTCAAGTCATTGCACCAATCCATAGCTAGATAAAGCACATATAATTTAAAATTATAGTTACATTGATCATACATAAATTTCACCAAGCACATTAATGGGAGACCTACATTACCTTGATCCCTATTTTAAGTATTAGTATGTAGGCAACGTGCCTAAACATAGGGTGTGAAGTGTGTCTAATGTATCTTTTACACACTAACCCCTTATCTCTCTTTCCAAAGTTTGCATTCAAATTTAATCACCATCAGCTCCTAAGAGTTTTGAAGATTAAAATAGGCACACAATAAGCTCTCTTAGGTCCTAGAACCTAAAATTCTAGTGAGAAGGTAACATAGGCATTCTAAACAGAACCCATAAAGCTTTTAGCCTCAAGACAATAGTGCTGAAATAAGATATAGTGTCAAATAATAGGTTTTTCTATTTTTGGTGCTCCTATCTAATCAAAAAATGAACTCTAGAGACCTATTTCTAACTATTTCATATTCATGCTCCTCCAGTATCAGACCTTGTCTCAGTCTAGATCAGCCAGAATAAGCTAAGTTCTAATCTCTCTCACTTCCTACTATATTTAGAAAAGACAAAAATATAATCTATTTACACAAATCAATAAGTTAATTATTGCATATTTATTTACTGATTTACATTTCTCAACACCTTTATTATTTAGGAATATAACTCCAATATTCCAAAAACAATAAAACACCTACATCACACTCATATACCTCATGAAGTGCATTTGTGTATTAAAAACATATGTAAAGAAGTAAAATAGTAACTCATGCCATGCTAAAGTCTTGATTTTTTAATTTTTGAGAATATTTTGATTTTTTTGTATTTTTGAAATATTTGAGTTTTTAATTTTTTTTGAAATATTTGACATGTTAAAAAAATGTAAAATAATCTAGCCAATGATTGTATTAGTGGGAGGATCATAATGCATGCTTGTATCATAGAAAGTGAATTTTTGTGAACCAAAAGTTCTACATGCAGATGAATCAAAATATGAAAAGGAATTGGGTGTTATAATGGAAATATCATGATCACTATTCATAGAATCATGCTTAGGATGTGTAACTATAAAGGACATAGGACCCTATGTTCATTATGGAATAGTAGACCTAATTTTTGTATGGTGTGATATTATTGACATGATAGGTTCAACGATGTTGTATTGACCTCCTAATAATTCTCAAATAAGAACTCTTTAACACCTCTTCCCATTTTTCTTCCCTCTTTTGTTTGCCTTTGTAAATCCCCTAAACATATTTTTAAAATATCTCTCATTAATGATATAACCACCCTATTAGGTGATGGAACCACCATATGGAGTTACGAAACTGCTCCATTAGTGATGGAGTCATTAGGGTAGTTATGTAAACTACTTTGAAGAACCCATTATAAAATGATGGTTATATTTTAAATTAAGGGTGATTTTTTAATTTGATAAAGAAAAATTTTCCCTAAGAGTGTTAGTTACATAACCACCCCTACAAATAGGTGGGGTTTAGTCAATGTTGTCTTGTCTTCTAAGTTTAGCTTCTGGGACTCATGCCTTGATTTGCATGTTTATTATTGTTTTTCTTGATTTTTATTGCTTAATTTCACCTCCAATTAGGCCCAACTCACTCCATATTATATTTACAACCATTTTGAGTCCTTCTTAAGTTTAAATCCTTGTTCAACTCAGTTAAAGTCATTCATACAACCTCTAATTCTCTTCTACAAGTAAGCCAAATTTATCTCAATTTTAGATCCAAAATTTACATTATATATTAAGAGTTTTGAAACCTTTATAACTAAAACCTACTATAATTACTTTGGATCTCTTATTTGATTGATTTTGTGTATGATTACATAGTTATATATAGGGAGAACCATTATTCTTACAACCATGTCTTTGTAAATGGTGTCTTAAACTAGCCACAATCAACTATTATTTGTTTGGATTTGTGTGCCTATTCTTATTCTCCCATTTTTGATAATCACTTATTCATCCTCCTTGTTAGAGAGTTCCAAAATATTCATTTGGGTAAAGGAGCTAGCACACTAAGGACTATAGTACAAAAAATCTCTTGATTTCAATTAGTCTACATCATGATCAGATTGGAGGTTCTTAATTTAAATTTATTTATTTTATTAAGTAAATTAGATTAAATTATCATTCATTATTGTATTATATTAAATATTTATTTTTTAAAAATGAAAGTTTTGATAGGAAAAATAATTCCTCTTCCCCTCCTTGTAAAAAAAATTATTATTATTTTATTTGTTTACTTGCATTAATTCAATATATTTCTTCACAATATAGTATTTAATATAAACCCTAAGTTAATGTTATGAAATAGACCATACATTTTCAGCCATTACAATAATTAGTTTTTAGTTAAATTGGAACAAGTTATTTTCAGTCTCAAACAAGCAACTAGTGAGTAAAAAACCTTAGACAAACCTAAGTGAATGAGTGGTACTATTGTGCTTCTAATTTTTATTGTTTAGATTAATTAAGAACATTATTTTTATTTCATTTAATCATAGAAATTATAATATAAATTATTCATTTATATTTCAAATACATTGTTCATAGCTAGTGTGCAACACCTAGAAAGGTTAAAAACTTATTCTTGGCTTGTTTCGGTGAAAAAAACTCTAGGAACCTCATATTATTACTATTTTGAGCTTATATATTTTATAGAATCACTTGAATGTTAAGAAAACATATTTTTCATAGTAGATCCATTCACATATCAATAAAAAATCACAAAAAATAGCTTCATATAGCTTACTTCTAGAAAAGTTAAAAATCAACATTAACATAGATAGAATAGATCTCTCTTTCTCTCTTACTTTGCATGCATTGAAAAATAGCTGGAATAAAATAAAATAAGTGTCCATTAATTTAATTTATGTTTGGTTATTTCTCTCTACTTTTAGTTATTTCATTTTAGCAAGTAATTAGTTTCCAATTCAATCAAATATTCTTAAAAAAATAAAAAAAATAGAAACATTTTCAAAATCCTTGTCCAATTGTACAAGAAGAATAAAACCTTGCTTATAAAAACACAAAAAGTCTTCACACAATCTATTTAGACAATCTCATATACTTATACATTACCTAATCCATTTTGAATGACACTTCTTGAAAAACATAGTCTTGTTAGATCTCTTCTCCCTAGGTTTAAGGCACCTATTCCCATAGTTAATATATAATATGATATCACTACTAAGTTTAGGAGAGAGGTTTTCCATTACAACTCAATCTCCCACCTAATTTTTGACTCTCTTAATGCCTTAAATGAATAATAAAAAACTCTTGATCCACCAATCATTATCCTCCCTCAAAATATAGGTTGACATTATAACATGATCCAAGCCTAGATCCTTACTTCCAACCCCTTCCTTCTTCTCCTCAGGTATAGCCTCATCATATATAACTCAAATTTGTGGATAAAATTGACTAGGAATACCCAAATTGATAGATTTAATCTCATTCTATGAGTTATTCAACCTAATCTTCCTCATTTCCCTAGTCCCAATATCAATCAAGAGCTTCACCTCCTCGTAATCTCAGAGACCAAAGGAGCCTAAAGCTATATTTTCACATAAATTAATACTCTCAAATGAAAACCATGATGTTGCAAGGACTTTTAGTTTTATCATGAAAACCCCTTACCACCAACCTATCATAAATTACACAAGATTGAGTAGCTAGGACAAAGAATACATGGAGTATTAAACAAATAAAAATAGATAATGAGAAAGAAGTTATAAAAGAGAGAGCAATATGAAAATAGATTATTTTATCATCAAATAATAAGTTATTTAAAATAGGTGTTATAAATAAAAGGAAGTAAGTGTAACCACCACCTATAATAGTGCTCAAAGATATTGGAATAGGAATGTAACTCCCATACCCAAAATAGTTAGTCAAAGGAATAACTCCCACTAACTAAACATGGTAGTCAAATGAAACTCTCTATGACTAATGACATATAATAAATTTAACTCCTCAAGTGTATAAATAATCCATGTGTAGCAATAATCCTAATAAATATGAAGAAAGTAATATCCTCCACTAACACACCCATTCCAAAAACCATTCCACATAATAACCAACACAATCCTTAGCCCATAAATTACATCACCTACCTCAGCCTGATATTGAGGAGTTGAGTACATATTTTAGCATGTGTTGTTTGCATGTAAAAAAATTGGTGAACCCAATGTGAAGGACTTACATCCTTTGTATTATTCCTTTCTTCATATTTTTCTTTCTCCCTTCTCCACTTTCCCTCCTTCCATTTATTCTACAAGTATTCATATACCATTGTAATATATATAGATAGGACATAGGTAGATCTCTTAACCTAGAAGGCTATAGAAGAATCCAATTCAACTCTAATGAGCCTTTATTGGTAAGTTAGAATAACCCTACCTTTGACACTAATGTATATTACAAATTATATGATTATTCTCATCTTAATACCCAAACCAAGAGTGGGGTATCTATTCTCAAGGTATGGGACATTTCTAAAACTACTAAAAATAATCCCAACTTTGGAATATGGCCCTCATAAGGGGAGGAATAGTCACTCCTAACATGGTCATTATTCCATTTATTAGCCTACAAATCCCAAATGTTAAAAGCATTGTTAAATATGATGATTACCTAGGAATGATTTTCCATCTAGAGGATGAGGTTAATCACATGAAAGTAGCCACATGTCCCCCTAATAGGAGCCATGATACCTCCAAACTACTAGCACAAACCATGACCACTAGACCTAAGGCTCCCACCTCTTAAGACTAACTAATATAATGCCTCTACCTCTTAAAATTATAAATGTACTTATCTTATAGAAATGGATTTTGTATCCAAGATAATCTCAATATTTGAGTAGAAGTTGATGAGTATTGTTTCATGATATCAACCTAACTGATACATTTATGTATAGAATAACTAGATTGAGTTATAATGGCATGATCAATATAGTTAACAAAATTAGTATTTAATTTATTTGTATTGGCTTGATCGATACAATTAGCTTTAATTAGAGATGATATTTGAATTATATTAATACTTAGTAATGCCTATTTAGTGCAATTATAAACTAAATGTTGTAATGTATCACATTGGATGGTATAGTTTTTAAGCTAAGTAATAGTCCTAATGGTATCAATCTTGCCAATATTTTTATTATTGTTAGAAATTTTCTGAATGGTATCAGGTTGGATGATGTCATTAGATATGTTGTAAAAGTAATATATCTTTTAGAAAAATCATGGAGTATTTTACAATGGTGGGTTGATGAGAGGGACATAAAATTGAGGTTCTAGATCATTCTCATCATCACTAGAATAAAAAATTATATGAACTAAATTAATGTCTCAGTTAAAAGCATGTATTTTAGTAAGGATTTTTTGATAATGAGTTACATCCAAGTTTTGTGACTAGGAGTCTCTAACAATGTATTCATCATCATATGATGGAGAGATATTACATGCATGAGTAGATGATTGCGTAGTCTCCGTGGAAGTATCTTTGGTTGATACACCAATATTACTAAAAGTATGATGGGAAAGTGATAGAGGATCATAAAATAACTATCATTGAATATAGAGTTGTCTTTTTTGTAAGAAACTTCATTGGCATTATATGATGGAGGAATTTAAGTATCAATATAGATTAAAGGAATGGTTATATATCATGGTAAAATATATGGGGGGAGTGATTCTACTATGTTATGAGGTAATTGGGTGGTATTATAAATAATTTTTAACTTATTGGGTTCATCATCATAAAATATAAGAGTAACTTGTAGGTTAGGATGCATGTTGACAAAATTGGGAATAAGAAGACTATTAATATAATAAATGGTAGGGATGTAATACTACATCTTAGGATTAGGTAATATGAAACCCCATGGTTGGGATCTAATTCATGTTTGTAAAATTTTCCATCATGATTAAAATTAATGCATTGGATACCACAAGAGGTGATACCTATAGACACCTAAATTTGGCCACCAATAACCTCTAACTAGGCTTTTGACCAATTTTTACCTAAAGTGCAAAATTTGGCCTAAAAGCACTAAAATGAATTAAATGAGTTGAAATTGATATATTCAAGTGCTGATTCTAGCTAGGGTATCCCTAAATAGGGAATGCAATTTATGGGCCAACTAACTTTGATCAGATAATTCTGAGTAAAAATGCCAATTTTGCACTTAGGTGCTATGGATTGCTCTTTCTTATAAAATATCTTTCACAAGACACATGCATTTGTTATTTTATATTGATAATAACCTAAATGGGATAATAGATCTAGCACATCTGACATTGCCTTCCAATTCCAATCCAGTCAAATTTTGGACCAATAACAAGGCATTTTGATCAATTTGAGTAATTTGTGAACAAAGTGCTTAAACATGCTTAAGAGCTAATTAAACCAAATTAGAGACTAATAAATAATTCCATATAAACTTGTTGAATAATTTTTTTTAAAATAAATATTGAATATTTACATCATCAGGTGACCTTATTTCTTGGGAAGACATCCTTAAGCCATAAATGCCATAAATATCAATATTTATGCCCTCCATGTCTCATCAATACCCTCCATGACTCTTAATTGACCCTTTTTCCAAGGCCATGATGAGGATAATTATGAAATTATTTCCAAAAAATTGAATTAATCCTCAACCACACATCTTCATCTTAGGATGGATGATTTAATTTGATTCTGATTAATCTCAAAAATCTATAAATAGAGAGGCCATGAACATAATTTTTTAAGCTTAATTTGTGAAAAGTTATAATGCAAGATTAGTTCCAAAAGCTTCATGAAAAATAGTGATACCATGCCAAATTGATTCCAAGCCAAGCCAAGCCAAAGTCAAAGGTGCCAAGGAGAGATAGAGGTAGCCAAGCTTTCATTGACAAGGACTTCATGAGCACAAACCGAGCAAGCTAATCGAAGAATACTTTTGGAACATCAAGGAAGGTAAGGAATGTGTGTTTTCATGAATTTTAGTTGTTCTTTGTTCATTTTTATTTCTTCACTAAGATCACCCTGGTAACTAGGAAGGAATATGTTAGTTTAGTGTGTTTTTTGTCATTTTCTTTTATTTATTTTGTCACTAACACAATACTAATCTCCTCTTCTTAGTCAAATTCCTAGTTCACAATACCTTTCATGCAATGAGTCTAAGGATGACCTAAATTGAGATTATAAGAGAGTGGAAGATATAAAACCAAAAACTTGGTGCATACTTTTATGGGTCTAATAATGAGAGGGACCCAAATGCAACCAAAAGGATTTTGATTTACTTTTTGAAATCCATGGAAAGTGAGCCATGTTTTCTTAAGGTCATCATTAGAATATATGATTTTTTGGATTAACCAAAGTGAAGTAATGTTAATGCTTGAGCCTTAATCCACCAAGACTTTTCTTATTAAAGTATTTTTGATGACAATATTAATAAAGTGGGGTTGGTCATTAGCTCAAAATAGGATCTTTCATTAATAATGTCTTATTTGGGAAACTCTATGGACTATTTATTATAATAAGGTTGATAAATGATTTTGATAGCATGGAATTCCATAAGTGAAAGGCATTTGAAGGTTAGGTATGTAGTTTGGTTTAAATATATGGGGATTCTATGATGGTTTGATATTGTTGCAAGAGGAACTTCATATGACATGGTGATGTTCTCATGAGTTCTATAAAATTAATTTTGCAATGCATGTAATTAAGTTCATATAGGAAATTCCATTGTGATTTATAGTTAGATACATAATGAGGTTTGGTTTGATATGTAATGGTGATTTTAGGAGGAATGATAGTAAAATAATTGGAAGCACTAGGTTGAGACTCAAATGGTGGAGTGTGATCCTCACTAAATGATAAATTGAAAGATGGTATAGTTGTGGTAGTAGTATCCTTAATAAATTTATCTTTGAGATAAGGATTCTTAGGTTTAGTTCCATGATATTTGGGAGAGAAATTATGATGGTATTTGACCTTGGACACATTAAAAAATTGGGAATTAGTGTAATAATGATCATAATTAACATCAATAGCACAAGTGAACTCAGTTAAATGTTATGTATTTAGATATGATGATTGAGATGTTTTTTGATGCTTTTAGCTTATATATTTAGGATTATACATGTAGTTATTTTATTCTTTAAGGTATTAATTATGTTGCTATTTTGTGATAGTATCATAATTAAGTTTTATCCCAAAATATTATTTACTGTATTTTTTTGGATTGTGTGGCATGTTTTATGAGAGTGACCAATATCAACATGGAACCAAAAAAAATTATTAGGATCATAACATGATGGAGGGTAGTAGTGTAGATGTATGGTTTGGATGAAGATAAAAACTTATTAATTTACTGTATAATGAAGGGAGGTCAGGAGGGAATTTGGTTACCTAATTTATATGATTCCACTTTGGGTTGGGAAGGATTAGTACTAATGGCATTAGTTGCAGTTTGTAAAGATTCATTTTTGGTATTTTGAGAGTGTAAAATTGATTCATAGTGAAATATTGTTATTTTTATTGGTCTAAATCCTTTTCTAAGGTTTTATTGGAGAATATCCTAACCTTGTATTGAAGAGAGGATTTAATATCAGTAACAAAGAGTTTGAATAGATTATCATCATTCGTAATGATCTACTTTATGCACTAGAGACTTCTATTTCCTAAACAAAGTATGGACATATCGATTAGGGAGATGCTTAAATTTAATGAAGTTTCTAAGGATATTTTTATAGAATTGACTAAATCATATAGTTTGGTAATGGAATGTCTAGGGAGTTAATTGTACAATTCTAACATATCTCCAACAAGGGTTTTGGCTACAAGTTTGGTGGTAGTGTAAGTGTTACTTTAAACCCATTAGTTATAGATATTTATAAAGGATTTAATATATATGGTAGGATATTTATTCCCATCATATGTGATAGTTTGAGAAATGTTTATAATGTCTATGGACATAATAAAGAGAGGTAAAGGTTTATTTTGAATTTTTTTTGAAGTATCATTTTATGAATTGGTAGTTCAAGAATGATATTCCTGTTGGCATATCCAAGAGGGGGGGATATATAAATTTGATTTGGTTGGTTCATGATGATTTTAGGAGGTTAAATGGCCATTTTAAAAATGTGTTTTTGCATTTGGAGCATTTGATTACTAATATAATCTTATGTAACAACCATTTATTGGACCATTTGTGAAATGAATTATGTTAGATATAGATGTGGATTAGTTTTGATATTTTTATTCGAGTTGGTTGAAGGATAATTTTGTATACACATAATAATTTTAAAACTTTATCAATTATTGATTTTTTCTCTTTTGGAGGAACCTATCGAATCTCAATCTCCCTGATTGTATGCCTTAAAGGGTACATCAAGAAAGGGGTTGGAAAACCTTTGGTGATTTTTAGGATTGTTATCCCATATACCATACCTAAAACCACTATAATATACTCTTATATAATTCCATAAGTAATAAAAACTTGCTTATACACTCCCCTAAGTAATTCACAATCCAAAATAGCCCCTACCTAAGAAAAAACTCCTTTTACCCATATTTTATACTACATCAACTTGGTTGACCTTGTTGGGAATTTATCACACATTATGGAACTTCATTGGTACAAAACATTGTAGTTTTAGGCCTAAAGACTCTATTTTACACTAAATAAAATTGACCTGTCTAACCTTGTCAGCTAAATTATCAAGAGGGTTTAGGGTCAATCCTTGGCTATAAACACCCCCTCAAATTCATTTATAAGGAGATGATCATTCAATTATACATCATTATATCTCATAAATCTACTTATATTATCAATAAGAGGTTTCATTACTTAGGTTCTAGCCTTGGAGAAGTAACATTTATCTTTTAGAGGCCTTGAATGCATAAGAGAAGTCTAATAGCCTAAAGATGATCTATCCTTATGATCCTTATAAGACACAAAAACCTCTTACAAAGCACTATTGACCAAGAGAGATATTGAGGCATGATAGGTTCACTTCAACAAGGTAAGTATACTCCTATCCATTCATATTTCAATAAATAGATGTAGAATTAATGTATTGAATTATATATCTCTTTGCTTAGATCACTATTATCAATCAGACTCACACCCTTTTGAGGGTAGTTTCAAGCCTTCATAGTATGCTAAAACATAAAAATAGTCCTAGGCTATAGGTGGACTAATCAACAGATTGAATCTCCAAATTCTAAGGGCTAGCTCCCTTTGGTGTATCATTTAAGATCACTACTCTACACTATAAATTATTAGGGAAAAAGGAAGAAATAAAATTGAATAAAAAATCCTATCTAATGATGGTGATACACTTATATTTTGGTTCATCCACTCAATCTGAGCTCCTAAAAACATTGATTAGACAAGAAAAAGACTGAACTTTCAATTCTAATTGACTCCTATGAATTAGTATTTCATGAAAAGGTTCTATCTGGTGATCAAAGATTGAGGGAAATGAGGGAATATGTCTGATTCAATGCACTAAATAGCCACTTACATCCATTGTAACTTCATCCAAAAGACATCAAACATAGAACATGACTTGTATAATCTGATCAACTAGTAACTAGGTAAAAATCAAGACACATGCAAATCACTGACATAAATACACTATACCAATATTGTAGAATAAAAAAATAGTCCTATTTATCTAAAAAAGGTTACAAAACTCAAATTATAGTAGAGTCTAATCTTTCCAAAAGAGGGATTCTCAAAATGGCTAAAAAAGCCAACTTATATAGGAAAAAACATATAAAATCCAAGAGATTGGTGCTAAAATTAGAAGATGAGATCAACTCCCACATCTCACAAATCTAAATTCATCTATCAAAAGATAACTAAGCCTTCAAATAATTTTTTTTGTCTTTTGTCTTGCATGAAAAAGCTCTTTGACATTGAAAATGATGGAGAGCCCTTATAGTAATCATTATTGAAATATTCAAAATTCATCAAACCTACATGGATATTCAAGGTTAACATAGAAGTCTAGATGGTGAGCCCATCTTGGAATAATCTACTCCATGCATGGAAATCTATGCCAAATCTTCAAAGATAAACTCCACTTGATATGCTTAGAAGTTGAGTTGAAACAAAATAAATACCCTCTTTCCAAGGAAATTAATGAAGGTGCATGATAAGCCTTGTCTAGTCAACTCCAAGTAACTTCATGTCAACTCCTTAAACAACCATCCAATGCTAAACTTCTTAAGCCCTTCATACATCCAAGTTTCCCTTTTGGAACTGAGAGATCTGTGCTTGAAGGTATCTGCATGTTTTTACTTTTTGTATATTCATGTTCTTCTTAGATGCGTCTAATCTTGTTTAGGCCACTTTGCATGCTTTGAATGTGAGTTGTGAACCACATCATAAGAGTCAAAAGGAGAAGTCCTTATTATCCTCTATTGATTGGATATCAAAATCCCATTAAGATCCTTTTAAAAACCTTTCTCATCCATTGATCTCCCTACTAGATCTTGAAAAATGTCAAGCTCACGACAATCTTGGTGAACCTCTTGAAATCTTGACCAATGGCTACTTGCAGGGGATCAAACATGACATTTATGAGCCCATCATTAATTCATTTAGACTTATGTTTTTGGCCACTTTTTTGTGAAAAAGGTCTTTGGGTTTTTGTCCTCTATCTATTTCTTTTGGACATTTTGTCCACAGCTTATCTTTATGCACTTTTCCTTCAGACAAATTATTCGAAGGCTTATCTCCCACAAGAATACTTTATTTGGGTTTTATTTCTTTCAAGAAATTTTCTAGAAAGAATTGTTTCATCATTTTCTTTTGGAACTTATCTTTCTTTCAAGAAAATTTCTTGAAATAATTTCTTCTTTTCACTTTGAACAATTCTTTTGGACAATTTGTCCAAAGGAAATAGGTCTTTGGGTTTTTTCAATGGACAATTCCTACGAACAATTTGTTTGAAGGAATTTATGTAAATTCCCCTTGGCCTTTTGAAATGTCCCTTCATAATTTTGAAGGAACCCTGTTTACTAAAAATAACCCTTTAGCAATCTTGAAATGAACTTTTTCAAATAAAAATGAACCCTTAAAAAAAATATAAATGTGCCTTCAAAAAAGTGAAATGGTTGTAAAAGACCCTTTGGAAAAGTTGTAAGGGACCTTTTAAAGCTTAAAAAATTGACCTTCAAGAAAGTTGAAAATCACTTCAAAATTCTTTTAAATAGACTTTCCTGAAGGAAAAGAGCCCTTCGAACTTTTTGAAAAGTCTTTTGGAAAATTTGAAATTGTCCTTAAAAATTTTTGAAATGGGATTTTTTGAAGGGAAGGATCCCTTCAACAATTTTTCAAGTGTCCATTTGGCTTTGAAAAATACTCCTTCAAAATTTTGATAATGCCCTTTGGAAAAATTGCAAAGGTCTTTGAAACTTTTGTAATGGTCCTTATTCCTTTGAAAAAATGAAATGATCCTCAAAAAAGTTGAAAATGACCCTCCAAAAAAATGAAAAGTGCCCTTGCTTTTGAAGATGCCCTTTAAAATTTTGACAATGGACTTTTCCTTCAAAATTTTTTCTCAAAAGACCAATTCCTCAAAAAATTTATTCAAAGTATTTTATTTTGGACCCGAATAACTTATTATAGGAAAACTTGAAGTCCTATTTAAAACTTGATCCTTTCAACTACTCTAATCAACACCAACACTTTCCTACAAAGAAAAAGACAAGTGAAAGAAAAGACCCAAAATAACCTAAACAACCTTAAGACCTATTAACCATGGATTCTTCAAGGAATTATTAGGACCAATTACTAACTCATAAGACAAAACAACATGGCATGTAAAATTTTGAATGGTAGAGGTGATAATTTGACTTGTAGAGTCAAAATTATCAACATTTTGGTGACTCAACTGGGAAGCATGCCTGCTATGATTGAGAACCAAACCATTTACATGACTCTTGGACTCAAAAATTAATGACAAATTTGATCCATGACCGAAAATTCTTTTTTGACCTAGCATGAGACAACCTTCATCCCCAAAAATAAGAAGGGAAACACACAAAATAGGAAAACTAACTAAACAAAACAAATGTGCAAATAAAGAACTTATTGGGGACAAAAAAAAACAAAACTAATGTGCTAGAATAACACTTATAGGAAAATAAATAAGCAAACTATGTACAAGGAGCCTAGCTCCTCAATTTCAATGTTTTAAATGTATCCCATTGATTGGGATTGGAAGCTCCTCACCATCCATCTTTTCAAGTTGGAAGGCATTGTGGGATCTATAGTTGGAGATTGTCTATGGGCCATTCCAAATGGAATAAAATTTTGTGTTCCTTCTTGGTTTAGATATATCCTCATCCCATTTGAAGACCAAATCTCCTCCTTTGAAACTTTGTGAAGAAGCTCCTTTGTCAATAGCTCTTTTCACTTGTGCTTGATGAATTTCCATGGCTAACATGGAATAATTTATTATCTCTTACAACTCCATAAGCTCAGTATACTTGATCTTCATAGGTTCATTCTCTAAAAATTTAAGCTGATGCATTAGTTATAAAGAGGAAAATTCAAGAGAAATGGGTAACCTTGCTTCCTTACCATATACTAGCTTGTATGGAGAGTTGGCTATTGATCTTTTATAGGTGATCCTATCATCCCATAGAAATGAATTCAAATTTAGATGTCATGACCTCTGATTGTTTTCAATAGTCCTCATGATCTTTAATAGATTCTTATTTATAGATTTAGCAAGGCCATTACCTTGTGGATAATAGTTTGATGAAGTGCTAAGATAAATTCCATGTTAGATAGCCCATTGACTGATCCTAGTTCCCAAAAAATACATTGCATTATCAGAAAGAATAGATGAAAGAATTCAAAATATAATAATCAAACCTTCATATAAATATAGAACATTAGTTTCATTTGCTTCTTTCAATGCCACTACTTCAGTCTAACATGTGAAGTAATCTGTAGTAGTTAGAATCCACTTATGCCCTAAAATTGAAGGAGGATTTATAATACCAATGAAGTCCAATCACCATTAGATAAAGGGCTGATCCACCATAATTGGTTAAAGAGGTAAGGCTGCAAGTTTCACTTTTCCTACAAACATAGCACATTGTTTGCACTTCCTAACCCATGCATGGTAATCACCAAATATACTAGGCCAATAGTACCCATCTCTCATTATCTTAAGGGCTATAGTTATTACATAAAAATTTCCTCCACCATGTCCATCATGGAATTATTCAGGCAATCTCTAAGTTTGGCCTGGCTTTATACATCTTAGCAACATGCCATTGATATCTTTCTTGAAAAAAACACCATCGTTAAGCAAAAATAGAATTGATTGCAAACTGAAATATATTATTTTTGAAGAACTTAGATGAGAGGGATAAATACCATCATGGAGATAACTTATCAAGTCATGAAACTAGCTAGAAGGTGAGGTATGACCAACTACAAGCTCTTCATCATTTGACATCAAAACAACCTTATTAGTCTCTTACAAGTCTTGAGCTAAATGCTCACAAATTCCTTTTCCTCTAATCAGATTTTTGACCTTAATTTTCACATCATACTCCATTACCTTGGTTATGCAACCAACTCTCTTCTCATTTATCTTTGTTCAAAAGGAACTCCTTGATGTTTGGATGAGAAACCATTAGGTGTATATTATTTTTAGACAACAAGCATCTAAACATTTGAAGAGACATTATAACTAAAAGTACAAGTTTTTCAAAAAAATAATACTTTGTTTCATACTCTTCCAAGTCTTGAATAAAGAAGGCTATTGGTTTCTCCAAAGCCTCATGATTTTGTTGTATAAGAATACTTGAAATGGTGTCCATGTTAGCATATGTGTACAAAATGAAAGCCTTTGTGAAATATAGATTTATAAGTTTAGGAGCACTAACTATGGAATTATTAATATATTAAAAAGTTTTAACTCCTTTGGACCAGCTGAAGCTTTGATTCTTCTTTAACATTGTTGTAAGTGGCTTAGCTAAAATGGAAAAATATGAAATATATCTCCTTATGAAGTTGATTTTCCCAAAGAAGCTTTACATAGCCTTCTTGTGCTTAGGCAAGGAGAGTGAAAGAATGGAATCTACCCTTTAATAATCCATAATCAAACCATGCTTTGAAATAACATGTCCAAGAAGCTTACCTTCATGAATTGAGAAGACACACTTTTTGGGATTTAGAGATACCCCAAATTGCCTACACCTTTTGAACACTTGCTTGAGATGAACCATGTGATCCTATGCACTCTTTGAAAACACTATTATATCATCCAAATAGACAAGTAAAAACTTGTTAAGAAAGCCTAGGAATGCTATATCCACGGTTCTCTGAAAGGTTGCTCCAGCATTAGATAAATCGAATGGCATATTTCTATATGAAAAAGTCCCCCACTTGGTTGTGAAGGCTATCTTAAATTGGTCCTCTTCCTTGACCAAAATATGATTTTAGACACTATATCCATCCAACAAAGAAAACCTTTCTAAACCTACAACCAACTGTAAAATTTATTCCAGTGATGGCAATGGATAGTGATCTTTAATTGAATCCCTATTCAAATCATGGAATTTGACACACAATCTAATCTCACCATTCTTCTTCCAGACCAAAAAAATATTTTACACCCAAGTTGAGTGCTTGATTAAGAATATAATAGCTAACTCTATGAGCCTATGAAGCTTATCTCTCATCAAAGGCTCAAGCTTAGGATTGATGGGCCTTTGTCTTTATCTCACAAGTTTAGTTTTAGCCTCTAACTCAATGGTGTATTGAGCTAAACCTGAGTTAAATCCCTTGAGATCACTATATTTCCATGCAAATACATCATAAAAACTTGTGCATAACTCAATGAAAGAATTTTTTTTATGAAGGAGTGCATACCTTATCGAACTTCAAAATCTTACCAATTGTAATCTCTACATTGGCATAGTGTTCTTCTTTTGTTGACAAGGATGATTTATCCTTCCTTAACTCATCATAACCACTAAAAATGTTCTCAAGTGTGACCAATCCCTTGGGAAACTTATTTTTTTAAGTTTCACAACCTGATCACTATACTACTGTAAATACTTTGATTGGTTTCTTGAAGAAAATTTAGCCTCCTCTTACAAGAATCTCACAATTTGATTGTCATCTTTGAAAAATTTACAATTATAATGATTATATGGAATAGAAGGTTTTACAACCACATTTATATGTGACTAAATTTTTTCACTTTTTATATCAGAAGGGATACTAAATTGTGACCCAATGACAACCAACCTATCTGCATGTTTATTCTTACCTCTTGGTATTGCCTAAATATTAAAAGCTTTAAAATATTCAAGTAAGTCCCATATTATATGATTTTAAGATTTAAGAATTTTTTTTACATACATTCAAACCTATTACTTGGTCAACTATAAGTTCACTATCGCCAAAAAATTGCAAGGTGTTGACTTTCATCTTCCTAGCCCATTACAAACCATGAACTAGTGCTTCATACTCAATAACATTTTTTACACAACCAAAATGAAATTTAATATAAGATAAATACCTTTGATTTATAAAATAAACTAACATAATTCTAAATTTGGTACCATGTTTATTCCTTGATATGTCAAAGTATAATGGCCACAAACCTTCACTAGATTCATCATCCTTAACCATGGCTAGAATTGGTACATCATTATCATAAAGGAAATACATACCAAATACTTATTATTAAATAAAATTATAAGTATAATTATCATGAAAATTAGAATCCCACTCATAAATAAAAAAATGTGTAACTCTATCCAAACGTGATCCATTTTCTACTCCACTAGTTTCTAGTACACCATCTGAGATTATACAGTTAGTGTTCACAACACTTGGCATATATGGCTCCATATGGAAATGTGCAATAGGTTTAGAATGATTTTTTACCTTTTTACCATACATTATTTTGAAAAATAAATAAATCCAATCAAATGATAAATATCCCCCAATCTTTGAGGTGAAGTCCCTTGAAAGGCACATAATAAAGTAAGGAGGCAAGTCTACCACAACAACATCCTACTGAATAGTAACATTAGGAAAATAATGTAATATAAATTTCATATCTATAATTATTCTTAACATATTTTTTGTTGACCCATCCAATTTCAATACCCCATTATTATTTGGCTCATAAATAAGGCCAAGCTTGTCTGTAATCTGTTTAGGCATGACTGTACTACTAGCTCCACTATCCACCATACAGTTATGAACCAAAGTATCAACTAATATAAAATAAAGTTATAAAGGAGGAGTTTTATTTGTTATTAACTCAGTTATATCCACATTTTAAATTTTATTTACTTGTTACTTAGTTGGCTGATTTGAATTAGCTAAGACAACACCTTCTTTCTCAACCAATTTTAGAGACAATTTGAGAGTTGAAAGCTCTTGGATGAGCATATATTTTTGTCCTAAGATGGAAATATAATCCAACATGATAATTCTGATATTATAATTCTTCATCTGATCCACTATACTAAACTGAGATCCACCAACCTTCGGTTGTACTTTATAAAGAATTGGCTGCTCACTAACTAGGGGTATTCAATGAACTTTACTAACCTCTATATTCTGATTTTTTTGTGTTGTAGGGGGAAAAATTTGTTATTTTATACTCTTAAAAAAAATTATGAGTACTTGAATAATTTTTCACCTCCTACATCTCATTAATGTCTCTTCTTTTATCTCTAATTATAGCTATAACTTGACCACTCGTACTGTTAGTTTAACCACCCTGAGTAAAAGCAACATGATCATCCAATTGCCAATTTACATTAATGGTATCAGGCTGCCCTTGAACTTGTTGAGTCTTTCCTCATGATACCAAACTTATATCTTGGTATTAACCTCCTTGAAAATAAAACTCTTATTGTGTCATTTGTGGCATAGTGATGTTTTGTGATAATAAGGCTTGGTTTTGAGCATCATTGAGATTTGAGGATTATCTATCTAAATAGTACATCAAGTTGTTTTGAGGTGGGGTGGAAATGATGTATTTTGAAGTGGAAGGATCATTAGGATCAAGGGTATCATATGGCTTAGCTAGAGTTATGGTTCCTTATGTTTGATAAGGTGGTCTATTCTCTCTAAAACCTTGATAAGGAGGCCTTTGATCTTTAAAGGGCTGATAGGTGGTGTAACTTTATTGTTGATAGAAAATTTTAAACTAATTATTTTGTCTTTTAAGTTGTAGTATTTCATTCCCAAAATATTTTAACAATCTTTTCAACTCTTCTATCTCACTAGCTTGACTAGTAGGGGCTATAATTTGAGCTTGAGGTGATGGAATAAGAGCTAAGGATGGAATTTGAAGAATTTGAGGAACTTAAGGGGCTAGTATAGAATTCAATTATGGGAATACAGGAATCAGAGGTCTTGGAGAAATCTTAACATCTTGTATAAAACTATTCTCTGCCCTTATTACAACCTCATAAACATCTCGAAAGGTAATACCACCCATTGACTATATCATCACACTAATGCCAAAGTTAAGGGATTTAAATAGTACAAGAATGCATATTCAAGGGATGGACTAATCATTATAGGTATCCTAGTCCATGTATTTTAGAATCTGAGGTTAAAATTAGACATGAGCTCATGAGGAGCTCCATTTATGGTAGTTAATTGCTCAATTAAAGATAGGTGATCAGATTTGTCCTCAAATTACTTGACTAAGGCTACACCCAATTCATCCTAGTTAAAAATGGAGTTTAGTGGGAGGTTTATATACCACTACAATGCTTGTATTTTGAAATAAGTAACAAGAAATGTAATATCAACATTATCCCCAACATCATTATGGACTGCATAGAGATTAGCTACATATTAGATATGCTCAATAGGGGTTGTTTGATTTTCTCTTGAGAAGAATGGGTTATTTTTGAGAGAAAACTCAATCATTTTGTCAAATTGGGCTAGATTTAGTGGGCTACCTCTATTGAATGGAATAAACACATATTTTTTGATAGACATTTGGATAATGGAGATTGTAGTGTATATAATAATATGATAACCAAGAGACAAATATTTCTTTTAAGGATATGGATTTTCCCTCCTAAACCTAGACCTATTATATGATATAAATTCAAAAGGAATACCTCTACTAGCTAACCTTGGGGTAAACTTTGGCATGAAAGAATTTCCTGAATGGTGCTATGAACCTTGAAACCTAAAGAATCTCTAGCTTGTAATGAAGATGAATATTCTCATCTACTATAACTATTTATCCTCATATTAAAACTTTAGCTATACCAAGGAGTAAATGTCCCATCAGATGTGCTAAAAATTATTATTAATTAGACTCACACCCTTGTGAAGGTAATTTTAAGCTTTCACAGTCTGTTGAAACATGGAAACAATCCTAGGATATGGGTGGCCTAATCAGTGGATTGAATCTCTATATTCTAAGGGCTATCTCCCTTTGGTGTATCAATTAGGATCTCTAATATATGCTACAAACTACCAAGGAAAATAGAAGAAAGAAAATTAAATAAAAAATCCTATCTAATGATGGTGATAAACCTATATTTTGGTTCATCCACTCAATTTGAGCTCTTAAAAACACTGATTATACCAAAAAAAGACTAAACTTTATATTCCAATTGACTCTTATGCATCAATATTTCATGAAAAGGTTATATCTAGTGATCAAATCTTGAGGAAAATGAGGGAATACGCCTAATTCAAGGCATTAACTAGCCATTTACATCTATTGTAACTTTATCCAAAATACATCAAACATAGAATATGACTTGTATAATATGATCAACTAGTAACTAGATAAGAATCAACACTTGATAAGGAAGAAAAATCTATAACATATGTAAATCATTGACATAAATACACTATACCAAAATTCTAGAATAAAAAAAAATAATCCTTTTATTTATCTAAAAAAAGGTTACAAAACTCAAATTTTGGTAGAGTCTGATCTTGCCAAAAAAGGGATTCTCAAAATGGCTAAAAAGCCAACTTATATATAAAAAGCATACAAAAGCCAAGATATTGGAACTAAAAATATAAGAGGAGATCAAATCCCACATCTCACAAGTCCAAGTTAAGCTATCAAAAGATAGCTAAGCCTTCAAATAAAAACTCTTTATCTTATGTCTTGCATGAAAAATCTCTTTAGCATTGAAAATGATGGAGAGCCCATGCATTAATCATTATTAAAATCTTTAAAATTCATCAAACCTACATGGATCTTCAAGTTTGACATATAAGTCTAGATGGTGGGCCCATCTTGGACTAATCTATTTCATGCATGGAAATCTACACCAAATCTTCATAGAGAAACTCCACTTGATATGCCTGGAAGTTGAGTTGAAACAAAAGAAAGACCTTATTTGCATGGAAATAAAGGAAGGTGCATGATAAGCCTTGTATATTCAACTCTAAGTAACTCCATGTTAACTCCTTGAATAACCATCTGATGCTAAACTACTGAAGCCCTTCATGCATTTGAGTTTCCCTTTTGGAACTAAGAGTCTTACCTGAAGGTATATACATGTCTTTGCTTTTTGCATGTTCATGCTCTACCTGGATGCATCTAATCTTGTTTGGGCCACTTTTCATGCTCTAAATGTGAGCTATGAACCACATCATAGGAGTCAAAAAGATAATTAATCATTGTATTCTATTGATTGGCTATCAAAATCCAACTAAGATTCTTTTGAAAACCTGGCCTTTTCTCATCCATTGATCTCCTTTCTAGATCTTGGCAAGTGTCAAGATTGTAGAAATCTTGGTGAAACTTTTGAAATCTTGACCAATAGCTACTTGTAGGGGCTCAAACTTGACATTTGTGGGACCATCATCAATTCCTTTAGACTTATGTTTTTGGCCACTTTTTCATGAAAAAGGTCTTTGATTTTTTTGGCTCTATATATTTCTTTCAAATAATTTATCCATGGCTTATCTTTATGTACTTTTACTTCAGACAAATTATCTAAAGGCTTATCTCCCACAAGAACACTTCATTCAAATTTTCTTTCTTGTAAGAAATATGCCCAAAATAATTGTTTCAACATTATTTTTTGGAACTTATCTTTCTTTTGGGAAAATTGACCAAAATAATTTCTTCATTTCACTTTGAACAATTCCTTTAGACAATTTTTTCAAAGGAATTAGGTCTTTAGGTTTTTTATAATGGACAATTCTTGTAGACTATTTGTCTAAAGGAATTTATGTAAATGCCCCTCAGCATTTTGAAATGTCCCTTCAGAATTTTGAATGAACCCTATTTGCCAAAAATAACCCTTCAACAATCTTGAAATGAACTTTTTTGAATAAAAATGAATCCCTCAAAAAAAATGTAAATGTCCCTTTGGAAAAGTGAAATGGTTGTAAGAGACCCTTCAAAAAAGTTGTAAGGGACCTTTTAAAACTTTGAAATTAACCTTCAATAAAGTTGAAAATCACTTCAAAATTCTTTGAAACAGACTTTCCCGAAGGAAAAGAGCCCTTCAGAATTTTTTGAAAAGTCTTTTGGAAAATTTGGAATTGTCCTTTGGAATTTTTGAAATGGGCTTTTTTGAAGGGAAAGAGCCCTTCGATAATTTATCAAGTGTCCCTTTGGATTTGAAAAATACCCCTTTGTAATTTTGACATTGCCCTTTGGAAAAGTGAAATGGTCCCTTTTAGAAATATTGCAAAGGTCTTCAGAACTTTTGTAATGGTCCTTATTCCTTTGAAAAAATGAAACGATCCTCAGAAAAGTTGAAAAAGACCCTCCAAAAAAATGAAAAGTGCCCTTTATTTTAAAGATGGCCTTCAAAATTTTGACATTGGAATTTTTCTTCTAAATTTTTTCTTGAAAGACCAATTCCTCAGACTTTTTCTTCAAAGTCTTTTCTTTTGGACCTAAATAACTTATTATAGGAAAAATTGAAGTCCTCTTTAAAACTTGATCCTTTAAACTGCTCTGATCAACACCAACACTTTCTTATAAAGAATAAGACAAGTGAAAGAAAAGACCCTAAATCACCTAAAAAACCTTAATACCTATTAACAATGGATTCTTTAAGAACTTTTCAGGACCAATTACTAACTCACAAGACAAAACAACATGGTATGCAAAGTTTTGAATGGTAGAGGTGACAATTTGACCTGGAGGGTCAAAATTATCAACAATAACTTATATTCTATTCTTAAATAGAATTATATTTGATTTTTTATTATCTTCCCCATTTGTGCCAAAAGAATTAGTGAAAAATAAATTAGCTTGCATATTCATTTGTATACTAGCTTGCATGTTTATTTAGTAGATTAGCTTGGTTACTTTTATTACATTCATAAGACCTAGTTAGGATTATCACATCATGGAATTTGATTAGAGGCCTTGAAAACCTCTCCTTTTCCATTGTGTCATAAGAGATCCCTTAGTATAGGTTTAACAGATCCATGATTGGTCATGAACCTAATATAAAAAAGTATTGCTAAGTAGATTATTATTTGATTACCTTCTTCGATATTGGATATTACTAAGTAGGATAAGTTTTAGATCTATCTTATTTCACTTACACACATTATGGTGAATCTTGTTAACCCATGGATATTTTTAATTTTTATTTACTATCAACTAGATCAAACTTGTTGACCTAATTTAACATTATGTGTTCAAGTTCTCAAACTTTGATGAGCTTGTTGACCTCATTCAACTCTCTATGTGTAGGTTTTTCTACTTTGTTGAGCCCATAAACCTAGTTTGGTAGTCTGTGCACATGTCTTTCTAATTCATCAAGTCTTTTGACCTATTTCTATCTTCTACATGTAGAATTTACAATCTTAGTTTATAGGATCGAACCAATCAACCTAGTTTATTTTCATACCTTATATATTTAATTGAATTAACTTTCTTAATTCTTCTCCTTTATGTATATATTTTTATATAAATATATATATCTAATTGAATTAGTTTTTTTTAATGTTATTTACTAGCTTTATTTGTACTTGGTCAGCTAACTCAACTTTTTTTAATAATCCTATTTTTTGCCTTTATAGGTTCAAACATTCACTTTGGTGACACAGTTCAAAAAAGCAATTCAACATCTTCAAGAAAACTATTGTATCAACTTAGTTGACTCTATCTTATCTAACATGTTCACTCTAACTAGCTCAGTACTTTCAATTTATCAATTTTAAGAAAATTTAATTTCTCTCCTTTTAGTTAGAATTTAAATTTAGTACTATTTTACTAGTTTTTTAGTTTTATAAAATTATAATTATATAGTCAACTAGGTCGGCTGGCTCAACCTAGTTCATTTTATCTTTTATACCCAAAAACTAATTTGACCTACTTGACTATGTTTATTATGGAATGTTTTTCTAATATATTGATTACATAAGTTTTACTTAATTCTTTTCTATTTGTCTAAGTTACTCAACTTGGTCAATCTTGTTCTCTTTGATTTATTTTATGATTCAAATAATGGAAAATAATCTACATTAGATAGTAATTAAGCTCACTTTACTTTTTAGTTGGTTATCTATTTATTTATTTTCCAAAAACTATAACTTAGATTTAGAAATATTGAATTTCACTTTGTTTGGCTTTTCTTAGAAACTATGTACCCATAGTTTTAAAACTACTTAGTTACTGTCATGAAGGGATACTCGATACTCTATTTATGATCCTTATTTATTGTGTATGGATATCATGACATGAGGGTCTTGGCCCAATACTCATAATCATAATGCAGAGATAAACACAATCTTTAGTTTCTATATACCTCATAATATTTTGGACATGCCTAAGACTTCCCTCTTTATTAAACCTTAAGAATCTAGCCATCCATTTGATTATGTGTTGTATTAGTTAGTGGTTAGTGCCAAGAAGGTACTTTCAACTTGATTTTAAAAATGGTTTTAGTGGGATATGGGATTGATACTTCCTCCATAGTCAGTGCTCTAAAACATTGGGTTAACACTATCTAATGGACAAGCAAGTATCTTTGAAAGCCTGCATTTTCAATCAAAATGTTTAGTAAAACTTTTTGATCTTATTTTTGAATGAGTAATTAGCTTCTAAATTATATTTTTAATTCTTTTTATTTCTTATTATATGTTTTATTGTAGGCATGTATTAGCCAACATTAATACAATTTTTGTGTTGTAATTAGATCGACCATATTCACCAAGTTTCTTGTGTACATAGATATCTCTTTTGTATTTATAACTAAATCATCCATATTTAGACATGTTGATACTTATAAATGAACCATAGGTGCTCTTAGTGTTTAAATAACACTTCTCATTTTAGAATTTAGAAAATTTAGAGCATGATTTTCTAGTTTTGGCAATCTAGTTGCCTATGGTGAAATAGTAGCAGGGTAAGATAAACTATTCCATAATCTATATATGATTTGGTGGTTGGGAGCCACCCTAGTCTATTCTTTATGAATTTCCAAAAACCTTTGTTAATACTTAATGAATTATGCTCTAGATTTAATCTATAGAATAATCAAAGTGGATATTTATATTGACGATAAAACTAAAGTGACTTGGTATTAAAAAAAGGAGTAAAGAGAAGGGTAAGGTAGAAAATAAATGAGTGATTGCCAATTTTAGTCTCAAATATCATGACAAAGCATCAACTACAACTAAGCATGCATTCAAACCAATATACAATGTAAAATAGCCTTTACTCAAATTCCACTATATATCACGTAAACTTCAAAGGATAATATAAGGAATCACAAGTAAGAACCAGGTCTACTTTAAGGATTTACTACTATAATCAAATAAAATTTACACAATTGAATACAAAAAAAATGAAATGAAGCAAAACCTAATATTTTCTAACTAATCTCAAAATTTTCTCAAAATGTAATTAGAAAATACAACTCAAAATTCAAAGACACCATTCAAATTTAAAAGCTCAACTAGTAATTGAGAGAAAATCTATATTAACAATTGACATATCAAATGCAAACAATCCTTACAGAATTCCTTGATTATATGAATTGCTTCAAGTGTACAAAATTTTCTCAAAACTATCCTTCTTTTAAAATTGGTGATACATGACTTTATATAAAGATCAGGAAGTATACCGGTCAGTTACAATATATGAGTGTATGAAAGGTAAGAACAACTATATTTACAAGTTCTAAAATACACTTATTCTTCACAGTTAGACTAACCTAGAGGCAAATATGCAAACAAGCTAGCATATGCCTTTAAAATGGAATATTGTATTTCAAAATGCTACAAAATTTTACAAAATAGAATATTGTCTAATTTATTGGTAGGCCCTCTACTTGTTTTTTTTAGAGGATGGTCATGGCTTTAACATGTTTCTCATTGACTAGCTTTAGATCCACAATAGGCTTTAGGATACACTCCTTCTCTGGATCTACCAAGTCATCAAATTCTCTATAATTTCTATCCATAGATTCTTTAATGCTCTTAAATTAATTTATCCTCTCTCTAGTATTGAATATCATGTCTACGATCTTATTTTTATCAGTCCCAAATTTGCCTTGGCTCTTTCCTTTGATTTCCTTAGTTACCAAAGTAGCCCTATGTTTGAATTCCTCATCACTTGTGATTCTAAGGGTAGTGGGTTGTGTAGGATATATAAGCATGGTCCCAAGAATCTATTCAATCATTGTAATTATCTTTTTATCATATTATAAGAGTCTTTCCACATCATTATGCCATGTACTCAAACTTTGAACCTTATCAACCACAATTCCAAGAATCATGCTCAAGTGTCCTAAACTAATGGTTTTGAATCCTAGGATCTATTTCCTTGCTTGAATGTTGAGAATATTAGTTATATTATCTTCTTAGGCTTACCATTGGGTGACCAAACTCTTGACTAATGCACTTGTTTCAATTTATTTCCTTCATTTCTTAGTTTTGAAAGTAGATAAAAGAAAGTGAATATGAGGGTATGTGGATGAATACTTGGTATAATGCATGTATTGATCTAGATGAATGTGGTAACTCCTTTTTTTCTAGGGAGGATAACCCATAAATCACAAAAAAAATATAAGAGGATTTGTTATATGATAGGTTGAGTGGATTTCCTGGTGTACGCTAGATCTAAGAAGTACAAGGCTTTCTAGGAATCTATCAATCCACTTTTAAGACAATTAAGTAAAAAATGATATAAGAAATATACTTGCATTCAAATGATAAAAATGTAAATATGTAAGAAAATAAATAATGTACCTATTTGATAGAAGATATGGTATAGTGGGTCAATACCATACATAAGTGTACCAAGGTTAGGTTCAGAAGGTTTGGGTAGGGTCTATAGATAAGTCAAGAATAGAAGCAGGGGTTTGATTGGGTGAAAGGGGAAAACAATTAACAATCTATTATTTTTTTATAATAATTATCAGTAGTTAGGTGTGATTGGTGATGGTTGGGTTTGATCAATGATGGTCAGGTAACCGACGATAGTTCTTAAAACTGGTGACAATTGTTTGTGAAAAGATAGGTAATGTATGGAATTATGGTTAAGGGAAGGTGGCTAATAGGTAGGGGGAAAACTAGGGGTTTTGAAGGTCAAGAAGGATATGCAATTGAATTGATGAAACTAGAAAATATTGATTACTTGCTTGGCTATCCATAGAAATCCTATCAATCACATAAAGGGGGAGGAGATTGATGAGTGTATGGGGATCCTATATAGAGATGCTAGAGCTAATGCATAGTTTCACTTGGGAGGCTTTAACATTAGGCCTCTATATCAAAAGGTTCCTAGAGATACACATTTATTAATGGTGTTACAACTGGTAGTTACTTGTTATGCACAACTAGATTCTATGGGAGGGAGATTCCTAGGTGTGTTATTAGGGGTGTTAGTGGAGGTAGTCCTAGGTGGCATGGTTTTTGTATGGGCACAAGTTATACTAGTGTAGATATATAGAGAGATATGGGGGTTAAGGGCACACGTGAATTATGGCATCAACATTAGATTTGTTCTTCACTATTGGGCCTATGAGCATATATGGGTACTAAGACCATTGGGCCTTTTGATAGAGGGATAATAGCTGACAAATTATGTGGTTATATTTTAACAATGGAGGAGAGATGGAGCCATGATAGGTGTAGGTGGTGGTTATATGGATATTTATTGGTTTAGAGGAGCCGTAGAGGGTTTAGTTCCTAGTGACATAGTCTAGAGGCCATATCAAACTTGGCTAGTATGGGTCAGATATAAGTACCACACCTTATCTTTATAGAGTTGGAGATGGGCCTATAAAAGGTAAGATGGTGAGGTAGAGTTCATCCCATTTGAGTGAGTATAGTGTAAATTTGGGCTTGTGCATGTTATCCCTCAAGATTCTATGTGATACAAGAGGGAAGATGTAGAGTTCTATCTACCAGAGCCATAGGCAGTTGAGGAAGAGCTAGTTTTTGAGGAGTTACCCTTGAGGGATGGAGATGATGTAGGTTACATAAATGATTACCTAACTTGGTTCTAGAGGAGAGACATAGCCATGGATTTTGGTTTAGGATATGGGGACCAACAGCTGATAGATGTTGACCTAGTAAGGGGACCAACACAGGGTGATCCACAGGAAACAATATCATTAGTAGTAGCATAGGCTTAGATAGCTACATTACAAGGGTAGATTACCACCCTTTAGGGCCAATTGGGAGGAGTGATAGTGTAGAGAGATCAAGCCTAGAAATAGGTTACCACTTCATAGGGTTAGATGGCTATGTTATAGGGGTAAGTTATTATAGTGATAGGAGAGTAGGACTAGGTGAGGGTCTCACTTGATTTGGTGACATAGGAGAGAGACTCTTTGTGATGAGCCAATGGACCAATAGTGTCACCCCCAATTTTTTTGACATAGGGCAGATATCTAGTGGCCATACAAGAGTTGCATTATTATGAGGGCATTATTCTAGCATAGTCTCCTAATGAGCTGAGGTGGGGTGAGTACTACGTGAGTTTGGATGGTAGAGCAACAATTATAGCACCATGTTAGCGGGTGATGGTAGTGGGTCAATAAGGAGGTACTCTAGGGGGACCACCACTAGATGCTAGTGTTAGTGGTTCTAGTTTAGGTGCTTTAGGTTCATGAGTAGAGATTCTATGTGATGTATTTTGATATTTTGACACTGGCTTACATGTCAAGCTGCGAGATGTATTTATTAGTGAGAGATGTATATTTATTAACACACACACACACACACACACACACACACACACACACACACACACACACACACACACACACACACACACACACACACACACCCACACACACACACATACACACACATATTGATGTTTTAGATGATGATTTTATGTTTGTTCATGAATGCTTATGTATGAGACTTATGATATTGATGATTATCTTTCATAGTATAGGCATGTGATTTTGATTGATGTTATGATTCTCATAAGATGATGTTGTGATTTAATTATGATATTATTATGATAATGATGTGTGTATGATGATGTTATGATGTAATTAATGTTGTTAATGTAATAAGGTAATTGATTATGATGTTAATGTTATGGATTATGATGAGGTTTTATAATGTTATGAGCTTATTGATTATGATGTTACTATTGTTAATTAATTATGATGAGAATTTTGAAAAAGATGTATATTATGTTAGTGATGATCATTTTATGTTATGTGATGCTAATGTTGTTGGCTATGTCATATATGAATGATGTTGATTGGAAAGGAAACATTCACATTTAGTTGTTTTGGATAAGAAAAGGAAACATGATGCCTTTTGCTAGTAAGAACCTAACAATAAAGATCCATATATGGATTGACTTAGTGAACAAAAACCCATAAAATTCCTCACAAGAGCATGATTTATTAAGAAAGAATGTATCTTAACCACTTCATGCCAAGTAAGCTCATAGTCCCTTAGGTATGATTAGGATATGGATGATAAATAAGGGTGTAAATGGTGGAGTGGAATAATTGGATTTTCCATAGGTGACCAAATAACCTTAGTAGATAAGTCCATGCCTTTTATATATTTGATTTATAATGGGTATACTAATAAATATAAGAAGTCTACTTATGCTATATATAATACCTGATTATGGCTTAATTGAGATAAATAGGTAGATTGATCGATACGTGAAGTCTATAAATGGTAGATATAAGAGATGATTGTGGATTATTTATTGACTATTATTGATTTAAAGTTCTTAAATCTGATCGATGGGGAAGATTATAATGAATATTGTTTAGCCATCCTTGAAGGGAGTGGTATAAGATTTTACAATGTATAGCTGTCTTTCAAGGGAACAGTCTATTTTTAAGAAAATTTTGATTTGATGGGGTAGCTATCCTTTGAGGGAGTATTCTACCATTTATTTAGATATATTGATACATTTTAAACTAAAATTAGACATGGAAAAGTTGAGTCAAGTTCAAAAGGTCTACCCATAGAAAAGTAAGACCTAGGCATAGGAGGTTTGTTAGAGGAAGGGGTTTTGAGAAATAATTGACCATGGGATTTCATTTATTAAAATATGAAAAGTATCCATTAGAACAATGCTATGGTTAGAGCTAGGGTACCCATTCTTAGGGTTGGGCTATGACTATGATGGAAGAATCACATGGTTCTGTATAATCGATTGATCTCAAAAGGAAATGAGGTGGAAGAAGGTTAATGATACAAGGGGATGAGCTTAAGTTAGACACAAAAGTGGGTTTAATACTTGTTTTAACAATGAAATAAACATAAATTTGAAGCATTAATGGGTTTATCTTAGGGCTTGACTTCAAGAGAGGATAAGCAATAACACTTAATACATACTTATGGGTTATAATGTAAGGTCCTAACCAGTTAAAAGGAAACTTGCCCTTTTTGATCTTCTCCATGTTAGTGACATGTTGATTTTCCTTAAGGATGAGATCTCCAATGTTGAACTCCCATATTTTAATATGTTTGTTATATTCCCATTTGATATGCTCTTGATAAATGTGAAAGTGATTAAGGGTAACAAAGTGATGTTCATCAAGAAATTCTAAGCATGTAAGGCATTCTTGACAATAGTCACTTTCAAAGAGAATCTCATGCAAGGATATGTGAAGGGATGGAATATAGACTTCAAGAGGTAGAATTACTTCAGATCTAAAGATGAGAGAGAAAGGTCTAGCTCCCATGGTAGTTTGAATACTAGTGTGGTAAGCCCATAAAGTAAATGGGATATGGAGGTACCAATCCTTACCTAAACCACTGACTACCTTAGTGAGCATTTTGATGAGTGTTTTTTTGGAAGCCTTAGCTTGGCCATTAGATTGTGAATAATAAGGAAAGTAAAAGCTTAGGTTGATAACAAAATCATCACAAAGATCTTGGACTTTTTTATTCTTAAAGGATTTTCCATTATTAGTGATGATTTTATGAGGAACACCGAAGCGGTAGATGATATGGTGGTTGATGAAATCAATGATTTTTTTGGATTTGACTAAGATCAATGAGATGGATTCCACCCATTTGGTGAAATGTTCCATGGTGGTGATGATATATTGATGTCATTGTGAGGAATGTAAATTGATTTCTCTGATATGATCAAGACCCCATTATGAAAAGGGCCAATAATCAGTTGATACATGAAAACCATGAATAGGTGCATGATGAAGGTTAACATGTTATTGAAATTTGATGCATTTCTTAACATATTCACAAAAATATTGATTGAGCATGGGCCAATAGTAGCCTAGATGAAGAATGCATTTAAGAATAGCCAGACCACTGAAGTGCCCACCACAAATGCCATCATGGGCTTCTTTAATGGTGTGAGAAGCCTCATGGATACAAATGTAATTAAGGAGGAGATCATCAAAGCCTAATTTTTAAATAATTCCCCTTAGTATGATGTAGTGAGAGGTACCATGTATGAAATCTTTAAGAGCATTTCTTGAAAGATCAAAATGGAAGATACCGACATCAAGGTAGTTAAAGATTTGATCATACTAAATGTCCTGTAGGTGATGTTTCTATCTAATAAATGGTAGGAATATAAGATTTGAGGTAATATGGTGTGACAAAGTGATGGATGGTGACAAAAAATTTAGATCTGATAGGTTGATATGGAATTTGGGATGTAAGGGAAGCCATTGTGTCAACAAATTTATTGGTAGAATGTGGGACTGATTAGATAATGTAGTGGTTAAATGATGCTAAAATCATATTGACAAGTTATTTTTACTTTAGAAGGATATCATTTTTGCATTGATATATTATTTTGACTTGGTATATAATGAGTTGAGAGTCTCCAAAGATGCTAATTATTTTGATTCCTAGAGCTAAAGTAGTTTGGAAACCGATGACTAAGGCTTCATATTTGGATATATTATTGGTGCATTTAAAATCAAGTTTAAAAGAAAGGGGAAGAGGTTACTCATTAAGGGGAATGAGGATTATGCTAGTACCCCCACCGTTTTGACATTTAGAGCCATCAAAATACGTAGCCATTTGATAGGTGGGTTCTTCCAAAGAAATAATGGCTATAGACTCATCTAGAAAGGTAAAAGGGGGAGTTTGATTATCAGGGAGAGGAGATTTAGCTATTTGGTCTACAATGACCTATTACTTAATGAATTTTTATGGAAGAAAATCTCGGTTAAAATTAATTAAAAGCATGAGCCACTTAGCCATACATTGGTTATGATATGACTTAGAGTGCATATACTTGAGGGGGTCAATATTAGTAATGATGTAAGTTTTGTGGTTGAGAAGGTAGTGACATAGTTTAGAGGAAATGAAAACTAAGGCATGGAAAAGTTTTTTAGGGTGTGTTTATTAGGTTTTATAGTCAATTATGGTACAACTAATGTAATAAATAAACTACTCCTTATGTTGGTCATCATGATGAGTGAGCATGGCTCCCAAGGAATGATCACTAGCAGATATGTATAAATAAAAGGGTTGGTCCTATTTTAGGGGAATAAGGACTGGTGGAGAGAGAAGATACTCCTTAATTTCATTAAAGGCTTGTTTACATTATTTTATCCATTTAAATGAGGTATCTTTATTGAAGAGGTGGTGAAAAGGATGATAATGATAAGATAGTTGAGAGATATAGTGGTGGATTGACTAAAGTTTGTTTTGTAGGCTATGAAGTTATTTTAGGTTCATAAGGGGCATTTTCAAAATGGCTCAGACTTTTGTGGGGTCTATTTATATTCCATGGAGGGAAATAATAAATCCCAAAAGTTTTCTTGATAAAACCCTAAAGATGTATTTCTTTAGGTTAAGCCTGACATGATAATGGATTAGCCTTTCAAAGATGATAGCAAGAATAACAAGGTGATCTTGATGGTGTTTAGATTTACCAAGCAAATCATCAAAATATTCCTCCACTATTTTATGAATGAGGTCATGAAAGATATAGGTCATGGATCACTAATAGGTTGCCCTTGCATTCTTTAGGCCAAAAGGCATGACATGATAATAGAAAGTTCCCCATGGGGTGATGAAGGACATGTTATGTTGATTTTAAGGGGTGATCAAGATTTGTTATTTCCTAAAAAACCATCCATAAGGGATTAAATTTCATGGCCAATGGTGATATCGACAAGTTGGTCTATGCTAGGTAGGATAAAGTCATCTTTGGGGCATGTGAGGTTAAGGTCACAAAAATCCACACAAAGGTGGAGTCACCCAGTGGGTTTGGTAATAGGAATAATATTAGAGACCCATTATGGGTAGTCAAAACTAGATTAACTTTAGAATGGGTTATGATGATATGAAGAGTGATGGAAGGGTCAATGCTAGGCATATCTTGATAAGACCAAGCAAATGGTATGTTATGGTCATTGAGAAAAGATTGATAGTCTTGTTATTCCTTGAAGGTTAAGTATTGGAAAATATTGATGATATGAGGGCCCTTATAAGTTACCAAATATAAATCTATGGTTGATTCATTTATAATTGTTTGGTTTTCAAGAGGGAGGTCCTTTTGAAGGGAAGAGTCCCCTGTACCTAGGTAGGTAAGAATAAAATTGTCATCTTGACATTGGAAGGTGTTAATGGTGGGTAAGTCATGTGTAATCATTTTAGGGTAGATGAGAGGAATTGTTTTGGTTTGGCCTTCTCATTGATAAGTTAGGGGACCCAAATTGATAGTATTTATAAAAAACAACAAGTTAGGTGGGATGATGTCAATGTCTTAAAATTAGAATGATGGAGTTGGTGAGGGTAGAGGTTCTTCAAATTAAAAAAGTGGGGTTGGTGAAGGTAGAGGTTCTTCAAATTGGAAAAGTGGGGTTGGTGAAGGTATAGGTTATTATAATTAGAAAATTAGGGTTGATGAAGGTAGAGGTTCATTAGTAGTGGTGAGAATTGGTTTTGTTGATGCGGGCTCTTCTAGGGGAACATACCCCAGGCCAAAGAACTCATGAAGTTTTTGAGTTTTGATGATGGGAAGCTCATGGGGTCCTTGTTCATAAAGTCCAAAACCAAACCCATTCTAAAAAAACTAATGAAGGTACATTTGGGTAAAGGTTAGGTTGATAAGATAAGAAAAGTTGGAAGTGAATGGCCAGATGTATGACATGATTTTGGGAGTAAGGATTGGTTTATCAAGTCCCCCATAGACAAAATATGTTCTATTATTAGGAAGGCCAAAGGAGATAAGGGTACCGATATTGGGATCATAAGATGGATCATTTTTAAGGCTCCCAAATTCATGTGGAGAAGGGAAAGCATCCAAAGCTAAAAGTCAATTTTCCCCAAGCATAAGATGTTGAAATGTGGATTATAAGGGGTGATCGACTAGGATTTGAGATGAAGGGATGGTTGAACTAGTAAATGCTTCATCATTTTTAAAGATATATAAGTGTTGGCAAGTTGGGTTGATGTGGTAGTTGTGCTAGAGATTGGTTGTAAAGAGGGTGAAGGTGGAATGAGAATGTCATTGGGTCGATATGTCATATTACAAGAAGTAAAGGGAATTAGATTAGCTTTGATTGTAATGACTTGTCCATCATGTTCAAACTTAACACATTAGTGAAGGGTATAAGGGACATAACCCATAGCATGGATCCAATGGAAAATGAGTAACACATTATATTGAAATTCACCCTCTATAACATAAAATACTTCAAGAATAGTTTGAGGCTCTAAACAAATGTGGAGATTAACTATTCCTAGATTGGTATCCAAGGTATCATTGAATGATTAGAGAACTACTAAGCTTTTTGAAATGATGTTTTTAGGTAGTTGGAGTTAATCATAAGCATGGGAGGAAATGATATTGATACTCACTCTTCAATCAATCATGCCTCATTTAACTTGTGTTTGATTGATGGATACTGTGATGAAAAGAGGGGGATCAGGGTCTTAGTTATGATATGGTGGAATCTCTGATTCTTGAAAGGTGACCATGGCAACATGTTGGATGGCTCCAATCAAATATGTAAGAGGTTGGGGATCATCTAGTTGAACCTTTATAGAAGCAGTGCTTTGATTAAAGATTGACGGTGTTGGGGCAAGGTGTTAATTAAGTCATAAAGACTCATTTTGATTAGTGTTTGGTGAAGTTATTTTAACACCAAGTGTTGGATGAATGGGGATGCATTGGAAGAAGAAGGAGCTCCTACAATGGAGAGTTTTATCTTGGATGGTTATGAGGGTGAAGGTGAAGGTGTAGTTGTTTGGGTTTGGTTGGTTGGTGGAGGAGTTAAATGGTAAGAACATGGAATGGTTACCTTGGCCTTATATTTTTAATTTATCTGGGTGGCTTTACCCTTATCATTTTTTTGGGATCAAGACCAGGTCACCATATGAATGGTATGGATAAGGGGATTGATTGCTTGCTTTGGTTCCTTTGCTTCACTCCTTGGTGGGAGTAGAGAAGTAGATGATTGGTAGGTATATTGGATAGGTGGTAAAAGAGGCAAGGGGATTAGAGAAGGTTCATATAATATATCATCTTCCTCTAAAAGGCCATGAATAATTGATTGGAGAGATTTACATTTCTCTGTATCATGTCCAGGGGTCCTATGATAAAGAAAAATCAGATTGTCATTAAACTAAGTTGGTTTTTGGTGAGTGGGGTCAAAAGGATTGATTGGTTGAAAGATAATGGCATAAGCTTGCAATAGTCTTTGTAAAATGGTTGTATAAGATTCTGTTAAACATCTTGGAGGTGGTGGAGTTTGGAATATGGGTGTAGGGATCTTATGGGGCAAATATTTCTTGATAAGAGGTGTGGTTGGTGGAGTGAGTTTGGTTAGTGGTTTATAAAGAATTGGATTGGTTAGAATTGATTTAGATATTAGAGGTCTAGATGATGAGGGTTTAATAGATGGGAAAGTAGATGGAGAAATGTTGGTAAGGAATGATGATAAACTAGGGGATTAGGTTATTATAGGTGGAGAAAGGGGAGATGATTTCTTGGAGTAAGAGTAGGTAATTGGAATGGTGGAGGGATGTGGTCTCAAAATAGAAGGTAAATGTGAAGGAGTTTATATGGACTTAACTTGAGGCTATGGCCTAGGTAACCCTTCCTTATTAATGGTTTTAATTAGATTTGGATTTGGTTGGTTGATGTGGTTAAGTATAATCACAAAGGAGGGTGAGTAGGATTAGGCATGGGATGGAGCCCTAAGTTTTGATTGGCTAGATAAGAGAGGCATATGGTGACTTGAAAATTTTAGGTGGGGGTAATTATGATTATTCCTTAGTGACTTTAGGAGGGGTAGTTGGTAGAGTTGTAACAACAAGCTCGAGGGTAGACTCAAGTGAAGTGGAAGGTTCAGTTTTATTTTGATATGGGAGTCCAAGATGATGCCAAAATGTGGCTCTATCAAAGTTAGGTTGGGAGGTAAATTCCAAACTTTTAACTAGCCAAGAAAAGGGTTTATAAATAGGAATTATTTCCTAGTCATTTATTTCAAAGCACAAACCTTTTAGGGAAGAATAAGGAGTGGTTTCATATTTTCTATTTTTTGTGAAAGGTTCCAAAGATGACGATTAGATAGATGAAGGTATTATCTCTTGATAAATAGTTTCCAAAGGAGGTACAAATGGTTCTATAGTAAGAGCGGTAAGGGTAGTGGTTTCAAGTGAAAGGGTAGGTATAGTTTCCTCCTTGGTTTGGTTATCCAAATAAGTAGGTGGTTTTTATACTTAGATTAGAGGAGTGGATGAGATGGTTGATGGAATGGTTATCTCCTTGGGTATTCATACCATAAGATGAGTAGATGGAATAGTGGTTTCCTCTAAGGAAGAGGAAGGGGTAGTTAAGTCCTCCATTGGGGTTTTTAAAGGAATGGATGGTGGGTCGGCTTCCTATATTTGGGTGATAGATGTGATGACTTATTCAATAGTGGGTACATTATTGATGACATTAATTACATGTGACTCATTAGGTTAGAGGACTCAGGTTTGCTTTCATGATGTTGGGTTGAAGGTGAATGATTTGGAAAAGGTTTTTAGAAAATGTTAAGAGATTTATTGGAAGCAACATTTTAGTTATCAAACACAAGCTACCCTTTATCAATAAGGTCTTAGAAAATCATTTTAAATGTATTACATCTATCAGTATCATGTCTAATGACCTGATGAAAATCATAATGATCATTCTTATTATGCCACCCAAGAAGGGGATGAGAAGTATTGAATTATTGAGGGGGCTTGATGGGTTGAAGTTGGATTAGATTTTATTTAAGTAGTTTATCCAAAATTAATGCATAATATTCCCCAATTGGGGTAAATGGTTTTGAAGGAGCCCAGTTTTGGGTATGCTTTTAGTGATTGGAAGGATTTTTGGTTTGAGGTGTTTGGTTGATGGTTGGAGGTGGTGTATTTTTGAGAACAACCAAGTTTTATGATGCTTTTTCTTTAGAATTCATTAGGTTCATGGTATTGGTTGAGGATGATTTAGTGGATTTAAGACTAAAATTTTTATTTTGAAGCTTCAACTTCCCTTCATCAATAACATGGTTTTCTAATTTACATGCCATGGTGAATGCTTCATCAAAGGTCCTAAAGGTTTGGGCTTAGATAGTTGTAATAATATGTTTGGCACACCCTTGAGAGAATAATTCAATTAATTCAAATTGGGGTAATGGGAAGGTGAGTTGATTGATGAGATCCCTCCATCTGGAAACAAAATCAACAATGGATTCATATTTAAACTATTTGATGGAGTATATATCAGTAATGGAGACCTTTTTAGATATGTTTATAGAAAAGTGTTCTAAAAAAGTTTGTGCTAATTAAGAGAAGGAAAAGAGAGAGTGAGTAGGGAGGGAACTATACCAATCAAGTGTGGTGCTGGATAATGACATGGGAAAGGTTTAGAGGAGGAGAGCATCATCATAAGTGATCATGTAGCAAGCATGATATAATGTTCTTAAGTGCTACTAAGGGTCCTCCTTACCTTAGAATTTAGAAAATTTGGGAAATTCCCATTGAGAAGGGTAAGCATTAATGGGCATGAAGGGGTGGATAGGCTCATTAAAAATTTAGTCATAAGACAAAAGATTGGTTGAGGTAGAGATGGATGACTCTAAACTAGTCATTTTATCTATTAGCATTTTTATTATATCAAGTTGAGGTTGAGAACCTACATAATTGAGGGGCACATTTTGTTGAGGTTGGATTGTGGCTATGTATGAATAGGTGGAAGATGGTGCTTAAGAAGCCACATATTGATAAGTGGTGGTAAGAGGCTGAGATGGTGCCATATAAGAACCAATTAGTATAAAAGGTTGGGTGGAGGTCCGTATGTACCCTTGTGGGTTAGGGACATACTGGTAAGTTGTTTTAGGCACCTATTGAGAAATTAATGTGGTTGGTATGGTGGAGGTAAAAGGAAGTTGGATAGGTTAAGGTTGGGTAGTGACCCTAATGCTGATTGGGGGAAGGTTTTGAGGTATGAAGAGCACTAGGTTTTGAAGTGAAACTGTGGCCAAGGGATTGGTTGCAATCAAAGGGAAGATAGAAGTTGGAGTGGAAGATTATGCCATGGTAGATGGGGTATAAGTGACTAATGGCAAGGTTGAACCCACATGGGGTGTGACAGGAGGTGTTTGGTGGGAGGTGGAAGATTGGTTTGAGTTTGGGTAGATGGGGTATTGGAAGAGGTCCGAGTTAATGTTTGGGCTGAAGTGGTACCTACCATAAGGTGGGATGGCATGTCAATAGAAGGATCGGAAGAAGGAACTAAAGTAGGGGGGTATGGTGAGGCAAGGTGTTGAGGTAATGTTATAAATAAACCATATTATTGTCAAGAAAGGTATTAAAGTCTAGATCTCCTTCATATATGATTGGGATTCTAGCTGGAGAAGGTGGTGGAGGAGAATGGTGAGGTGAAGCGTGAGGAGATTTGTCAACATATGAGGTATAATATATGGATGAAGAAGAAGGTGGTGGTTGGTTGTTTTGATTTTTCACTTATTTGGTTAAAACCATATGAGAAAATAGGGAATGTTATTGTGACACTCACACCTCAAGCAAAGAGCAAACAAAAAAAAATTCAAAGTAATCAATACATACACTAAGAAGTGTGTTTTAACCTTAGGATTACTTTTAAATCACTTTTAGCTTATGTCTTAAAGAGTGTGATAAGGGAGGTTGGCTTACAAAATGGGTACTAAAGAGGAAATCGATGGATGGTTTTAGGTTGTTTAGGTGTTCAAAAGGAAGATCTATGTTAAAATTTAGTATGTGTCTTGGTGTTAGGGCCTAACCCCTCACTTCACAATCCCACAATGATAAGGGTGTTAGGTGCTTAGTCTAGATATACCAAGTTCAAAGTTTATACTAAACTAGAGAGCTGAGTTGGTTCTCCCTTTAGTGGTGAAATCCAAATGGGATAGCTAAGAGGGGGTAAGGTTGCCTCTTAGTGATGAAATCTTGATTGGTCCTTGTCTCAATTATTTTTTTGATGTGTAAATTATCTTGTGGTTCAGTTTTGTGTATGATAACAAGTGTGAATGCTATGATAATATTACTTTGCCTCCTAAGTTAATATATGAACTAAAATCAATAATCAATCAATGAATGCAAATGGTTAAGTTTTAAGCCCCAAAATAAATGATTTCATTTGATGAACAAACAATTAGGGAAGAAATGGAATTGGGTCCCATTGGGGATGCCAAAATGTTTCAATTTATTTCCTTCATTTATTAGTTTTGAAAGTAGATAAAAAAAAGTGAATATGAGGGTATGTGGATGAATAATTGGTATAATTCATATGTTGATGCAGACAAATGTGGGAACTATTTTTTGGCTAGGGAGGATAACCTACAAATCACAAGAAAACTAGAAGAGGATTTGTCAAATGATAGGTTGAGTTGATTGCCTAGCGTACGCTAGATCCAAGAAGTACAAGGCTTTCTAGGAGGCTATCAATCCAATTTTAATAAATTTAAGTAAAAAAATGATATAATAAATATACTTGCATTCAAATGATAATAAATTAAATATGCAAGAAAATAAATAATGTACCTATTTGATAGATATGGCACAATGGATCAATACCATGCACAAGTATACCAATGTTAGGTTCAAAGGGTCTAGGTAGTATTTGTAGATAGGTTAGGAACTAAATCAAGGGTTTAATTGGGTGAAAGGGGAAAAAATAAAAATATATTATTTTTTTCTAACAGTAGCCATCAGTGATTAGGTGTGACCAGTGATGGTTGGGTTTGACCAGTGACAGTCAGGTAATCGGTAATGCTTCCTGTGACTGGCAATGATTGTCTGTGGAAAGATAGGGAAGGTATAGAAATGTGGTTAAGGGAAGGTGGATTATAGGTAGGGGTACAATAGGGGTTTTGAAGGTCAAAAAGGATATGTAAGTGAACTAATGAAACTAAAAAATATTGAGAAAAAGAGAAGGCACTAAAAATAAATAAAATATACCTATATGATGTTGAGTTGGTGATAATGGAAACCTGAAAAGATTTGGGTAGCATAACACTACTCAAACCCTCAAAAGTCACATAAACAGAGCTTTGTGGTCTTGGATTCTTTCACAAAGAAAACAAGAGAACTTGGATTCAAATTTCTAGATCCACAACTCCTCCAAGATCCTTGTATTTATATCAAAAACTTGCTAAGTGAGGAGGGAAGCTTGAGGGAAAGTTGTTAAGCTGAGAGGAGATGAAGTTGCCTATTTTTGTTTAGTATTGGAAATATAGAGCTAAAACAAGTTGCCATTTTAGAGGATACTATTCTCAAAGAAATCTAGAAAATGCTTTTAAAGCTTAAGGCAAGTTTTATGACCCCACCCATCGATGGTTACCCTAACCAGTGATGGTCAAGGGGCCATGAGTAAATGGGTGACAAGGTTTTGAATTAAGTGATGTGTTTAGAGGGTGTTTGACAAAGTGAAGTCATAAATATGTGCTAGTAGATTAGGTGGTCCATAGAGTCAATCAAGGGCCAATAGGTCAAGATGACATAAAAAACTATTATCATGTAGTTTTCAAGTGTCTACAACACTCTGCCACTCTAATACACTCTACCTCAGATTCATTATTTTGAGTGATTTAAACATGTCATAAAATGACTCATAAATCATCTTGGTCATTGTATCAGGTATTTGTAGAACTCCCTATGTCTCCAAGTTTTCTTTTTCCTTTTCTGAATTTTGGATCCTTTGCTTCATGACTTAGATCCTAGATTTAGTCTATGTTGATTGGGCCTCAATCAAGATTTCCACATCCTCTTCATGAATGGTAACCTCACCAAGCTACTACCCATAAATTGGGGTTAATTACATAAAGGGAACCACCTTTTTAAAGGTGAATTCCTCTATTATAACCATAGATGTCCTAGTTGTAACCTTTTCTAATCCATATGTTTTAGGGTTGAATTGGATGGTAGTGACTAGATTCTTAAATTTGGGAGGTTCTAAGACCTCCACACCTAAGCTAATAGATTCTCTTAGATCATCCATGTTCTTGTTTTATGGTCTTTGAGTGACCATAATCCTCCTTTCTTCTTACTCTTTTACTATGGCCTTTATCCATGTCTTAATGTCATCTTGTATCTCAACATTAACAACTTTTGTCATTGCCCATGAATGAGAAAGAGGGGTTTTTTTGTAATTTCCCATAAATGAACCTATCAAGGATAACTAGCCCATGAATGGGGAATTCATCACTGAATAAATTTACCTCACTTGTGGAGTGAGATATGGTCAGTCTTGGTCTCTTCCTTGGTCCTATAAGAACCAATGCTAGCTCTACTTTCCTCTTTTCTTGGGATGTCATAGGAACCATACCTAAAGTAAGCTCTTTTCCTTTTTTATCTCTAGGATCTCCCACTTGGACTTGGGGTTCTTCAACCCACTCCTCCTTATCTATATTATATACCTCTAAACTTTCTTTGAGAGCACCCTCAAGTGACTCTTTTAGTTCCAAGGAAATCATATCAATATACTAAATTAGGGAAGGTGGACTTTTTGGGAGTTTTGAAGATGCGGACCCCTCCCTAAGCCTCTCTTCTAATTGTACCTACCCCACTTTTTCCTTATCATGGCCTTATTCATCCTAAACCTACACAACTTGCTTTTAGGATTTTGTCTATGGTTACTCTACTTGAGGTTGTGCTTGGGTTATTATAGATGGTCCAAGTAGCAAGTGATACTATAAAGGATGTATTTTCCATGCTTACCTTGATGGATTATCATCCTTGGTTAACCTATGTTCAAGCTTGATGCTGTGGCATTAGATTCTAGCCAATATTTCTTCATAATTCTTAGCCTTAATATATATTGTGTCATGTAAAATGAGTTAATGTACATACTTAGGCTTGAGGAGCTTCTTGTTCTTCAAATGATCACCCACTATGTTCTTTGGATCCCACATTTTGAGTTCATGTTGTTGGAAGCCAAATGAATCCTTATGTGTGGAAATGATTTCTACCTATTTCTAGTTTTTCAATATCGGTTTCCCAATAATCAAGGGGAAGGGGTGGAGTAGATCCTTCCTCTTCTCCTTACAATTCCCATCAATGACATGGATGAGATGGGAGGCAATATCTTGCTCTGTAAGCTTGCTTGGAACATATACTGACAATCTGTAAGGTTGGGACATGATCCCCTGAATCTTGATAACTATACAATCAAGGTAATACCATATGTCCCCCATCATTTCAACATACTTCATGATGAGTGGATGGAACCTAGGCATGGGAACACCTGTGATGGTCTCCAGTATGGCTAGGTAGACATAGTCATAAATAAATTGCATATAGTTCCTATACTCAAAGATATGCAACTTTGAGTAAAGGTGGGAAATGGTAGTTTTTCCCTCAGGAGACCAATTTATAATACAAGGGAAGTTGATTGAGGTGATTAAGGTATCTATTAGGTATGCCATCTTGTAAAATTTCTTAGATGTATTTTTTTTAATGGTAGTGAATTGTTTGGCTAGGAAAACATTGACTAAATCTCCAATTGGAGGGGTGAGCTTTTCTTCCACCATGAAATGTACAAATGGAGCCTAGATTTTTCTTACATAGGTGGTTAAGGGGGATCTAAATGCTCATTTAAATAGGATCATTATAACTCTAATTCCTTCTTTGAACTATATTATTAGGATTTTACCCTTAAAGTCCCTAAAGATATGGGGTCCTTGATGTAGCTAGGGTCTAAAGATAGAATCCAGGTCATGGCTGCTTATCCATTCCTTGATCATAGATAGGTCCACATGGGGAAGAGGGAGCTTATAATATTTATCAAAAGTAATAGGGGAAATATAGGCTATGTTTTTGAAATTTTCCTCCCTAATGATCCATTCATTATATACTCTACTATTAACAAAGATGGGGGAAAAGATGTCTATACATTATAATACCTCAAGTTTTGCCATTTCATGGTGAAGGCCAACCATCTGGACTATAACAAGGTCATAGTGCCTTCTATTTATGGTGGCAATTCTCTATTCCTCCTTGGAAATGGGTGGCAAATCCTCTACCATGAAGAATAGCTCAAACCAATTCCTAATTCCTAAGACATTTAAGGTTGCAAGGTCTAATTCCTTATCTTTGAAGATCTAACCTTCATTATCTATCAACAAGTAAATCTTGGTCTCTTCCTTTAATTGCTATCTACAAATTGCCATGGCCCCTATTTTTTCTATTTAATCACACCACATTGTAGAGGATATTATGAAATCTCTCTTGCACTCATAAACATAATTAAGTTATCCTTGGATCAAATTGTAACTAATTGAGTTTGTTTGGGTCACTTTTATGTAGGGTTTTGGGTTTTAGAGTTTTAATGGTGGAATATATATAGGCTTTAGCTTATATGTGCCTTATATTTGATTTGAACCTTAACCTTTATACCTTTGCATTTTTTAGCTCACAAGATCTTGTATTTTGTCCTTTTCTTCTTGCATAGTGCTTATGTGGCATCGGTCTGGGCCTTTCGTGGCATTTTTCATAAATGCCATTTGAGTACTAGCCATTTGCATTTAAAAATGACTCTTTTATTTCACACCATTAGATCAAAATCCTAGATTATCTTGAGTCTTTGATTGTAATTTGGGCCCTTGCTTATGATTGGATCCTTTTGTGGTAATCTCTATGGTTGTGATACTTGGCATCTTTACATACCTCCTTCTGCTTCAAAACTTATGTCAGTTCTTTATTGAATGAACATTATCCACACTATGAGATCACATGCCTTTGAAAATTTATGAGCACCCCCATATTATTGGATCATCCTCTAGTAAAAAAGTGCAAACCATTGGATCATCATGTCAGCTCTACCTCAAATTCACTTTTGCCATGTGTTAAGTTCATAGGCTGTTGGGGCCTTGTTGAAAATTCCATGGGAGCCTCATGCCATTGGATCATCCTTCAATGATGAAATGTGAACTGTTGATTTGCATAGATGCCCAAACTTTAAGTTAGCATATTATTAAAATAGAAGTTAAGCTTAAATTATTTAGGGTAAGGTTTACTATGTGTTTATTAAGCATGAAGCAAACCTTAGGCTAAAGGATTTATGTCTATGTTTTTTGAATCATATAAAAGGGGGGAAGGGTTAAATTTTCTAAGACAATGTTTACATTATATTCAAATAAACACAATGTATGCATTGGTCTAAAATATTTATGCCAAGGCTTATAAAATATACTCAAAAGATCATCATGACATAATGGTCTAACAACAATATTATTTTAATGTATTGACAAACACATTAAAACCTTTAGCTAAAAATCACTTGGTCTAAGTCCTATGTAACAAATATCTCCCTTTTAAAATAAGACTTAGCTTAAGTCTTATAGTTTAAGGTTTGGTATTTAAACAAAATGCCATGGGGACCCTAAAGTATAGATTTAGACTAAGTTTTCTTTTTCATATATTTAGACTATAAGACCATTTCCATATTTTGTTGATCGAATATTTCTTATTTTTGAGCATATTTTGAGCACTTCCTTAAAATTTTAAAGAAATTTATGTGTCTTATAATAATATTTTGGAGCACATATTGACCCTAAATAGAATAATTCATTATCTTAAAGTTGGTGATTGCATGGGCATAAAATACGTCCTCATGGATGTCAAATGAGGGTCATGTGAACATCAATTTTAGGATCATCAAATTCTTGTGGCCTAATATGGGAGTGCCACTTGGCACCTTTTTAGGGATTATTAGGGTCTTAGACTTATTTAAATCCATAAAATCAAGTTTACTGATGAAATGATAGTCGTAAGATCATGATCCAAGAGTTTGCTTGTGATTGGTCATTTTGTCAAGCGGGACCCATTTATCTTTGATCATCTAATTCAAGGGTGTTGTGTGTCAATCATTCAGGCCTTTTTTAGTCCCTTGACTTCTCCAATGTTCATTAATCTATTCAATCAAGTCTTTGTGATGAAGTGAGAACCATTGATCATGATCTAAGAGCTTGAACATGATTGGCTAGTGGGCTATGTGCAGGATTATATTGAGCCTTCCTCATACCATATTATTAGAAGGATATGAGGAAGCATGAACCATTAAATTATCTGAGGTGCATTCTATTTAATCTAAAGCTTAGGGTTTACTCATTTCATTGGATTAAATGCTATGATAAATCAAGGGTTATTGGATCCTATAAGATACAAGAAAGTTAAGTTAGGACCATGGTGATATAAAAGACCTAGGCTAAGGTATTAAGACTAAGGTCTTGATTGTATTAATAAATAAATTTGGTCCTTAGGATTAAAACCTTAGGCTAAGGTATAAATTGAAGGACCAAGCTAACATAGAATTGGACTCAGTGAATTAGAACTTAAGCTAAGATGTTAAGACTAATGTGCCATTAGTATTTAATAAATACAATGGGATCTTAGGGTTAAAACCTAAGGATAAGCTAGAAAAGATTAAAAGAACCCTGTAGAATGAATATTAGTTAGGCCCATAAGGAAATTTAAAGGGGGAAATAAAAAAGGGGACTAAGATTCTTAGGATAAGTCCTAGTTGTGTTAAAAAAATGACTAAGCTTTAAAACATGAGTTTTATACTTAGGTCCAAAATGAATTTTAAAAGGGTTCCCACCAATTTAGTTTCCACCAATTTTATTCCCACCATTATTCAAATTTGAATTGAGGGTCTTACTAGGGTTTTGTAATACAAAATTCTCAGGAACAAATGCCATGAAACCTATAACTAAAATCCATAAAAAAATTTTATTAGCATTGTTAGGCCAAAACTAAAAAAAACATAATAAGTAATCTCTCTTTTGATGAAGTGGATGATCTTCAAATTCTAAACATGACCTTAACATGATAAGTTTACATGTTCAAAGTTTATGGTTTCTCAAGGGACCCAATTTTCAAAAATGAGGGTATGTTAGTCCCAACAAATGATGACTCAAGGGGAAATGTAGCAATATGTTAGAAATTAGAGACTCTAATTAAGCCAAATAATTATGTCACCCAGTCCATTTGATCAATATCATCATCCAAATTAGATTATGGCTGAAATAAACCTTGCACTTATAGAGTTAGGGCCAAATACCAAGACATAGCCATATTATGTGTGTGCTTTGATTTTACTTACTATTTTCCATGGGGTTAAGGAAATAACTTCTAGGTTTCGTGTCCTTATCCACTAACACTGACTTATAACATGTTAAGATGTTCATTAAGAACCATGATTTTAGCTTAGGGAAGGCTTAGGCATTGCTCTGCTGCTAGCCAAGCATCCATAGCCTCGATAGAAATGCCTTTAGCTCCACTCAAGGCCTTGATCCATGACAAACCAGGCATCCATAGCCCTGGTGGAGACTATCAGAATCACCTATGATTATAAAACTTTTGATTTTTCATTAAGTTCTTTTTTGTATTTTTTTGAGATTTTTATGCCCTTAGTAAGGTTGAGAACTAGAATATACATGTTTTAGGATTTGGCCAAGTGTTTGATTTTGAAAAGTCACATATGGTTAAAACCATTATCCTAGGTAAGGTTGTTGATTAAGTTATAGTATGACTATACCATGATAATTTGAATTTTCACCCTATAAGTGCAAGTATTCTTAAAACCAATTTGAGGTCAGGACAATGGTCAAGTTCTCATGAAATTATTAACTTTTTCTATTGGTCTTTACCATTTTCTATAAATTATTACATTGTGCCTTTATATTTTTGGACCATGGTCATCATATGCACGGGGTTCACACCTATACTTTTGAATTTTAGGGTTTTCAAGTAAACCTCATACCTTTGAGCTCATGATTGTCTAACAAGACTTATTGGAACCAAGGAACAAGGGAATAAGGAATAAACAGACAACATAATGTAGGAAAGAAAGATTATATATATATATATATATATATATATATATATATATATATATATATACACACACACACATGATTATGCACAAAAAAGGGACATGAATGAAATAACTAAAAGGAAACTAGCTAGCCTACCTAATCTAAATTTAAGCATCTTACAATTTTACTCCATAAAGACCTTATGAGGAAAAGTAGAGAAGTAGTGCTTGAAGTATTACCCATTGGTGGGAAATGTAAACTCTACTCCCTGTAGATATTTGAGATTGAAGGTCTTATTTCTCAATGTTTCTACAATCTGGTATGGACCAATCCATAATGATGTGAATTTTCCATGTTTTCCCTTAGGATCAGATGCTTTGTCCCAAAGGAGAACTAGGTCTTCTTGTCTAAACAACTTAATATTTGATATTTTGTCAAACCATATCTTAACTATGGTTTGATGTTTGATAAAATTAATAAAGGCTTTCTCTATTCAATCTCCATCGAAATGATGTCCAATAATCTAGAGTTTGCTAACTCCTGACCCTCTTCCATATATTCTTGCATAAATTTGTGTGTAGGCATCTTGAGAGTGATAGGAAAGATAGGTTCTTGTCCATACACCAATAGAAATGGTGAGGCTCTTAAGGCTTATTTGATTCTTATCCTATCAGCCCAAAGTTCAAATTTAAGGAGCTTATACCAAGTCTTGTATTTGTCTACATAGAATTATTGATTGCCTTCATTAGGTTCTTATTTGTAGACTTAGAGACTCCATTCCCTTGGGGATAATGGTTGGATGCAAACTTTATATTGATGTCATTATCATAATTCCATTTAGTCATATTTATAGATATGAATGTAGACCCATTGTCATACACTAGAGAGACTAGGGTTCCAAACCTAGTACATATGGTTTCTTCCAAGAAGTTGATCACTTCTTTAGTGTTAGATTATTTAGTGGCTATAGCTTCATTCCACCTTGTACAATAGTATGTGGTAGTAAGGACATACATGTAAACTTTAGATGAATTAGGGTTGATTACCCTGATAAAGTCTAATAGCCATTGTGTAAAGGGTTTTTCAAACATCACTAGTTGTAGAGGCATTACTTCCTTTGCCTCCTTGGTGCTAAAAATCTAACATGAGTGGCATTCCCTCACATGTTTTTTAGCATCCTTAAAAATATTTGGCCAATAATAGCCATATCTAAGAATTTTTTGAGATGTGGTCTTCCTAGATGGATATCCACTACCCAAATTTTCATGAAAATGCTCATGATTTGGGTGGCTTCTTCTTGTGAAACACATATTAAGTAAACCCCTTCAAAATTTATTCTATAAAAGAACCCATCCTTGATAAATTAGTGGGTTGCCTTCAACCTTAGGGCCCTCTTTTACTTGGATAATCATGCAGAACAAATACCATTAATTAGCAAATGTATGATTGAATCATACCACTCACTAGCTTGAAATTTTTATTGATCCACTTGCATAATACTTATCCTAGGGTTAGTATTAGCAATCATTTGGATGAAACCTTGGCACCTTACCAATTTATTTTGTTTTCATCTCCAAGTCATATTTATATAAAATTTACATTAACTTACCTCTAATTTCTCCCAATTCATTCTAAATTAACATAAATTTGGTGGTAGGGTTAGGTAAAATAGCATGTATCTTATTTCTAAGGATGTAATGCCTAAATTTATTTAATACCTTAACTAATGCATATGCCTATTTGTCAATCAATGAATAATTTAACTCAACATTTTTAAAATTAGTTCTCATAAAATCTATTGGGTGATCACACCCATCAATATTTTGAGTTAACACTATATCCATAGTGTGGTTAGATGAAAAGGAATAGAGGTAGAAGTCCTTTGAGAAGTCAAGAATTATGAGGAATAGAGCCTAGATAATGGCCTCCTTGATATCATTAAATGCCTTTTTGGGATCTTCATTCCATGTGACCTAAGCATCCTTATTTATCATGTCATTTAGTGGCTTGATAATCTCTACAAAGTAAGAAATAAACTTTCTTACAAAATTTATCTTACCAAAGAATAACTTTATATCTTTCTTATTGTTTGTAAGTTATATTCTAGATATGGCCTCCACTCTTTCAAGATAGATATCCCATCTTTGGTTATAACATGAACCAATAATTTACCTTTAGTCACACAAAATATACCTTTATTAGGGTTTAAGGAAATGCCATAATTTTTTCATCTTTTAAAAACTTGTTGTAAATGCATAAAGTGATATTCCCTATTTTTACAAAAAACTATTAGATCATCCATATAAATAATGGTGCATTTACCAATCAGGCCTTGGAAGGCATGGTCCATATCTCTTTAAAAATTAGATCTTATATTGATTAGTCTAGAGGGCATCCTCTTGTAAGTAAAGGTTCCCCACTTTGTGGTGAAAGTTGTCTTCATCCTGTACTCTCTATCAACCAACACTTCAGTGTAACCTAAGAATCCATCAAGAAAAGACATTGTAACTAAACCTAAAACAACCTGAATCACTTGGTCTAGGGAAAGAAGGGGATATTTGTCCTTTTTTGATTTTTTTTTAAAGTTTTTAAAGTTAATACAAAGTCTAATCTCACCATTATTCTTCCTAAATGGCACTAAATTATCCACCTAGGTGGAATTCCTGATGGGGAAGACTATCCTAGAATCTAATAATCTTTTAACCTCCTTAAATATCATGGATTCTAGGACAAGGTTTATAGGCCTCTATTTCTACTTGAATGGTTTTAAACTCTCCTTAAGGGATATAGTATAGGTAATGACCATTAGATAAAAGATCTTTAAGTCATCATAGGATCAAGCTATGACATCCTTATATTAGATAAGGATCTCTTTGGCTTTCTTATTTTCAATATTTGTATAAGATTTTCTAATGGTTACCAGTTAGGGTTGATCTTGGAGGCCAAGATAAATAAAATTATAATATTTCCCACTTACCTTGAGAACTTTGGAAACTTTATCTAGTTTGTCTTGATCAAACAGTCTCTCCAAAGCAATCATCCCCTTTGGGATCTTGTTGCCATTTAGCTGGATGACTTTACCATAAAATTTGTCCTCCTTAGATGTATTTCCATCAGTCTTATTAATAATATGAGCATCAAAAGCTCCAAAATTGGTCATGAAATCCAATATCTATAGATAATCATTGAAAAATTAGAAATGGTTAACATTATCAGGCACTAAAGGATAAGGTATCAACTCAATGCTTAAATTAGGGGAATCTTAGTTGGGTATGAGGTTGGCTATAGCAGATGCCAACTCATCAGTAGCTTTGTTTTATCCTTTTGGGATGGAAATGATGAAAAATGCATCAAAGTATTCAATCAAATCCCAAAACCTAAACTTATACCTTTTTAGGTATGAGATCTTACATTGGTATTTACTTCTTACCTGGTTGACCACTAGTTCTAAATGCCCATAAACTAGTATTTATTTTACCTTATTATTTATAGAAAATTATAAACCTAGGATAAGGGATTAATAATTAGCAAGATTTTTAGTTGGATCCTATAAGAAGCATGGTAATTTATATTAATAGGGTCAGTTAAAACAATACCAACACCTAATCCAGCATTACACATAGCATAATCAAAATGCACCTTCCATAATCCAAGAATAATATGAGCACTCTTGGGATCACATAGCTTATCAATATCTTGGGTGAAAACCCATAAGTATTAGTCAATTATGTAGACCCTCTCATTTACAAAATTTTACTCAATTATCATATGTTTCATCCTTGGCTCTCTCTCAACCCTGATCTAATTAGGAACTCCCTTCTAAGGTAGCGAAAGATGTGAGCAATCTGTGGACATATAACCATTCAAATCCTTGGTTTATTCCCTACTCAATAAGATTTCATAAATATTAGGTACATCAAAAAATTGATTATCAATGAATTTTTATACCCTAGGCTTAGAAGCTAGTTGCATGTGAACATTATAAAGCTCCCTAATTACCCTAACTCCAGATTTTTCTAACTAGGTGATAACCTTATCAAACTTAATGGGAGTCAGGCCAAGTTGTTTGCATATAATTGTAGGCATGATATTTGTAGACACTCATAAATATAATATGAAATTATGTAAGTTCTTACCAAACATCTTGACAGTGAGCAAGAAAGGAGGAGATTCGGCTTGGCTTTGTGCATAGTCACATTGGCATGATTAGTATTTGGTGGATTGTTGGACTTCTTTGATGAAGACTCTAGTAGAAGGTCCCTTTGCTCTATAATCTATGTAAGTTCATGAAATGTAATATTAACCTTTATATTATTCATGTACTCAACTATGTTATATCCAATTTTAGAAGAACTAGGAATTTCAATGTTGGGTTTAGAAGTACTCCCTTTAGGTGGTTCAAGATTGTTGTTTGAAGAAGTGTCTAGAGGAGTTCCAAAATTATTTGGAGGCATTGAAGTGTTCAAAAGATACCTCTATTCCCTATTCCTCAAGGGATATGTCTTCATTAAGAATTTTTGAAAGGCTTAGATCTCTTCAAGGATCTCATCAAGTTTATTTTCCTCTTAAAAGGGGAAATCAAAGGTGTCCACCATCTTGATTAGATGACTTAGATTCAGAAGCACTTTCACCATTATCCTTTTTAGGGACCACTTTAAATGTATCCAAATCCTCTTGGAAAGACTCAAAGATTTTAAAAATATAATACGATCAATTTCACCATGCTTGGTTGTGCAATGTACCCTATAATAATTAGGTAATGCAATATAAGTGAGGTTAATGTCCATGGTCTTCTTTTCAAAAGATAGGACATTATTCATATTATTATGAAAACTATCATTCTAAAATATATTGGTTGGCCTATTATACCTTTGAAATGAGAATTTCTTACCTAAACTTTTAATAGTATTTCCAACTTGTTTTTGTAACTGAAGAAAATTAGTGCTAAACTTTTGGACCATTTTTAAGATAGATTCATTCTCATTTTTAGGAGTTTCAAAATTATGTACCTAGTTATTGTTAGCAAATGGTACTAGATCCCTTTAATCATTTAGATTGAATCCCTTCATAGGATGATTTAAGAATCCTAAATTTTGATTAGGAGCTACATGACTCAATGGCAACTAAGTTAGATTTTGGAGTTGATTTAAGGATAGGAGATTTTGGTTATTATTTAGGAATAAGTTCATCATAGGCATTTATGGGTTGATGTTTAGTACAAAATATCTTATTTATCCTTGGGGCTGCATCTGATCATTGATGGTTACTACCTCATCATAGGATCTAGCTAATGAAGTTATGGATAACATGGATTTCTTAAAAAAATAGAGGTCTTGGGATCTATTACATCTTTGTAAATATGTAAAGCTAAAACATCATCAAGTTTATAAGGGTCTATGGTCTTGTTAAACATTTTATGAAATCTAGCATTGAAGGACCTAATAAGCTCACTTTCATCTCTTTTAATGGTGGTGAACTGATGGTAAATAATGTAAGGACTAACAATCTTACCAAATTGATCTATAAATGCATTGTTTAAATCATTCCAACTAGTGATGTAATTATTAGACAAGTTAAAAAACCATTCATAAGTATCATCCTTAAAGGTGAAAGGAAGTAACCTTTAAGACACATCCTCATGCACAACATTTAGAAATATTAAGGCAGATTTAAAATATTTTATATGGTCCTCAGTAGTTACTATACCTGTTAGACTAAATGTGGGCATTTACTTTTCAAGGTTGCATGGGAGTTCATGTACTAAACTTGGTACATTGACTGAAGACTCTCCCAACTAGGTCATACTTAGATAAATATTGAAGGTAAAGGTACCTTGAAGGGGTGAAGTTAGCAAAGATTGGGATCCCTTATGTCTACCTTTGTCACATCTATATTTTCTAAGAACCTCAAGCTCTAGTAAAGATTCCATGGTCTTTGAGTGTGATATTATTCTAATCTTGGGCAATTCTAGCTTGAAATTTGAAGATCCTACCTAAAATATGATGTATTAAGTTAACTTTTATAAATAACAAGAGTTAAACCTACACATTAAGCTTATTTCGTAAAGGTGGTATGAAAAATTTCAAAGGACATTGATTTTTGGTTGAATTATCTCAAAGATGCATTCAATTACATGAATATGATCTATCTTTATAAGTCTAATCCTAAATTAACTTAGATCTATAAAAGATATGCCAACCTTTGATCAAAATGCACTGTCCTAACCTCAAATACTATGGATTTTCAATTTTACTAAAAACAAGCATCAATACTCAGAAAACTTTAAAGGAAGCACAAAAATGCATTATAAATAACAAAGATAAACGATATTTATACTTATACATAAAAAAATCACTCAAAAACACAAAGATACACTGATCTTTAAATAAAATAGACTAAGATCAACAAAGATTCAAATAATTCACCCTCCTTCTAGCACCAACAAAGCTTCTCCTATTAATGATTCTGAATGAACCACAAGTTTTCATAGTGGTTAAAGATCACTTCTCATTTTAGAATTTAGAAAATTCAGAGCATGAGTTGTAGGTTTTGGCAATCTAGTTGCCTGTGCTAAAATAGTAGTAGGGCAAGATAAATTGTTCCACAATATTTATATGATTTGGTGGTTAGGAGCCACCCTGGTCCATTCTTTATGAATTATAGAAAACATTTGTTAATACTTAGTGAATTATGTTCTAGATTTAAGATATAGACTAATCTAAGTGGATATTTATAATGAAGCTAAAACTAATGTGATCTCGTATAAAAAAGGAGTAAAGAGAAGGGTAAGGTAGAAAAAAAATGAGTGATTGCCAATTTTAGTCTCAAATATCATGAAAAAGCATCAACTACAACTGAGAATGTATTAAAACCAATATATAATTCAAATTATCCTTAGCTCAAATTCTACTATATATCAGGCAAACTTCAAAGGATAATGTAAAGAATCACAAGTAAGAACCATGTCTACTTTAAGGATTTACTACTATAATCAAATAGCATTTACAAATTTGAATACAGAGCAAAAACAAAATGAAAAAAAACCTTATATCTTCCAACTAATCTAACATATGCATAAATTAGAAACCCTATGATTAGAAAATGCAACTTAGAATTCAAAGACACCATTCAAATTCAAGACCTCAACTAGCAATTGAGAGAAAAAGTATATTAACAATTGACATATCAAATGTGGACAATCCTTGCATAATTCCTTTATTATATTAATTGCTTCAAGTTTACAAAAGTGTCTAAAAAATATCCATCTTTTACAATTGGTGATACATGCCTTTATAGAAAGATCATGTAGTATACTAGTTAGTTACAATATATAGGTATACAAAAGACAATGACAATTGTACTTACAAGTTCTAAAATACACTTGTTCTTCATAGTTAGATTGACCTAGAGGAAAATATGCTAACAAGATAGCATATGGATTTATAATGGAATATTCTATTTCAAAATGATACAAATTTATACAAAATATAATATTGTCTAATTTTCTAGTGGGCCCTTTGATTATTGTTATTAGAGGATGATCATGGATTTAACATGTTGCTCATCAAATAGCTCTAGATCCACAATAGTCTTCATGATACACTCTTGTTAATCTTCCAAGTCATCAAATTCTCTATCATTTTTGGCCATGGCTTCTTTATTGCTCCTAGCTTCATTATACTCTCTCCAGCATTGAATATCATGTCTAGGTTATTATTATAAGCCCCAAATTTTCATTAGCTCTTTCCTTTGATTTCTTGAGTTACCAAAGTAGCTATATGTTTGAATTCCTCATCACTTATGATTCCAAGGGTAGTGGGCTATGCAAGATCTATAAGCATGGTCCCAAGAAGATGTTTAATCCTTTTAATTATCTCTTTATCATCTTCTAGGAGTCTTTCCACATCATTGTGCCATGCACTGACACTTTGATCCTTGTCAACCATAATTCCTAAAATTGTGCTCAAGTGTCCTAAATTGATGGTTTTGAATCCTAGGATATGTTTCCTTACTTGAATGTTGAGAAGCTTAGTTATCTTGTCTTCTAAGTCTTACCATTGGGTGACCAAACTCTTGGCTAATGCAGTCTACCACTCTAATGTACTTTGCCTTAGCTTCAATGTTTTGAGTGATTTAAACATGTCATAAAATGAATCATCAAACATCTTGGTCATCACATCAAGTACTGATAGAATTAAATGTATCTCTAGGTTTTCTTTTTCCTTTTCTAAATTTAGAATCCTCTACTTCAAGCCTTGGATCCCAACTTTAGCTTGTGTTGATTGGGCCTCAATCAAGCTTTCCAAATCTTCTTCATGAATGGTAGCCTCACCGAGCTACTGATCCTCAACTAGGGTTAATCCCACAAAGGGCTTCACCTTTTAAAAGGTGAATTCCTCTATTATAACCATAGTTTTCCTAGTTGTAACCCTTTCTAACCTAGCTATTTTAGGGTTAAATTGGATGGTAGTGATTGTCTTCTTGAATTTAAGAGGTTCTGGGACCTCCACACCTGAGCTACTAGATGCTCTCAAAGCATCCATATTCTTTATATTTTGTCTTTGAGTGACCAAAATCCTTCTTTCTTCTTGATATTTTACCATGGCCTTTATCCATGGCTTCGTATCATCTTATATCTCAACATCAACAACTCTTGTCATGGCCCATGAATAGAAAAGAGAGGGAATTTTTTGTAATTTCCCATAAATGAACCTGTCAAAGATAACTGGCCCATGAATGGGGAATTCATCACTAAAAAAATTTACCTCACTTTTAGGGTGAGAGATAGTTAGTCTTGGTCTCTTCCTTGGTCCTATAAGAACCAATGGTAGATTTGATTTCCTCTTTTCTTGGGATGTCATAGGGACCATACCTAAAGTAAGCTCTTTTCCTTTGTTATCTCTAGGCTCTCCCACTTAGACTTGGGTTTATTCAACCTGATCTTCCTTCCAATCTATTTCATATGCCTCTACAAGTTATTTAAGAGCACCCTCAAGTTTCATTTATAGTTCCAAGGGTATCATATTAATATACTAAATTAGGGAAGGTGGACTTTGTGGGAGTGTTGAAGATGAGGGACCCTCCCCAAGTCTCTCTTCCAATTTCACCTCCCCCACTTTCTCTTTAACACATCTTTATTCATCTTGACCCTACACAACTTGATCTTAGGGTTATGGCTATGGCTACTCTACTTGGGGTTGCTCTTGGGTTATTCTAGATGGTCTAGGCAACAAGTGATACTACAAAGGTTGAATTTTCCATGCTTCCCCTGATGGCTTGTCATCTTTGGTTAACTTATGTTCAAGCTTGATGTTGTTGCCTTGTATCCTAGCCAATACTTCATAATTATTAGCCTTAATATATATGGTGTCATGAACACTGAGTTAATGTACATACTTAGGCTTGGGGAGCTTCTTATCCTTTAAATACTCACCCACTATGTTCTTTAGATATCATATTTTGAGTTCATCCATTTGGAAGCCAAATGAATCCCTATGTGTGGACATGATTTCCACCTGTTTCTAGTCTTTAAATATGGTTTTCCTAATCATAAATGGGAAGGGGTGGATTAGACCCTTCATCTTCTCCTTATAGGTCCCATCAATGCCATGGATGAGCTGGGAGTCAATCTCATCCTCTACAAGCTTGCTTGGAACATATAATGGCAATCTATAATGTTGGGACATGATCCCCTCAATCCTAATAACTATAAAATTAGGGAAACACCATATGTCCCTAATAATTTCAACATACTTCTTGATGATTAGATGGACCCTAGGCATGAGAACACCTATGATGGCCTCCACTATGGCTATGTAGACACATTCAAAAATAAACTTCATATGGTTCCTATACTTAAAGATATACAACTTTGAGTAATGGTGGGAAATGGTAGTTTTTCCCTTAGGAGACCAATTTATAATTTGAGGGAAGTTGATTGAGGCTAGTAGGGCATCTAATAAGTATGACATCATGTAAAATTACTTAGATGTATTTATTTTAATGGTAGTGAATTGTTTGTCCAAGAAAACATTGATTAAATCTCCAATTAGAGGGGTGAGCTTTTCTTCCACCATGAAATGTAGAAAGGGAACCCAAATTTTGTTTACATAGGTGGTTGAGGGGGATTCAAAGGCTCAGTTCAATAGGGTTATTATAACTCTAATTCCCTCTTTTAATTGGATTATTGGGATTTTACCCTCAAAGTTCCTAAATATATGGGGTCCTTGATGTAGCTAGGGTCTAAGGATGAAATCCAGGTCATGATTGTTGGTCCATTCCTTGATCTTAGATAGGTCCATGTGGGGAAGAGGGAGCTTATAATAGTTCTCAAAATTAATAGGGGAAATATAGGCTATATTTTTTGAATTTTCATCCCTGATGATCTATTCATTATCTACTCTACAATCAATAAATATGGGGGAAAATATGTCTATATAATGTAATACTTCAAGTATTGCCATGGAATGGTGAAGGCTATCCATATAGACTAAAAGCAAGTCACAGTGCCTCCTAATTATGGTGTTGATTCTCTATTCCTCCTTGGAAATGGGTGGTAACTCTTCTACCATGAATAAGAGCTCAGACTAATTCCTAATTCCTAGGATATTTAGGGCTGCAAGGTCTAATTTAGTATCTTTGAAGATTTGAGCTTCATTGTTTGTCAACAAGTAGATCTCAGTCTCTTCCTTCAATTGTTATCTATGAGCTTCCATGGTCCCTATTTTTTATAATTATTCACACTGGACTATATATGATATTTTTGAAATCTCTCTTGCACTCAAAAACATAATTAAGTTCTCCTTGGATCAAATTATAACCAATTGAGTTTATTTGGGTTACTTTTATGTAGGGTTTAGGGTTTTGGAGATTTAATAGTAGAATATATCTAGGCTTTCACTTATACATGCCTTGAATTTTATTTGGACCTTTGCCTTTATACCTTTGCATTTTTGATTCCATAAGATCTTGTATTTTTTCCTTTTCTACTTTTGTGGCACCTATGTGGCATCAGTCTAGGCCTTTCACAAAAAATTTCATAAATGCCATTTAAGCACTAGTCATTGGAATTTAAAAATTCCTCTTTTACTTTGCACCATCAGATCAAAATTATGGATTAACATGAGTAATATATTTTAATCTAGGCCCTCATATGTGATTGGCTCTTTTTGTGGTAAGCTTCATGGTTGTGACACTTGGCATATTTATGTGCCTCCTTGTGCTTCAAATCCTATGTTAGTGCTTTGTTAAATGAACATTAGCCATGAAACAAGTTGATGGGAATTTGAAAAGTCATGAACACCATTAGATCATCCTCTAGTAACAAAGCATGAACCATCAGATCATCCTATCAGCTCTACCTTAAATGCACTTTTGCCATGCATCAAGCTCGTGGGCTCTCAAAGACTCATTGAAAAGTCCATGGGAGCCTCACATCATTGGATAATACTCTAGTGATGAAACATGAACCATTGATCTATAGAAATGCCCAAATTTTAACTTAGAATATTATTAAAATGGGACTTAGGCTTAAATTCCTTAGGCTAAGGTTTACTATGTGTTTATTAAGCATGAAGCAAACCTTAGGCTAAGGGATTTATGTCTAAGTTTTTTCAATCATATAAAATGGGGTCAAGGTTGAATTTTCTAAGATAATGTTTACGTTGTGTTCAAATAAACACAATGTATGCATTGGTATAAAATATTTATGCCAAGGCTTATACAATATACTCAAAAGGATCATCATGACATAATGGTCTAACAACAATAGTATTTTAATGTATTGACAAACACATTAAAGCCTTTATATAGAAATCACTTACTCTAAGTCCTAGATAACAAAGATCTCCCTTTTAAAATAAGACTTAGCATAAGTCTTATAGTTTAAGGTTCATTGCATTTAAACAAAATGCCATGGGGACCCCAAAGTATAGATTTAGACTAAGTTTTATTTTTCATATATTTAGACCATATGACCATTTCCATATTTTATAGATCAAATATTTCCTATGTTTGAGCATCTTTTTATAACTTCCATAAATTTTTAAAGTAATTTTTGAGCCTTATAACAAGATTTTAGAGTGCATCTTGACCCTAAATATAATAATTCATTAGCTTAAAGTTGTTGATCATGTAGGAGTAAAATACATCCTCATGAATATCAAATGATCATCACACGAACATAAATTTTATGCTCATCAAATTCTTATGGCCTAATGTAGGAGTGAAACTTGGTACCTTCATGGGGATTCCTAGGGTTTTAGACATAATTCACTCCACTAGATCAAGATTACTGATAAAGTGACAATCATAAGATCGTGATCTAATAACTCACTCATGATTGGTCACTTTGTCGGGTAGGAATCATTTGAATTTGATCATCAAATGCAAGTGTGTTATATGTTGATCATTTGGGCCTTCTGTAATCCCTTAACTTTTCAATTGTGCATTGCTCTATTCAATTGAGCATTTATGATGAAGAAAGAACCATTGATCATAATCCAAGAGCTTAAACATGATTGGATAGTGGATTATGTGTAATATTATGTCAAGACTTCTTCATGCCATATGATTGAAAGGCTATGAGGAAGCATGAACCATTAGATTATCTAAGGTGCATGTTGTTTAAGCTAAAGCTCAAGGTTTACTCACTCTATTGGATCAAAAGATGTGATAAAATGAGGGCCATTGGATCTTGAAAGATGCAAGAAAGTTAAGTTAAGACGTGCTGATATAAAATACCTAAGCTAAGGTATTAAAACTAAGGTCTCAATTGTATTAATAAATATGTCGATGCTTTAGAATTGAAACGTTAGGTTAAGGTATAAATTAAAGGACCAAGCTAACATAAAATTAGACTTGGGGAATCAGAAGTTAAGATAAGACATTAAGGCTAAGGTCCCATTAGTATTTCATAAATATAATGGGACCTTAAGGTTAAAACCTTAGGTTAAGCTAGGAAATATTAAAAGGACCCTGTATAATGAATATTAGTCAGGCCCATAAGGAGCTTTAAAGGGGGAAATAACAAAGGGGACCAATCTTTTTAGGCTATCTTAGTCATGTTAGAAAACATGACTAAGCTTTAAAACATGAGTTTTATAATTGGGTCCAAAATGAATTTTAAAAGGGTTCCCACCAATTTGGTTCCTACCATTATTCAAATTTAAATTGAGGGTCTTGCCAGGGTTTTAGAATATGAAATTATCGAGAATAAATGCCATACAACCTACAACTAAAAGCCATAAATTTTATTTATTATCACTATTAGGCCAAAACTAAAGCAAAACATAATAAGTAATCTAACTTTTGATGAACTGGATGATCTTCAAATTCTACAAATAACCTTAACATGCTAAATTTACATGTTAAAAGTTTAGGGTTTCTTAAGGGTCCTAATTTTAAAAAATGGGGGTATGTTGGTCTCAAATGGACCATTTCAATTTTTTTATTGAATTCAAAACTTTTTCAACTAGATCATCTTTGTATATTTTAAATTATTCTATTTATCTATTTTTCCTACTTAGTCGACATGTTTGAACTAGTCTATTACAGACTATTTTATTTTTTTATGTATCAAACTAGATCAACCATCTCAACCTAGTTTGATTCCATAATTTTTATTATATCTTATCTACCTCACTACATCAACCTATTCAACTTTGTTTCTATTGGTTAACTTAATTATTTTTTATAATGTCTAATTTTTTCTAGTTTAGTAATCAACTACATCGACCTAATCAACTCTGTACCTTGTGGCTAATGTAGTTTATCTTTAGTCTAGTTTTTCTTGTTTCAAATGCATCAACCTACCTAATTTTATACTAGCTGGTTGGCAAAGTTTTATTTTAAACCTAAAACTTCTTTGGTCAATCTCGTTCAATTCTTGGCTAATTTCATTTTATTCCTATAAACTCTTTGTTACATACAACCTGTACATTATTAGCTTTCATTTTACTTTATTAAACATCATTGAATCACCTATTATAATATTTATTAATAACCTTAAACCATTTAGAGGATACATGGGTTGATTCCTCTTACCCAACCTAACCACCCAAGAGGATAATATCTCATGGTGTACTTATTCCCATCATTTCTCTAACTATATTGATTGCAACATGGTTAAAAACACCTAAAGTGATGATATAGATGGCTCTAATCCACTTCAAAAATTTAAGGAGACTACCCTATCTAAAATTCCTTACTACACCATTAGATAAATAATTACTAGCTTAATAAAAATAACTCCTAAGTGCGTACCATACTATGGCTAATTGAGAAGAGAGTCTTTGGAGACAAAAATCAAGAAATGTTTATCTTGAGGGAGATAGAAATACTCATTTATTTCACGTGTCAACTCTAAACCAGGGATCCCATAATATATCAAGGAAATCAAAGATACAAAGGGTTAAATTCACTCACATAAAGACTTCATCAACAAAGAAAGTGTGAACTTCTTCCAAAAATATTTTAAATATGATTTCAAAAGGAATGTTCAATTTGAACATGATTGTTTTGCATGTCATTCTTGATCTAGTTACAATAGAGGATAATATATCTTTAGTTACCATAACCCCCAATGAATAAATTAAATTTATGGTTTCTCAAATGAATTTGGACAAAGCTTTGATACCTAATGGCTTCCCTTTTATTTTTTTGAGAAAATTTGGGAGATTATTGGTGAAGATGTGGTAGATGCAGTAAATGAATTTATAGTTTCCTCTCAGATGTTGAAAGAATTTAATCACACATTCCTAGTTTTAATCCCTAATGAAAGGAGATACCATTTTTTTAGGCTTATTAGTCTTTCAAATTCTATTTATAAGATTATCACTAAGATTTTATCTTTAATATTGTAGCCTATTATGGAAAATATTATTGATTTTTAGTAAAGGGGTTTTGTTCTTGGTAGACAAATTCAAGATGGGATAATTTTTGTTCATGAATTAGTTCATTCCATGGATAAAAGAAAGAAGGCATGTATGGTACTGAAACTTGACATGGATAAATCATATGAAATACTAGACTAGAGATTTCTTGATAGAGTAATGAGGCAATTTGGTTCTTAGGATAAATTTAGGAAAAGTATAAGATCTTGCTTATCCACTTGTAGTTTTTTTATTCTAGTGAATGGAGTGGCTCATGGTTTCTTAAAAAGTGTTAAAGGTTTTAGATAAGGATATCCTATTTCACTTTTTATTTTTATCATAATTGTTGAATATTTAAGAAGATTCATCTCAATTGTAGTGATAATAGGAGAATTAAAAGGCTTTAAACTAGATAAAAACATTAATATGGTTTCACACCAATAATTTGTTGATGACACTATTTTATTGGATGAAATTTATATTCAAGAAGCTAAAATTTTAAAAAAATATAACAAATATATGAACAAGTGTCAAATCAAAAGGCAATTTTTGAGAAAAGTATAGTTTTTTTTAATACTCTAGATAGTAGACAAATTAGGATTGTTGATATTTTGGGTTGTCAAATCAAGGACACTACTTATTAAGACATGCCTCTTTTTAACAACAACTTACCTCTTTTATCTTGGAACCCTATGGTGGAAAGGTTTCAAAGGAATCTTTATAGGTTGAAATAGAAATTCCTTTCCCATTTTGGAAAGATCATACTCATCAAAAGTTTATTCCAAAGTCTTTCAGTGTACCTTCTATCCCTATTTAAAATACCGAAGACTATTAAAAGCAAAATTGACAAAATTCAAATAAATTTCTAATGGTCAGTAGCTAAAGATACCAAAAAAATTCCTTTAGTAACATTGGAAAAGGTGTGTATGCCTAAAAAATAGGGTGGTTTAGGCATTAGAAAGATTTTTTGGATGAACAAATCTCTTCTATCCAAAATGGTATGGAGTTTCATCAAGAACAACAACATATAGACTAAGATTATAAGATATAAATACCTTGACATAAGGGAGCTTATTAGCATAATTGATAATGATTAATTTATACATAGATATTATTTTTAGAGATTTATAATTAATAACAAGGACACCATATATATTGGTTTTAAATGGGAGGTGGAAAATGGGATTCATGTCAAGTTTTGGGAGGATGAATGGATTTTAGACTAACTGCTCATTAGACAGGAACCATGTAAGCTTATATAAGAATACATAAAAAATAAGTATGGTAATATTGTACAATATTATTGGTATATTAATGAAGGAATGAGAAGATATAAAACTCTGATCATTGACAATATTGATAATGAAGAAAGAATTACTCTAGAGAATCTCAATAATTTGATAAGAACTCAACATATCCTAAGCATCATTAAAGAAGATGAAAAAATATGAAAATATTCTATAGATGGTAATTATCAAGTTATATGAAGGTATTCACTCATTAATGATATATTGAGAATGGAAAATACTTGGGATAAATTATGGAACAAGTCTCTAATTCCTAAAGTGAATTTATTTCTATGGTTGGTTGTGAAAGACAAGATACTAACCATACACAACCTCAATAAGAGAGGTATTATTCTAATCAATAGATTTTATTTGTGTGAAAAAGATAATGAATCAATCCCCTACCTTTTCATTTAATTTACCTTTTCTTTTAAGGTATGGAGCTTTTTTATTAATAAATTTCAAGTGATTTAGGTCTTCTCTGGAACTATTTTACAATTGTGTAAAGATTAAGATTTCCCTTTTAAAAATGATAACTTGAAGAAAATTTGGAAGATCACCCTTCCACATGTTATTTGGGGCATTTGGAGAGAAATAAATAATAGAATATTTAGGGGAAAGAAGCTCTCAAGCTCAGTGCTATCCATCAAAATATTTAATGACATTATTGAAAAATTTTGAGTTTTACATTTGGGAAAAGGAAACCATTTAGATAGTAGTGAAAATATGTGTCCATTATCTAGAAAATTGAATCCCTCTAAACTAGAAGTATTGATCCAATGGATAAAATTAGAAAGTATATAAAAGGAAAAATCCTGCTATTAGGTTGGCACAAATTAAAATTTGATGGTGCCTCTAATGGAAATATAGGGCCCTTGGGAGGAAGATTTATTATGAGAAATGAAAAATTAAATTTGGTTTTTTTTTATCCTAGGGATATGGGACTTTAGTCTAACTATTGGGAAAAAGCCATAGACATTTTATGGGGTCTAAAGTCAGACAAATATTTGGGGGTTCACTATCTATTTATCAAGGGAGACTCTCTTAAGATAGTTAGATGTTTGAAAAAGAATAATATTATTAGATATATCATTAAATTTTTTTTGGATGAATACATTTACCTCATTTATTCTTATTATGAGGTGAAAATTGAACATGTCTATCATGAAGGAAATGGTGTGGTTGATCTATTTGTAAACCTAGGTGTGGTGTCTACTAGTTTTAAAAGATGGATTTATAGGGAGGAGTTGCTTTAAAATATATTTAAAAATATAGATAATGAGGCTCATAATTTTTAAAATAAAGCATAAAGGGATTACAATAATACAAGGGATAGTTTATTTTTAGAAATAGGGAGGATTCCTTTAATTGGCATCATGCTCAATTTTATGTTCTTTTACATTAAGTGGATGTATGGTACTATAAAATGGAATTATAATGAATGGAATCATATAATATTAGACTTGTATATTAGGTGGAACAAGCATAATGATGAATATATATAGAGTGACCCAAGGGATTTAAGTGATATTTTGCATCATGAGACTTTCAAAAAACTCCGGTTCATGGGGAAACTTTAGAATAGAACCCAATTTGCTTACATGGGGATTACAATATAATTGAACCTAAGATGATATATGAGGTTAAGGAATATTAGGAGGTATGTTAAGTTTTGAAAATAGGGGGAATTGCTAATTTTATGTAGAGGATTGAGGGTCATGATAACAAAATCTTGGCCTGGTTTGCCAAAGCTTGAAAAAATAGAACTCTAAAGGTTAATGGGGTTATGTTAGAGATCATGGATGATTTTATTGTGGATTTTTGGGATATAATTAGAGGTGACAAATTTTTTAAAAATGGAAGAGATTTTTAAAAAGAAAGGAATAGTTTTCTGTTGGAAGGAGAAGTGCTGAAGGATCTTTATAATGTTTTTGAGAGGGATTATTTACCTATAACTTTTAGCGATGTGGAGAAATACATTATGTAAAACATCATGCTAGAGGGTAGGTAAAACATTGTTCATGAGTCTCACTTTTTTTTTCTAAACTACTTTAGGTATTTCATTTCGATTAGTATACCTTTATTTATTATTCAATCCTTGGAAAATTTTATAAACAAAGTTAAATTGGAAAATATTTTATCTTGAAACATTAAGTAATAATTTTTTTGATACATAAATACTTTAAAGGTATGAAGATGATTCCATTGGGTGGGCCAAGGTAGTTACCTAAGGGTTTAGAGGATAACCGTAAAACCCAAAATATTTGGATCAAACACAGAACTAGTAACATACCCCCCAAAGTTAATTGTAATAAAACTCATCTTCACTCTGACCAAAGCATTAAGATCAAGTTGATAAATGTAGATAAGGATTATTCAGAGGTTGGGATTAAGATGGCTAGTCTTAATATGGCAGGGACTAATGAAGACCTTGTTATGGATAAGAGTGAAAAGGAAAATAGAAAGGTGGTTGATAATCAAAAAGAGAATCCTAGGGAGGCTAAAAAGGGAAAGAGGAAGGAAATTAATGAAAATAAGGAGAATCCTAATGAGGATTTGAGACATCATAAAATTAAAAAATGAAATCTTCAATAATGTGGAAGATTCTTTGAAAGAACAACAAAAGGTGGTTAAGCTTGAGGAGGAGTTAGAGGAGTTAGATTTGCATAAATATATCATGAGATGGTTTATAAAGGAGTTATAAGGATAAAAGAGAAGGTAAAAAATCTTGAAAAAGATGATATGCTAGTTCAGAAAATAGAGGAAAGGGATTGGGAAATTCACATCAAAATAATCAAGGATAAAGTGGGGGCTCTTAAATGTGAAAATGACAAGCTCAAGGACAACATCAAGTATCTAGTGGACTGCAACAAAGCAACTATGAATGTGAGCGTTCATAATATGAACAACTTAAGGTCACCTTGGAAGACCCTCATAACTCTTGAAAATCCTTCTTTGGTAAAAAGTCTCATTTTTAATGAATGCTCTAGAGACTTTAACAAGGATCAAGTGCTTCAATAGATAGATTCAAACCTTAACCGTATGAAAAGCTATTGGGAAAATGTGGAATGGATATCATGTAAATAGTGGTATTTGGTGATATCTCAGTAGTATTTTAGATTTTTTTTGGTATGTTTTTGGTTGTATGAGTCTAAATTATAAATTATTATCATTTTTTATTTATGAGTATTCTTGACTCTATTATTATATTATACTACTTGTAGGGATTGGGTTCCTTAGTAAACCCCCCTTTAACCTTAATTAAAAATAATTATCCCATTGGGAATCCTCCTATAGGAAAAAATTCCATTCCTAATAATGGGAATGCTAAACCTACCAACAAAAACATTCCACCTCCTAACACTAGAAACTTAAATACACCAATTGATACCACTCAAATTCTTGATCAAATAGTACAATAAATTAATGCAACATAAACAATAAACATTTTTGAAATGATGGAAATACAACATCATATATTACAAATGACTAATCAAAATCATCTTATGTTACCTCAAAATAATAAAAAATTTATCCCTCCTCTTAGAGATGCAAACATGAATATCATTCCTCAACCTCTTATGCATACAAAAATGAATTAAAACATTCAAAATGAACCTTTATATCCTTTTATAATGTCCATTGATATTGTAAATATACCTCCAACTATTAATTATGATGGAAATAAAGACCTTGCATATTTTTTTAAAGCATTTGGTAATCCTTACAAACAATGGGTCTAAACAAATACCTTTGCAACTACCAAATTTTTAGTTAAAAAGTTCACGTGATATGTTTTAGAATGGTAGAATCTATTGCCTCAAAATTCCATCTCAAAATTAAAATATTAAGTTAATTATTTAGTTAAGTAATTTCAACAAAATGATCTTCCAAAAAATTGTCTTAGTCATTTTATCAGTGCTAGGTAATCACCCTCAGAATCAACTAATAATTTCATCAAATGATAGAAATAGTTAGCTCATAAAGTAGATCAAAACATGACTAATGATAATATATTTAAATTATTTATCACTGCTATAACACCTTCCCTTCAATATAAGTTTTGAACTTCTTTCCCACAAACCTTAAATGAAACATATGACCAAGATAAAAAGACAAGATTTCCTTATGAAATAATTTGAGCCAAGCCATAGCTCGACCAAGGAATCTTTATGGACTTCAAATAATTTAATTAAATGTGCTAATTCTCAAATGAAAGCAAGCGTAGTCAAAATAGATAATCACCTTGCTTCTCACCCACCATTAATGGTACCAAAAATGAAGAGGTTATTATTTCCATCTAAACCCTTCACCTATAATAGTGTCCCACCTTCATGATATGATCCTAATAAATTATGTTGGTTTCATGTTGATGTGGGTCATTCTCATGAAACAAGTCATGAGATTGTCAATTTTTTTGTTTACTTCATGTTAGGGGACACATTTGACCATGATGCTATGATCATATTACGACATCATGATCATCTCAAATATTTCCAAAATAAATATATTACTAAACCCATACCTTATAAACCTCAAAAATCCTCTTCTAATTATAACACACAACATTTAAATGACAATATTTATGTAATTAATGCTGACTATGAACAATTTTATACCAACTCTCTGTTGGGAAATAAACCAGAAGCACACAATTTGATTACCAAACCAAGCAACTATAATATGCAGAAATAACCAGATTCACCAAGTAACTAGAATTCAAAATAACACAGCATATGAGAGACAATACACAACTTGTATTAACACTTTATACAGAAAAGAATACAATAAAGAAGATGCCACTTCTTCTCCACCACCTCTTCAGAGGCTCGCCACACCTCAAGTGAACAGTAATTCTTCTCCCCAAAGCTCTCCCTCTCAGGTCCCAACACCCAACTCAAATACAGAGTTGGTGTTCACCTCCCGTGCTCCACGCACACCACAAGTGCTCCACGCACTCCACAAGTACTCCACGTACTCAATAAGTACTCAAGGTACTTCAAGTAGATCTCCCATGAATTTGCAACAACCTGCAATTCAACAGACCATACTTATGGAAGGAACTCCCTTGCCTTCCTCTTAGCTCTATCCGAGTACACACCTATACTCCAAGTAGATCCTGCCTGATACTGCTCCCTGTTATGTTGCTATCTATATGATCTTGCACACCTGCAAATCAAACAATGGTTCTGCTCACCTGTGAACCCTGACCTTGCACACACATACACCTGCAGATCAACGATCTTACTTACCATGTAGATCTCCTATATAGGCCATGCAACTGTGACCAAGATCCTACACTCCTGAAGAATCCCGCTGACTCTCCAAAACCAGCACCTACACCTGGTACTGTGGAACTAGGAGGAACACCCTTGCTCACCTCACACACAAAAGGAACAAACTTTGCTCAACTCAAACTAGAACACTTTTCCAATACAACCATGAGTCTATTATATAGATCTCATCCAAACAATAATTAGACATATAATTAGATCCACAGATCTCAGTCTATAATTAGCCCTGACCATGCAAACACTTGGTTCATCAACCAACTACCTGTAATTAACTTGCAGTCAAACCACACAGGTGACCGACATCGGTCCCTGTCTGCCTGGAGGTGACCGACGTCAGCCGATATATGACCGACGTTGGTTGCTTCTCTATGCTATCCTGCCGACGTTGGCTGATTAGACTGACCCCAGCTTCTCTACAACTTAGCAACCTTTAGCAACCTCCTCTCCTGTTTGCATCAGTGAAGCTTTTAGCTCCACAACCTAACAATCTCCCACTTGGAGATAAATAGCTGCACTGTACCTATACCTGTACCCCATCTAATTTGTTTCCTGGTTTGTATCCCTCTTCAAGCTCCCACCTGAAGACAACCCACCGCACATCCCGTGGTGTACCACCTGTCATCTGAGTACCCTGCCACATCCGAACCTACAACACCTGTAGTGAAGTCCTGACCCTGCATAGCAACACCTACTACCGGTCCCTTTCAAATCCCTGAGAGCCCACTTCCCCGAATTGGCTCCTAACTCTGACAGCTCCCACTGCATGGGAATACTCAGGTCTATACCAGACCTCATGTGATTTCGGACACTGTACCTGTCCAGCCCTTAGTGTGCTCCAGCTCTGCATCCCAAACCTCGCCAACACCTAATTCACATCAGCTCCCACTGGAGACAAAATCTACCTGTGATCTCCATGTCTCCCATGTCAAAGAATTCCGCTGCTCCAAACTCCTCATGACATGACACTAAACTAATCTTACCCTTAGCTTAGTAAAACCCTGTATGTACACCCCTGCTAGCTAGCATACTATCCACATACATCAACAAAATGATGTTGCAATCATCATCCCCCTGGTAAGTCAAACCACAGTAGTTACCCTGACATTGACTGAAGCCATGCTTCGTCCTCCACCTGTCAAAACCTGTACCACTGTCCTGCAGCTCGACAAGACCATATGACCTGGTCTTCCGTCTCACATATCCGTTCTCTCTATTCTTCTACTAAGGCATCCATTCATCTCTGTGCTTTCATCCAGCTGGCAAACCTACCAAAACTCCCGTTTGGTTCTGCATCATATCCCTGCCTAGCTCCCACCTATTTCCTGGATCCTTCCTGCTCTACAATCAGTAACAAGTATGAAGAAGAGGAACATGAATTTGAGGGCCTACTTACACCTTCAGTCCTCCGTATGGGTGTTTGAGACTCCTTGACAACATGCTATCCACCCAAAATTTGTTACAGTGACCGACCTCGGCCACCCCATAGTTTGCATCCGACCAACATCGGTTCCATGCGTCTGTCCCTGACTACCGACCCTACGGTGTCCCTGCTGCCGACGTCGGTCCTCCTGACCGACATTGGTCTTACATACTATCGACGTCGGTCCCATGACCGACGTCAGTCTTACCCTGCCCGACATCACCGGCTTCGGTCTGCACATGACCGACATCGGCACCTGTCTGTTCGACGCTGGTTCCTCTTGACCGACATCGGTGTCTGTGTTCACCTGTGAGTGATGACTTTTTACCTGTGAGCTCCTTTGAATCAATCTCCATGTCCAAACTACCTTGCTCAGATGTATCCAGCCTCATCCACTGAACTCTATTCGCCATCTCCTCCAAGAACACCAAGGATTTCCAGTTCTTAAGCCTGTCAAATATATCTGTCTTCCGCTTAAGAACATGCATCTCCTTCCTGCTCATGTGACCAAGCCTACAAAGCCACGTCTCCACAACAGAAGAAGAATCAGTAATATAAACAAGTAGATAAAGTATACCTGTTTTCTTACCACCAGCTAATTCAAGTGCTACCACTGTGAGAGTTCTTGTGCATCTCTCATCACCCAATCTTTTTGAAGAAATTAGCCATATCTCTAGACCTGGGACCTGCATGACCTTCATCAACACCTGTGTGTCGGCCGCCTGCAATTTCAGCTTCACTTCCCCTTTGCCAATTCTTTGGCAAGGCTCACCAACTCCTTTACCTGGGGTTACATGGAAAGAGGCAACCGAATCTTTTATCCAAGATTCAACTTTATCCAAGAAACCTGCAAACACATCCTGTGCAACATAACCTACAACATCTGCTTCTTCAGTTTCTTCATGCTGATCTGCTACCAACCAACAATATTCTTTTACCTGCTCTTTCTTTCCATAGGACCTTAAGTAACCATCTGTGCTTTTTAACTCCTCCATTCTTAGTTTACTTTGATCTGCCATTGCTCTACTCCCACTCGATCAGAAACCCCTGAGAGTGACCTGTAACCAAACACAACCCTGCTTCCTGCAACCTTAGCTCTAATACCACTTGTTGGGAAATAAACTAGAAGCACACAATTTGATTACCAAACCAAGCAACTATAATATGCAGAAATAACCAGATTCACCAAGTAACTAGAATTCAGAATAACACATCATATGAGAGATAATACACAACTTGTATTAACACTTTATACAGAAAAGAATACAATAAAGAAGATGCCACTTCTTCACCACCACCTCTTTAGAGGCTCACCACACCTCAAGTGAACAGTAATTCTTCTCCCCAAAGCTCTCCCTCTCAGGTCCCAACACCCAACTCAAATACAGAGTTGGTGTTCACCTCCCATGCTTCACGCACACCACAAGTGCTCCACGCACTCCAAAAGTACTCCACGTACTCAACAAGTACTCAAGGTACTTCAAGTAGATCTCCCATGAATCTGTAACAACCTGCAATTCAACAGACCATACTTATGGAAGGAACTCCCTTTCCTTCCTCTTAGCTCTATCCGAGTACACACCTGTACTCCAAGTAGATCCTGCCTGATACTGCTCCCTGTTGTGTTGCTGTCTATATGATCTTGCACACCTGCAAATCAAACAATGGTTCTGCTCACCTGTGAACCTTGACCTTGCACACACATACACCTACAGATCAATGATCTTACTTACCATGTAGATCTCCTATATAGGCCATGCAACTGTGACCAAGATCCTACACTCCTGAAGAATCCCGCTGACTCTCCAAAACCAGCACCTACACCTGGTACTGTGGAACTAGGAGGAACACCCTTGCTCACCTCACACACAGAAGGAACAAACTTTGCTCAACTCAAACTAGAACACTTTTCCAATACAACCATGAGTCTATTATATAGATCTCATCCAAACAATAATTAGACATCTAATTACAATAATTAGATCCATAGATCTCAGTCTATAATTAGCCCTGACCATGCAAACACTTGGCTCGTCAACCAACTGCCCGTAATTAATTCACAGTCAAACCACACAGGTGACCGACGTCGGTCCCTGTCTGCCTAGAGATGAACGACATCGGCCGATATATGACCGACGTCGGTTGCTTCTCTATGCTATCCTGCCGACGTCGGCTGATCAGACCAACCCCAGCTTCTCTGCAACTCAGCAACCTTCAGTAACCTCCTCTCCTGTTTGCATCAGTGAAGCTTTTAGCTCCACAACCTAACACTCTCAATATGTGAATGTAATAATAGTTAATATAGTTGAAAACCTACTCATAAATACCTTATCACTAAACCTAAGAAATCCTCTACTAATGAACAACTACTTAAATATACTACAACTATTGTACCCACATCTTCTAAACCAATAAGGAATCACCTCCACAACTAGAAACCCACCGTAGTTTTCTTATTCCTATAAAAATTTTGTATCTCATAAACCTATTATTGTTTCTTCATACTCTAAGTCACATTATTGGAAGAAGTCAATTCAATGCATTGTAAAATTCCCCTTATGAAATTAGTTTGAACTTCTCCCTATCATCATAAATTACTTATGTAAAAAATTTGAAACATTGAGGAACCACAATCTCATGATTCAAAAATTCATTTTAATGATCCTCTGCTTATAGCAATACATATGATTGAAACCATTTAGACATCCTCAAAATAATACATAGAATTTATTAAAGAATATATGATTAATGATAAAATTATTTTTCAATTAGATGGTCTACTCCTCTTTATTAAAATTGTAATCAATAATACCCTTATTCAAAAAGTCCTAGTAGATGGTGGATAAGGAATTAATGTCACCTCTCTTTGGTTAATTCAATAAATTAGATACACCAAAGAAAATATCAAACATAAACAATTCAAATGTAGAGGATTTGACAAAACCAATCAAAAACCACTTGGTTACATTTGGATCCCACTTACTATTGAACCCAAGATAATTCACACTAAGCTTATGGTTCTTGATCTCCCTTTATCTTAAAACATGATCCTTAGTCAGCCATGGATACATAATATGCATGTTATTACCTCCTTAGATAGTCAATGTATTAAATTCATACATAATGGAAAACAGTACAAACATGAAGATGATCCTGATCCATGGAGCATCCAAATACCGAATCCTAAATATCAATATGGCATTCCTACTATTAGTCACATAAATAGTCCACCTCTTATTAAAAATTTTAACATTAATTTTGACTTACATGTCACTCTTATTGATTCAGATGATGATGAACCAAATGAATCACAAAAAAATTATAATACCACTCAACTAACTCCATATATATTAGAATGGTTTTTTCCTCATTTTATCCCATGTGATCATACCATTCCTCTAATTAATGATACTAATGATACACCCCCTTTATTTAATTTATATGAATATTCTTACACAAAAGATGATTTCATGTGTAATGAATATGGAGTGGCAAATTTTTTTCAAGAAACTTTAACTATGTCTCCTCATAAATTTAGCAACATAAGCATTTCAACCACTGATTACCCCATGCAAACTGATGCATGCACTATTTATCAACATGATGATAATTATATCATGGACCAAGCCAAATCATTAGATTTAGTTGTCCAACATTATCGAAAGACATTAAAAAATACATGCCTTCAATTATGATTTTCACATCATTCATATCTCATCTGATACTAAATAAAAACTTGAAGAGTATATACCTCCTATTAATCTAATATTATTAAACATCCCATGGGTAATCAAGGAAATCCAAACTAGGGAATATTTTGAATCTTATACATAATCTAATTCAATACAATATACATTACAAAATAAAAATATTATTTCCCCTTTTTACGATCACATTGATCAAGATAAATCTCAACCATCTAAATCTATCCAACTCAACTTTATTGAAACTTCATTTATTGAATAAACCAATAAAATGACCACATATACGATTGATTTAACTCAACCCAATCTCACCAACATATAATTTATATGCACTACTTCACATAAAATTAACTTAAATGTTAAAACCATTGACATGAGCCAAAGACATTCTGAATATGATAGCAAAGATAAAAAAATCATTGATCTTTAAGTAGATGTCAAATTTATGGAATTTTACCTACACTTACTAGTGACAAAGCTATAATAGAGATATTCTACACAATACAACCTCAACTTCCATGCCAACATCATAAAATTTAAAACTTTAAGAAAAATGTTCCTTGTTTAAATAATTTCATTGCTAGTGTGGACCCCAAAATGCATCCTATTTATTTCCTCCCTCCTACTTCATACCATTTATAAGATGTAAATGTTGTGTTTTTAGAATAAACTATAAAAATATAATGTGGTACACCTTCTTGTCCGTAACCTATTATGAATCTAAAGAGCTCACTCTCAAAGAACATGATAATTTTTGTATCTTCTTTGACAAATATGAAGATATGTTAGGAATTTATCCTAGAATAATTGTTCATAACATCATCACTTATACAAATGCAAAACTTATTCAATAAAATCAATGGAAATTCCCTCTTGATATTTGTACCTTATGTCATAAATAAATTATCAAACTTTTGGATTCTAAATTAACTAAACCTATGGAATACTCTAAATGGGTGTCAAACATTGTCCCTATTCATAAAAAAGTCATCATGGTTATTCATATATGCATTAAATTTTACAATCTAAATTTAGCATGTACAAAAGATAATTTTATTTTGCCTTAAATAGAGGTTATTATCAATTTTGTTAGTGCCAAAAATTGCACTGAAGCAATGGGCCCTTGTAAAGTATAATTTCCTAAGTCTAACCCATGTCAAGTTTAAATTCCTAAGTCCTCAACCCAATTTCTATTTTCAATTGTTCATGTCAAGGGTCAAGTTTCATGTGAAAATGGATAAGACTTATTTTGGTCTTTACTTAGTGTGAAATAGTGATTATAATTTTTTAGTCTTTTCTCATGAATACTTTGCCCAAAAGAAATAGGTCTTTAGGATTTTTGTCTTAGAAAAAGAGTTTGAAGACTTATTTTCATTAGGCAAAGTGTTCACACAAAATCTGAAGAAATTATATATTTTAGGCCAAAGACTTATTTATTTTGAACTTTTTGTCTATGGTAAAAATCCTTTAGGTCCATTTGTTTTGGACTATGGCAAAAAGTCCAAAGGGTAATTTTCCTTCAGGCATTTTGCCCACAACAAAAATCTTGTCAAAAGTCACTTCCTTCCGTAAAAGTGTAAAGTCATTTTTTTTGGAAAAAATGTCAAGGTCAATTATTTCCATAAAATGTTAAGTTAATTTTCTTTGGTTTAATTATCTCAAAAAAAAAATTTGAAACAATTTTCTTGATGAAGACAAAAATGTCAAGTCTAATTCCTTTTGCAAAAGTGTAAAGTCAAAATTCCTTTGGCAAAAGTGCAAAGGTCAATTTCTTCAAGGAAATTATTTCAAATAAAATGTCCAAAATAATTTTCCTAACAAAGAGAAAGATGACAAATATTGAATTTATATGGGAAAGTGACCGAGAGAGTTCATTTACTTAGGAAAATTATCCTGGATAAAATGTTTGAAATAATTCTCCCAATAGATAGAGGGCCCAGGAGTAGAAGTGCTAAAAATAAAAAAGATAACAATAATTATTGTGGAACAATTTTTCTAACATATGAATGTCATAAACCAAAGGGAAAAATGAAAATAGGGATGTTGAAGATGGAAAAGCTGAAGATAAAGACCTAAAACAAATTCTTGGGCTTGAAACTTGGCAATTTTCCTTATTTATTTTGAGCTAATCACAGTCAAGTTGGTGGATTGTGATTAAAAAATATGAATTGACATGGAAAAAGATGATCCAACATCATGTAGGGGTCAAAAAAGTCAAAGTAACCTTTGAAAGAACATGAAGAGGACACATTTCAAACTCTTGACAAATGAAACTAGTAGTGCGATGACTACATGAACATTTGTGATGGTCATGTGAACATATTTTGATCGTCACACATATGTCAAAGTTAAGGTTTAGTGGATACTTTTCATTTATGGCTTAAATTTTATGATTGTGCAAATATAAATTATGTTTATGTTGACATTAAATAACAAGCATGTAGATGTCAAATTATAGTCATAAAAGTCAATCATTCAATGGATCTTAAATTTGATGATCATGCAAACATCATTGACAATCATGAAAAAATCAAATATATATACAAACATTAAATTTAATCCATAATGGATAGCTAGTGGCATTTGATCCATGGTAAAATGGATCGATGGTCTATGTTTGATAGTGTAAATCAAGATCAATAACATAAGTGAGAGTTGACTTGTCAAAAGAATTAATCAAAATAAGGAAAAAACACATGGTAGAAGGGTGATAGCCTAGAAGAGATTGATTATGTAAGATGTAGAAAGCCTATGGGGATACCAAGTGGCATGACCTTGGGGCCAAAAATAATGAGTAATTAATAACACTTGGTCTTTCAGATCAAGATCAACATTCCACATTGATCTGTGCATATAGATACAATAGTGTGAATTGGGATGGACTTTAAAAATGGTCTAGGTTAAATGTGGTAGTGACATGTGTCACAAATACAATGAGATAGACACAGATCTATGGTCTACATTTTCTCAAATGAGTAGATTTGATGGTGTAAGATGAATGTGGACATTTAATAAAGTGCAATTATGTAAAGAGATAAGTGATGTTGAGGTTAGTTTAAAGAAAATATATTTATGAACTAAGGGACATGGTGATGCCACATAAGCATACACGACACATTCAAAGACCATATGCAATATATTTAGTGAAGGTTTCCACCACTGATAATAGCTTGTAAATTTACAAATGGAAAATTTATGAGTGGGACTAGGATTTACCCAAATAAATTAGAAGTTGAAACTAATTCATTTTCACATTAAAAAATATGAAGGAAGCTCTAAAAGGATAGATTTGAAAAAGAAAAAATAAAAAATGTGAAAAATAAGTTGGATCCAAATTAAATATTTAAAATTTACCTAAGTGCTTTACATTGTTTCATTATTGTGCTTGTTCCTCGATGAGTGAGAAATTTTAGGCTTACAAATCCAAGGTGGGATACTCTAGAGAAGATAATTTAGAGGGACATGGATATAGAATATTCCCAAGAAATGATGGAAAAATTAGGTTATTCTATGGCATGCATGAGAGGGAGGGCATATGTCCATAAGTTTATACCTATGTAGGGAAGTGGTTGAGAGCATCCCCAGGCAGTTGCACATAAAGACAAATTTTATTTAACCCTTTACCATGAATATTCTCTTTCCACCTCATGTGAAATGCATATCCTACCATGAAATCAAAAGATGTGCTTCAAATATTCATCATTCTTTGTAGAGATAGTTAGAGTTATGATTTTTCTTATAAATGAATGAAGATTTTAGGCATGGCCAATGAGTATTTTCCAACTGGAATCATCTTAGTAGACCTGAAAGTTTGATTTGGAATTTTTTAAGTTACAAACCATAGTTCTAGATCTAAAAATGTATAAATAGAGGGCTTATCCATTATTTAAGGAGTTTGTTGGCCATTGTATTGGTTATTTTTGGTCATTATTTTAAGTGTCCATTTTCCGTAAGTCTAGGTTCTATAATTTTTTTTGGGATCAATTATTATGTGCAGATCTTGTCTCCCTTGCTAAGGTGGTTGTATTTGTACAAACATTAGCAAGATTTGAGAGCGTGTTTATGTTTCCCTTGTCAAAAGAGCAATCACACCATGCTCGTCCCCATGGAAGCATTTTGAAAACATTGATGTTTTTAATATTTCTTTTCAAGTTAATGAAAATGCTTATGTTTCTTTGCTATTTACTATAGTTGAAGTGTAGCGACATGTTTTACAAGAATTGTTGATTGGACATTTGGGTTTGTTCTCACTACTAGTTGTTATTTTGAGCAAAGATTTAGATTATAAACTCTTTTAGCATCTCTTCAAGATAGGTTGTTGAATAACTTGTTAGGTCACCCTAAGTTTATAGATTTGACAAGGAAAAGTATTTGAAAGATTAGTTTTAATGTATGTTTTGTCTCTCAGGGGTCATTTGGTATTTACCATTATCTTGCATTTGAATTTTTTTTTTGCATCTTTGCTAAGGAATATTGTCATGAAATACTATAAGATGACTTACTATTTGTAAACCACCAATAGGCCACCCTCTTTTTTTCAATATTCTAACTTGTCCTACCCTATCCTACCATGCAAATAATACACCCCTTATATATTATAAGTGTTATTTTCATTGAAAACACATAATATCTTACATATTTTGAAATATGTTTGCAGTTTGTGCTTCAAATCCTAGTATTGTAGTCTTTTATTTAGCCCCTTTATTATTGAAGATTCTATAGAATGAAGAATGTAGTCTCTTTCCCATCTATCTTTAGTATCTTGTATATGAATTTTGAGAACTTGTGTATTTTGTGTGACAACCCTTCATGGGTGAAGTGTGAAAAATTGGTTATACCCTGGTCATATTTGTTCTTTGTAACAAAAATCCCCATGGAGGTTGAATTGAAAAATATCTCCATGTGAGAAAGCTACCCCATAGGTCCTCTCACCTTGGTTTAGGTAGAGCCAAAATTAGTAAGGAGATGACCATACCCTTTTTAAGTGCCTCTCAATCATTTTATGTATTCAGTCCATTATTGATGCCAAACCCTTCCTTGGCTATAATGACATACTAACAAGTTTTTCATCATTGCTTGCCATTTTCTCTCAAGTGTGCAAGGTTGAGTTTACGAGGCATATAAATATGAACTAACACCCTTTCTGGCACCATTTCTAGGTAATAAACTAAAATATTGGTTACTTATGTGTTACCAAGGACTCTTGTAGAGAGTTGTAAGTATTTCATGTTATGAAATTCTCTACTATTACTTCATTAATTTGACTATCTTGGTTTTCAACATCATAACACTCCACTGGGGATGTGCCATAGGTTTCTTTTTAAGGCTTGATAATTGATTTCTATTGTGCTCATTGCAAAGAGTTGTTAACATTACATGTTACAAGGTGATTTTTCCCCTTTTGAACATATTCTAAAAATTTTAGTGTCTTTGCTTTCTATCTAAGCTTCAACAAGTTTAATTTTAGCATGTATCACAAATAGTTTATCAACTGCTATATTCTATAAGTTTGATTCGAGTGGCAACTCCAAATTTATTTTCTAGTTTCAAGGAAGATTGGTGCCTATTCTGAGTATTCTGATAGCTTTCAGCTTTGAGTATTTTATTTTTTACAAATATGGAAGGACTAAGATCATCTTTCAAAAGTGACCCATCTAATAAACTTATTCCACCCTTAATTATTCCTCAAAGAAGAGGGAGACAAGTTTGGAAGCCTATTGAAGGACAAATTTTAGCCACTAAGGGCCATAGAGATTATGATAAACTTGAACTATTTATTGACCCTCCCATTATTGAGGACTATCATATCTCTCCTAACAACTTTAAAACCTATAGTCCCATTTATTACCTAGCTCTTTCTCAACCAACTAAATCCCCTCCCAAGTTTGATCCACCAAGTCCACTTCATTCACCCCCTCATATCCCTTTTCCAGTTGTCTGTGGACCCATTATTGAAAAAATAATGAGGTATAGGGACCAAGATGAGAATTAACATCTTGTATTCCACATTATTAGAATTAGGCATATTAATTTTGATGAAATGGTAGGCTATTTTAATGAAGTCCTATATGAAGTAAGGAAATGCCTCCCAAAGTTTCAAGGGAATAATGCAGTGAGTGGTGATAAACACTTGAGGTATTTTCAAAATATCATTAAATATTATGAGTTTGAGTATGAGTATGTTTGCATAAAGATATTTATGCACATGCTAGAGGAAGATACTCATGATTAGTCTAATTCCCTTCCTTCTAGATGCATTGATTCATAAGAAGAGATGCAATTCTTTTTTAGAATTTAATATGGTGCTATGATTGATCCATGATTTATTTTGGCTGAGTTTGAAAACATAAAAAAGAAACCCAATGATTGTGTTTAGAACTTCAATACATGATTCAAAAAGACCATGATGTGACTACCCAAAAACATCAAGCCCAATGATAGAGTATTCTTGATAAATAATTATGATTCCTTTGATAAGAAGGTTGCATACTGCTTGAGGGATAAGGCTCCTAATAACTTATGGTTGAAATTCAATATGGACATCCAAATTGAGAATAATATAAAGGCTATGGGAAAGCCCATTAACAACTAGGATGATGTAAAATTGGTCAATCCAAAAAATGCATAGTCCAAAAAAACAATCAACCTTGAGGAGACTATTAAAAATTTAGCCTCTCCTATCAAATAAATGTCATACAATTTAACTAGATATAAAAAGGGAACCCTCATGTGTTTACCAGTCAGGAGAGGGATCTTAATTTAAATCAAGCACAAGGAAGACCTACTTTTCACAATTGAGATAATGATAGAGGGAAGATTCCTAAATGTGAAGAGATAATAAATAGAGACTGAAATAGAGGGGATGGAAAAGAGGTGCTTGTTCCTTTAAAAACCAAGGTAAATGTTGTGAATTCTGACTTAAACATTGATTTGTGTGATAAGTGCTTCCTTCCACATCCCCCATGTGATACAACTGAATCATTTAATGATGATGTGGATGAACTTGAGTCTATGTCATCTAATGATGAAATTTTGATGTTTAATTATCAAATCCCCTAAAATGAGATGACCATCTCCATGAAATTGTTGAGTGTCACTACTATTGATCAATTTTGGAGTGAAGTTGAGAAGGTACATGTGCCAACTCCTAAATTTTATTGTGATGTTAGTATGGAAAAAAACATATGAATTAACCATTCATGATTTTAATTTATTAAATTATATGATGATTAATAAATATGATGAGGGGATTCCATCAATTGAGGATAGGTAGCTACTAATCAATGCAAAAATCTCCTAAGAGGAGTATCACTTGAGAAGTAGGCAATCAGGTGATACTATTCAAGACACTACCCCTACAAATCCATAGGTAGGGGATGATAATAAGGATGCTAATAAAACTAAAATAGTCCTTAAAGCTTCCAAGCCAGTGCCTATTTCCCAATTTGCTAAGCCTATAGGTGATCTAACCAAGAATAGAGTACCCATATTGTCTATTATCCCTAAGGGTATGAATTATACTAAAACTAATCCACCATTGAAAGATACTATTAAAGATTCAAATCCATCCCATCAAAGTCTACTTCAAACCTTAAGTGATTGCATCCTAGCTAAAGGTGTTGTTTCCCTTCCACCAAGTATGCCCCTTCCTTAGTATAGTGTGTGTGATATAGCCTAGGTATTGAGTCAAATAAAAATCACCATGCCACTTATTGAATTATTGAGAATACCTAAACACAGAAAGAGAGCATTTGAATATTTAAAATTTGTTAAGAAGTTAAATATGAATGAAATTGAATTATCCCAAACACCCCTAAAAAGTGGTGAGGAAGTAGAAGAGGTTGTTGAACCCACTTCAGAGGTCAATTTGGGGACTACACTTGTATAAATTTAGTTGAATGTGGATCTATTCTATACAACCCTACTGATTAATGGTCTGATTATTCACAAATACATGTTTAATTCTAGTGCTTTTTGTAATGTGATGCCCTTGGGTATCTTAAATGAGCTTATAATGAAGATTACGTTAAATTTTGGCAAGTGTTATGCTATAGAATCATGATATGTTCCAATTTTTGGACAAGTCAATGGGTTGGTGTTATAGTTATTAGTTCATATTGGAAAGTATTTGAATATGGTTGTTGTAGTTTTGGACTAGCCACCTAAATGGGAGATGTTGTTTTCATGTAAATGGGTTGCTAACATGGGTGGAAGTATATAGATGGACTTATCTTATGCCACCATTCCATTAGAGGGTGATATGGTTAAGATTTATGGAGAGCCAAAGATATTTCATGTAATTGAAGATATAAAACATGCTCTTAATGAAGTGCTATACACAGATGTTGAATTGGGAAAATTTATTGGGAATGTTGATGCTAGTGAATAACCTATTGTTATTGATGTTAAAACTAAAAAAAAGTATAGTCTGGAAGATATGTTTTGATGGCGCTTGCTCCAATATAGGAAATGGAGATAGGGTTGTCTTTTATGCCCCCAATGGTAAATGTTTTATGTTTTATTTTTAGCTGTCCTTTGAGGTTTGTGCCCAAATTATTAGAGATCACTCTACCTATTACATCTATACTAAAGAAGGACTAGATCATAAATTAGGGTTGTGTTAAAGAAGCTTTAAATTTCTCTCCTATTTTGGTACGCCTTGATTACATTAAGCCATTTTAGATATTCTATTTTGCATCATATACTACTATTTTGATTGTTCTATTGCAAAATGATGAAGATGGTCATGAATATCCCATCGATTTCTTTATAAAATCTATGCAATGTCTTGAACTAAACTACACCAGCATGGAAAAGCAATCTTTCACTCTCTTGAAAGTTGTCAAGATGTTTAGGCCTTATATTTTGAGTTCAAAAATTGTCACTTATGTCCCGCATATCATGGTGAAGGACATATTGAATCAGACTAAAGTATCCATAAAGAGATGTAGGTGGGCCAAAAATTTACAAGAGCATGACATGGATATTCATACCACCAAGTTAGTAAGAGGGATGGGTTTAGCCAAGATTATGGTTGAGACCAATTTACAAGCTATTGAGGTAAATACTAATATTTTTAATGTTGATAATTAATTGAGTTAATTTAACATATCTCCATGGTATAGAGATATTATTTAATACTTGAAAAATTTGAGTTATCCCACTAACTTGGATTAGAATCAAAGAACTCTCAAACCTGTCTCCCAAAAATACCTCTAGACTAAGAACAAAATATCATGGAAGAATCTAGATGGGGTTTTCCTAAGATATGTGATATAATAATAGACTATTGACCTGATTCAATACTTCTATAGTGGAGTGTGTGGTGGTCATTTTGTGCCTAAAGACACAGTTCATAAAATTTTGAGAGCTAGTTATTGGTGGCCATCATTGTTTAAAGATGTTGCTTAAATAGTTATAAAGTGTGAGAAATGTTAGCAATTTGTTGGGAGGATTAAGAATTTAGGTTCTCTTCCCGTACAACTTGTGATGATTGAAGGCGCATTCAGATAATGGGGAATGGATTTCATTGGATAAATTATTGATTCATCAATCACTAGACATAGATAGATACTAGTTACAACTGTCTACTTCATAAAATGGGTTGAAGTGGTCCCTACAAAGAAATTAACTCACTAGGGAGTTATATATTTCTTATTAAGTCAAATTATTTGTAGATTTAGTGTACCTATCAAGATAATTATGGACAATGCCATGAGCTTCAAAGCCAAAACTTTAGTGGCATTATGTAAAGAGTATAGGATTGAATTGACCTATACTTCTAATTACAACCCTTAGGGGAATGGGAAAGTAGAATATAATAAAAAAAATACTCAAAATCATTAAGAAAACATTGGAAGTAAATAAGAAGTGGTGTTAAAAAATAAAGTTTGCCTTGTGGGCTGATAGGATTATGCCTAAGAGAGATACAAGTAAAAACCCTTTTGATATTTTCTAAGGAGCTCAAGCAATTTTTCCTATAAAATTACAATTTTAAACCTATCAACTCATGCAACAACTAGAGGATGATGAGAAAATCAACCACTAGGAAATCAAGATGAACCATATTATTGAGCTTGGTGAAATTTGAAGACAAGCTCATGAGAGACACTTCAAGTTCAAGGAGAAGCTAAAGAACATATTTGATAGGAAGGTCACTCCAAGAACATTACAAGTAGGTGATCTAGTTATACTTTGAGACAACATTCATTAGGAAAAAGGAAAGCATGGAAAATTTTATGCCTTGTGGATGGGTCCCTATTTCCTTAACGACCAGATTGGGGAGTATACTTTCTTGTTAATAGACTTAGATGGTGAAATATTGGAGCTACCAATTAATTTAAAACATTTGAAACACTTCATGGATTGATTCCATAACCTATGTACCATATTATAGTGTATATCTTTGTCTTTCTATTGTTTTTCCTCTTTGTCACCCCTCTGCTTTGGGCCTTGTCTATATAGTTTCCTTTCATGTTTTCATTTTCAAATCATCATGATATATTTTTGTGAAGTTTTCTATGTTCTGTTGAGTCTTCATGAGTATTTTTGGTAAAATGTTAAGTCTTGAGTCTATGACCCAATGGATTGGTACCCAATCTTATGTTTTGGGGTTCTTTTCACACCCACAGGGGGTATGAATCCCTGATCAAGAGCTAGTGTTAGTTCCCAAAATTACACTGAGGTAATTGGTCCCTTATTAAGTATAAATTCATAAGTCTATCCCTTGTTGAGTTTAAATTCCCAAGTCCTCAACCCAATTTTTGTTTTTAATTATTCATGTCAAAGGTCAAGTTTCGTGTGAAAATGGCTAAGTCTTATTTTGGTCTTAGTGTGAAATAGCCCTTAGAATTTTTTGGATTTTTTGCGTGAACATTTTGCTTGACAAAAATAGGTCTTGAAGATTTTTGTCTTAGGCAAAAATTTTAAAGACTTATTTTCATCAGGCAAAGTGTTTACACAAAGTCCAAAGAAATTATATGTTTTAGGCCAAAGTCTTATTTGTTTTCAATTTTTTGAACATGGAAAAAAGTATGCAGGTCCATTTGTTTTGGACTTTTTATCTATAATAAAAATTTTGAAGGTTACTTTTCCTTCAGTCATTTTGCTATGGAAAAAATCCTAACAAAAGTCATTTCCTTCAAAAAATGTGTAAAGTCATTTTATTTAGAAAAAATGTCAAGGTCAATTATTTTAGTAAAATTTTAAGTTCATTCTCTCTAGGGAAATTATCTTGAACAAAATGTCCAAAATAATTGTCTTGATGAAGATAAAAATGTCAAGTCCAATTCCTTCAGCAAAAGTGTAAAGTCCAAATTCCTTTGGCAAAAGTGCAAAGGTCAATTTCTTTGGGGAAATTGTTTTGAACAAAATGTCCAAAAAAATTGTCTTGATGAAGACAAAGATGCCAAAGACCAAATTTATATAGAAAAAATGTCTAAGAGATTTCATTTTTTTGAGAAAATTAACTTGGATAAAATTTCTAAAATAATTCTCTCGATAGACAGAGGGGCTAGAAGTAGAAGTACCGAAATAAAAAATATCACAATAATTATTGTGGAACAATTGTCTTGGCATAATAATGACAAATAACCTAGGGTCAAATGAAAATAGGGATGCCAAAGATAGAAAATCCAAAGACAAAGACCTAAAATAAATCCTTGGGATTGAAACTTGGTAATTTTACTTGTTTTTTTTGAGATAATCATAACAAATTTTATGGATCATAATTTAATAGTGAATGTTGACATGGAGGAATATGATCCAATGGCATGCAGGGCTTAACAAAGTCAAAGGAACCTCCAAAGAAATGCAAAGAGGACATGTGTCAAACTCTCAACAAATGAAACTAGTAGTGTGATGACCATGTGAATGTCTATGATGGTCATGCAAACATATTTTCATGGTTGCTTGGATGTAAAAGTTAAGCTCTAATGGATGCTTGTCATTTATGGATTGAATTTCATGATTTCATGAACTTCATGTCAAATTATGGGCATGTGGACATCAAATTTAAGTTATAAAAGGAAATCATTCATTAGAGATTAACTTTGATGTTCACGTGAATGTCATTGATGTTCATGTGGACATCAATGATAGGCACACAAGAATCAAATTTAATCCATGGAAAAATAGATCAATGGTATACATTTGATCATGTAAATCAATATTGATGGTGTAAGTGAGAGTTGAACTGTTAAAAGACTTAGGCCAAATAAGGAGCAAACACATGGGAAAAGGGTACTAACCTAGTAATTATTGAATATGCAAGATGTAGAAAAAACATGGGGTTGATAAATGGTATGACCTTGGGTCCAAAGATAGCTAGCAACCAATAGAATTTGGTCTTTTAAATCAAGATCGATGGTCCATGTCGATCTGTGCACATAGATCCAATAGTGAAAACTGAGATGGAATTTTCAAAGGGTCTAGGTTGAATGTGGTAGTGACATGTGTCACAACTTCAATGAGCTATATATATATATATATATATATATATATATATATATATGGTCTACATTTTCTTAGATGAGTAGATATGATGGTGTAGGATGATTATGAACATTTCAATGAAGTTCAACCATGTAGGTGATCTGGTTATACTTTGGGATAATAGGCATGAGGAAAAAGGAAAGCATGGTAAATTTGATGCCTTGTAGATGGGTCCCTATTCCATTGACTGCCAAATTGGGGAACATAATTTCCTATTGAGAGACTTAGATGATGAAATATTAGGGCTACCAATTAATAAAAAACATTTAAAACACTTATTGGATTGAGTCCATAACCTATGTATCATAGTGTAGTGTATAGCTTTATCTTTCTATTATTTTGCCTCTTTGTCATCCCTCTACTTTGGGCCTTGTTTGGATAGTTTCCTTTCATGTGTTCATTTTTAAATCATCCTAATCTATTTTTGTTAAGTCTTTTATGTTCTACTAAGTATTCATGAGTATTTTTGGTGAAATGTTAAGTCTTGAATCTATAACCCAATGGATTGGTACCTAGTCTTATGTTTTGGGGTTCTTTTCACACTCACAGGGGGTATGAATCCCTAGGTGAGAGTCAATGTTAGTTCCTGAAATTGAAATAAGGAAATTGGGACCTTATTAAGTATAAGTTCCTAATTCCATCCCTTATTAAGTTTAAATTCCCAAGTCCTTAACCCAATTTTTGTTTTCAACTGTTCATGTCAAGGGTCAAGTTTTATGTGAAAATGGATAAGTCTTATTTTGGTTTTAGTGTGAAATAGCCCTTAGAATTTTTTATAATTTTTCATAAAAAATTTACCTGATAGAAATAGGTCTTCAAGATTTTTGTCTTAGATAAAAATTCTAAAGACTTATTTTCATCAGGCAAAGTGTTCACACAAAGTCTGAAGAAATTCTATGTTTCAGGCCAAAGACTTATTCGTTTTGGATTTTTTATCCATGGAAAAAAGTTTGTAGGTCCATTTGTTTTGGAATTTTTATCTGTAGAATTTTTTTTGAAGGATACTTTTCCTTCAGGCATTTTTCTTATGGGAAAAATCCTAACATAAGTCACTTCCTTCAGCAAATGTGTAAAATCGTTTTCTTCAACAAAAATGTCTGGGTTAATTATTTTAGTAAAATTTTAAGTTCATTTTATTTGGGGAAATTATCTCAAACAAAATTTCCAAAATAATTGTCTCAATGAAGATAAAAATGTGAAGTCTAATTCCTTCAGTAAATGTGTAAATTCTGAATTCCTTTGGCAAAAGTGCAAAGGTCAGATTCTTTGGGGAAATTGTTTCAAACAAAATGTCCAAAACAATTGTATTGATGAAGACAAAGATGCCAAAGACTAAATTTATATATGAAAAATGTTTGAGAGAGTTCATTTTTTTGAGAAAATTAACCTAGAAAAAATGTCTGAAACAATTCTCTTGATAGATAGAGGGACTGGGAGTAGAAGTGCCAAAAATAAAAAATATCATAATAATTATTGTAGAATAATTGTCCTGACATAGGAATGCCAAAGACCCATGGGATAAATGAAAATAGGGATGCTAAAGATAGAAAAGCTGAAGATAAAGACCTAAAATAGATGCTTGGGATTAAAACTTGGTAATTTTACTTATTTTTATTGAGCCAATCATAGCTGAATTGGTGGATCACAATTGAGTAGTGAATGTTGACATGGAGGAATATTATCCAATGGCATGAAAGGGTTAACAAAGTCAAATGAACCTCTAGATAAATGCAAAGAGGACATGTGTCAAACTCTCAACAAGTGAAACTAGTAGTGTGATGACCATGTGAATGTCTATGATGGCCATGCAAACATATTTTGATGGTTGCTTGAATGTCAAAGTTAAGATCTAATGGATGCTTGTCATTTATGGATTAAATTTTATGATTTCATGAACATCATGTCAAATGATGGGCACGTGGACATCAAATTTAAGTTATAAAATGAAATCATTCATTGTAGCTTAAATTTGATGGTCATGTAAATGTCATTGATGGTCATGTGGACGTCAAATGATAGGCACACAAGCATAAAATTTAATCCATAGTGGAAAACAAATGGAATTTGATCCATGGAAAAAGGGATCAATGGTCCTCATTTGATCATGTAAATCAGGATTGATGGTGTAAGTAAGAGCTAACTTGTCAAAAGAATTGGGCCAAATAGGGAATAAAAACATGGAAAAAGGGTACTAGCCTAGCAAATATTAGATGTGGAAGATGTATAAAATCCATGGAGTTGCCCAATGGTATGACGTTGGGGCCAAAGATAGCTAGTAGCCAATAACACTTGGTCTTTTAGATCAAGATTAATGGTCCATGTTGATTCATGTACATAGATCTAATAGTGCAAATAGAGATGGAATTTTTAAAGGGTCTAGGTTGAATGTGGTAGTGACATATGTAACAACTTCAATGAGCTAGACATATATCTATGGTCTACATTTGCTTAGATGAGCAGATTCAGTGGTGCAGGATGATCATGAACATTTCAATGAAGTTCAACCATGTATGGAGATAAGTAATGTTGAGATCAATGTAAATAAAAGATATTAGTGAATTGAGAGATATGGAAATGACATATAGGCATGGATGACATGTTAAAGGACCCTATGTAATATAGTTAACAAAGGCTTCCACCATTGATAATAATTTGGTAATTTACAAATGGAAAATTTGTAAGAAAGATAGGATTTACCCAAGTAAATTAAAATTTGAAAATAATGAATTTTTACATTAAAATATATGAAGGAATCCCTAAAAGGATATATGTGTAAAATCAAAAATGCAAAAATTCAAAATGTGAAAAACAAGTTGGAGCCAAAAGTAAAAAGTAAAAAGTGACCTAAGTCTTTCACATTGTTTCATTGTTATGCTTATTCCTCCACGAGCAAGAAATTACAAGCTTGTAAATCCAAGGTGGGACACTCTAGAGAAGATAATTTAGATGGACATAGATCCATAATATTTTAAGGAAATCATGGAAAAATCAGTTTGTTCCATGGTATGAATGAGAGGGAGGGCATCTATCCAAAAGTTTCTAGCTATGTAGGTAAGTAGTCAAGAACATCCCCAAGTAGTTGTACATAAATAGAAAGCTTGTTCAGACATTACTATGAATAATCTCCTTTAAGGTAATGTGGAAGGAATATACCATGATGAAATCAAAGGATGTGCTCCAAATATTCATCATTCCTTATAGGGGCAATTAGAATTATGCTTTTTCTTGTAAATGGATAAATATTCCAGGCATAACTAGGGAATATTTTCCAGCTAAAAGCATCTTGATGGACTTTAATGTTTGTTTTGAAAATTTTCAAGTTATGAACCATAATTATAGATCTAAAAATGTATAAATATAGATATTATCCTCTATTCAAGGGGTTGGTTAGCCATTGTGTTGGTTATTTTTGGTCATTATTTTAGGTGTCCATTTTCCCTAGGTCTAGGTTCTATAGAAATATTTTGGAATCAATTGATGTGTTTATATCTTGTCTCCCTTGCTAAGGTGGTTATAGATATAAAAAAATTATCAATATTTGAGAGCATGTTTATGTCTCCCTTGTCAAAATAGTAATCTCACCATGCTTGTCTCCATGGCAATATTTTGAAAACATTGGTGTTTGTAATATTTCTTTTCAAGTTAATGAAAATGCTTATGGTTATTTTTTGTTTCCTTTAGATGAATTAAAATGACATATTTTTCAATAATTGTTGATTGGAAATTTGGGTTTGTTATCACTATTGGTTATAATTTTGATCACAAATTTAGATTATAAACTCTTTCTACATTTCTTCAGGATAGGTTGTTGGATAACTTGTTAGGGCACCCTAGGTTTATGGATTTGATAGGGAAAATAATTTGAAAGATTAGTTTTAGTGTATGTTTTAGTCTCTCATGGATCATTTGGTATTTATAATTATCTTAAATTTGATTTTTTTTTGCATCTTTACTATGGAATATTATCATGAAATATTGCAAGATGCCTTGTTATTTGGAAACCACTAGCATACCATCCACCTTATTTTCAATCATGTAACTTGTCCTACCCTACAACTAATACACCCATCAGATAATATAAGTGTTATTATCATTGAAAATGTATAATATCTTACATATTTTGAAATTTGTTTGCATTTTTTGCTTTATATCCTAGCACTTTAGTCTTTTATTCAGCCCCTTTATTGTTGAAAATTCCATAGAATGAAGATTGTAGTCTTTTTCCCATCTATCTTTAGTAGCTTTTATATGAATTAGATAATTAGTGAATTTTTTATGACAAACCTTCATGGGTGAAGTGTTCAAACTTGGTTATGCCCTAATCATATCTATTTGTTGTGCCAAAATCTCCATGGAGGTTGAATTGTAAAATCTCTCCATGTGAGAAAGCTACCCCATAGGTCCTATCACCTTGGTTCAGGTAGAGCCATATATAGTAGGGAGATAACCATACCATTTATAAGTGCGTCTTAGTCATTTTTTGAATTTGATCCATTCTTGATGCCAAACCCTTCCCCATTTATAATGACATACTAGCTAGTTTTTCATCATTACTTTCCATTATCTCTCAAGTGTGCAAGGCTAAGTGTATGAGGTGTAAAAATGGGAACCAAAACCCTTTATTTCATAGGGTATGAAATATTATCACTTATGGATGGTTTCTTAGGATATAACAAAGTTTTTAATTCCTAAATATCAACATAAAATAATAGTTACCACAAAATGTGGCACCTATTGTTATGTTAAAATGCCTTTTATCCTACAAAATGTTAGAATTACTTATTAATGTGAAATGATCCATATTTTTAATTATTTAATTCATAAAATCAATAAAATGTATATGGATGATCTCATTTACAAATATAAGAGTTGTAAATCTCATCTTCCTGATTTGGATATCATTTTTGATTGAATTGTTAAATACAAAGTTAGACTTAATCCCTTTAAATTTATATTTGAGGTTACCTCTGGTACTTCTAGGATTTTTAGTTTTAATTTAGGGAATTGATGTTGATCCATATAAAATTAAATCTATCATTAACATGCTTATTCCTCATTCCATTCCTGACATATGATCATACCTTGGAAAAATTAGGACAATTCACCACTTTGTTCTCAAAATGTCTTACCACATTCACTCCATTAATTCCATTATTAAAAAAGGTAATGATATAAAATGGAAAAAATCATGCCAAAAATCATTTGAAAACATTAAATAATCTTTTCTTCATCCTCATACTCTTTACCCACCTTAAAAAATTTATCCATTAATTATATATACACCCTCTATGCCAATATTAATTGGGGTAATGCTTGCATAACAAGATAATACTAGAAAAAAATATGTTGTTTATTTTATAATTCTAAGATTAATCGATTATCAAAAAGGTTATACAAAATTAGAACATGATTGTCTCACCATCTATTTTGTAGCTGAAAAGCTCTATCATTATATGCTCTATCAAATTACTTATGACATTGTCCATTCTGATCCACTTCATCATTTTTCTCCAAAGATTTCTCACCTAGAGATAGAATTGGAAAATGGATGGTCATATTGATGGAGTTTGACCTTCAAATCATTACATCTAAATTTGTGAAAGGACAAGTCATTTTACACCAAATTTTGGTGACTTTCCTACTAGCTACAAAACACCTTCAAGATACTCGTCCTGATGAAGACGTTCTTTATATTGAAATTCTTAACCAAATAATCTCACTCAAAGATTATTTTCATAACTTCACTGCTAATCTAGAAGTAAACAACCAAGAAGAATCTGACCCTACTCCTTCTACCACTAAATCTAAAATAGTCATCAAAGAATTACTAGAAGTTATAATTCATTTACATGAAGACACTTTAACACTTTTAGGATAGAATGATTGTAATTATAATACATAAACTACTCAAGGTAATTTTTTGGCTAACATGATTGTGAGTTTACATCTCACATTTTCTCATGAATAATAAACCAATAATATTTGGAGAATTTTATAACATAATGAATTCCATTACAAAGTATGATTTTATGTATTGGGTATAAAATTAAAACTTCCTCACATAGTTTACTAAAATAACATAACTTTGAAATAAAGTTCAAAATTATTTACAAGGAGAATAAGTATGAACACAAGCCATTAGGAAGTGACATTTTCATGCACACTCCCCATTAATGGAAACTTTGAGAGGCTTAAAATTACATGAAACTAATAGAAAATGGTAGTACCAAGTGATTTTTTGAATATATCAATCACTAATTTATTCATAGGATAGAACTAAAAATGAATATCACCATTGAGGACTCTCTCTCAGATAAAATAAAAATGAAATTCAATATATTTTGTTCATTGGTGTTATACTAGATATTTTACAGAGCTATGCAAATTTAACACCTAAAAAAAATATGGAATGCTTCTAGTATACAAATGGTGTAGGGGAGAAGAGCAAGAAGCAACAATAAGGTGGTATAAACCGTCTAAAGCCCTTAAAGTTTTCAATAACTCCTTTATATATCCTATGTTGGGCCCCTTTTGAGATAACTTGGTGGACCATACCAACTCCATAGATCTTGGTGGTGGGTAATCATTGAAAATGATTTCCTTTTTAAAACCATTAACACCAACTAGAAGAATCTACGATGATCTTACACTAGCTAGTAGGTAGTGTAGATACCTTAATCTAGCCACTAATAACCTCCAACCAGGCTTTTGACTAATTTCTACCCAAAATGCACAATTTGGCCTAAAAACACTAAAACACGCTAAATGATGTGAAATTAACATATTCAAGTGTTGATTTTAGCCAATGTATCCTTAACTGGAGCAATGTAATTTATGGGCCAGCTACCTTTGATCAGATCATTTCGAGTCAAAATGCCAATTTTGCACTTGGGTACTTTAGATTGCTCTTTCTTATCAAATCTCTTGCACAAGACACGTGCCTTCATTATTTGCTATTGGTAACATCCTAAATGGGATAATAGATCCAACACATCTGACATTTCCTTCCATTTCTAATCAAGGCAAAAACATCATGGAAGATCACTTCAACCAAATGTAGATAGCATATCAAACCTACCTGAATCTAGCACATAATTTCAATCAGATGAACATGATGAGTAAGCATCTTATTGACCTAGTTCTTTCAACAAGAGTGTTGATAGAGTCAACTGGACAAGAGAATCCATGTTATGACCCATTCATACAAACCACTTTGATAGATAATTTGATGCATATTCTAATTATTAAAGAAGTGTCGTCAGCCTCTACATAAAATAGTGAGCCAAACTTAGTGGGCAATGTGCAAACAATGTCCAATCTTGATGAAAGTGGTACTAATGTACAAAAAACTAGCTAACAATATGTACTTGTAGTTAATCCCATGGGTAGATCACCATATTAGGGAATGAGAGTTTCTACACCCCAACCTTAACTAGCTACTTCTTCAAGTGTACAACCTACAGGATTAGGTAATCAAACAATAACTAATATCATGCCTCAATAATAGAATGTGATGAACCCTACTCATCCTTAACAAGTAATGAGTAGTATTCAACAATAATAGACACAATCTAGTGTATCAACACAATAAAGGACAAATATATTACCACCTTAATTAGGGGTAATAAATGTTCCACCTCACCAGGTAATGGTGAACATACCTCTTCAGTCATAGAATAATATGCCCATTCAAAACCAAGTAATTACTAGTCAACAACCTATAAATATTAGTTAGTGATATATACTGAATATACAACATGTTTTCACTTTTCCATAGGGATTCATACAACAAGGAGGTCCCCATGTTTCTCAAGTAACTACTAGACAAATGTTGGTTCAAAATGTGCCACAAATTTAGAGATAGGGTCTTAAACCACAAGTTCCCACTCAATGACAAGGTTTAATTAGTTGGAAACATGTCCCTTTTTAATCATAGTAGGCATAGTATAGTTATATCCCTCCATTCCAACCATAAATTCCTTCAAGTCAGACCTTTATCACCAACCCAAACTAGAATATTGCACAACCGAGTGTGAAATTTCAAGTACATCCTAATCCATGTATGCATATTCTTGGTCCATTACCCAACCAAACCAATGTACCCCAATAGGTATCTCCATCATACCTTGGTCAAAGTGTCCCACTTGTGACCTCCCAACCATATACCTAAACCAATTCTCCCTAAAACCAATGTTTCTTTTGGTTTCCTATCCCAAGAATTACAATAGTGACAGATGCAATTACTACCATTCAAGATGGTAAATGAATTAAAAAGTTCAAATTGGATGACATGTGTTCTTACCCTGTCAACATGGAGTATTTATAGATACCATTTCTTTTAGGATAAGAACCACCAAAATTTGACAAATACAAAGGGAAAGGTGACCCTAAGGATCATTTGACAGATTTTTTTATCTCATGTCAACCAATGGCATATAGTGACATATACCTTTTGCTATTATTCGCAAGGATCTTGGATAGACAAGCCTTGGAGTGGGTTTTAAATTTTCCCAAAAATTTAGTGATGGATTTTGATGATCTTTCTAATAAGTTTGTGCAACACTTTTCTTATAATCTCGAGCATGAGATTTCATTAGTGGAATTAACACAAGCAAAGAAAAAATCTAGTTAGAGTTTTGCAAGTTATTTATAGTGATGGAGAGCCTTTGCAAGCCACTTCAGCCATAGTTTACTAGATAAAAAATTAGCTACTATGTTTACCAAAAATTTTCATAGTGAGATAGCTTATCATTTAGAACTACAATATGCACATAATTTTAAGGAAATAATTGACAAAGGCTTGTTGATTGAGTGAGAACTCATCAATAAAGGAGTTATCAAGATTAATTCAAATAATCAAAATCAAGATACCAATCATGCAAATGACCAACATCCCATTCAAGCACTAGCATCATAACTGACATAGGCCAATAACCATGAAAGACCAATGCAATTCAATCATAATAAGAATGTTGTGGGAAATGGAGTAACCAAATCCCATCATGACCGAATGGTGAAACATCATATACACCACCTTTTCAACTTACTCCTACCTAGAAACCTCTCTAACCAGTACCATAATCACAAAAACCAAGACCTACACCACAAATATAATAGCCATTACCATTACAAACCCCTCCTCTTAGGAGAACCATGTCTACATGCCATGTCTTTAGTGACCTAGGAGAACCTATTAAGTATATATTTCACAAACTTTCTATTGATAATATAATTAGTTGGCCTATACCAAAGCATTATCTGCAAGGCATTCCTTAACCTGATTGGTACCATGAAAATGAATTATGTGACTATCATTGAGTCAACAAGCATAATCTATGAAGATGTGTCCAAATCAAGCATTTAATTGAGAATATGTTAGAGAATGGGGAGATAAAATTAGACAATGGTTCTTCCACTTCCAATCAAACTCTTGAGATTTATCAAAACCCCTTTCCCTAACATAATAATCAGCAATAGCAATAACAATGGCTAGTGCAATAGTAAAATCAATAGTATCAAAATCAAAAGCTAAACCAATAGAATCAACAAAATCAGTAGCAAAACCCATAATTACAAAATAATGGACAAAACCATGGTTAAAATGGTAAAAAATAAGAAACCTACCATGTAGTTTCACATGACTACAATAGGGTTGTAGGTCATATTATAGGGGGTAGCATTAATACCATCTCTATTAATCCTAGACCAAGAACTAATGAGCCTAGACCATTACTAAGCAATAAAATTCAACCAAATTACATGGGTAATCCTTATTTGACTTGGGAATACATATAGGAAAACTAGAAAACTAGGAATTCCCCTTTTGGATCTTATATCAACAACTTGTCCTTACCACATGACCACTTGTGAGTGCACTGATAACCAAGACTTGTCCTAGTTGGTCCCACACCATTCCCAACATTAGTTAGTAATAATGGTCTAGTATTTAATATTTATTATGAAATCACAACTTAGAGGTCAAAGATTAATATCCCAAGACCATGACCATCTACCACTTTTCTTGTCAACCAACCAACCATTCAACCTTAGAATAAACCATTCACTACTAACCAAGATAAGAAACTTGATATTATGGAATAATTGTAGAAGACAACTGTACAAATTTATATTTTATATTTTCTATGAATGTCAATAATCCACAAGAACATCTTGAATGATTTTTTGACCCAATCCACTATTTCTAGTAACATATCCCCTAATAAATTTCAAGCTTTGGTTAGACACCTATCTCTAGCCTAACAAGTCACATTCAACCAAAGTGATCTATCTTCACTTGGCCTACTCCATAATAATCCATTATACATAGAATTTTATATAAGATGACATAAATTGAAATGTGTCCTTATAGATAATGGATCTAGCCTCAACATATTATCTCTAAAGACCATCAAGCTTCTTGGGTACATAATGGGAGATCTTCAACCAAAAACAATAACCATCAAAGCCTGTGATAATTAGGAAAGAGAATCACAATGCACCATTAGTTTGCTAGTTATCATTGGGCCTTTGACCATGATACACTTTTCCATGTGCTTGATCTTGAGTTATCATACAATATGCTTCTAAGAAGGCCTTGGTTACATGAGATTCATGTAGTCCCATCAACACTACACCAATGTATCAAGTTTTCCCACTCAAGGATGGAAGTCAATATTCTAAGAGATTTACACCCATATAAACACTGAAAACATCTTGAGGCTAAAATTTAAAGCTATAATTATTAGTATGGCATGAATCCAAGTTCTAATTAGGATAAAGGAAAGGCTATACTTTTTGATCCTTCACTAGATAATGGCATAAATCCTAATATCTTGGAATCCCTTTCCCACATGCCACCTCCTAAAGCTTCTAATCATTTCGCCATTTTATAAAATGGACCAGGAGAGTATGTGACCCGTGATAAATTTTATATTTCCAATCTTCCTTATAATTCAAAAACCTTTGGGTGAGCTAAATTCACCCCACATATGCATTGGTAATAAAAGAAAAAAGATAAGGGACCTATCACATTTGTACCAGCATCTGGCCTATAACTCAACCCTCTTAAAAGGGATGAATCATGGTTATATAATGATAACCAAGATGATTTTTATAAAAATACAAAGTATCCTATTTCCAATAGGATCATGGAGAATCACAATTATGAGGGAAGAGGCCTCAGACCAAATCATCAAGGAACTTTTGAGCCAATTTTCATGAATAAGAATGAAAGACCTGATGGACTTGGATTTAAACCACCTAGGGGTGCCCCAAATATCTTATTTAAACTCCATCACTAGTGACTAGTGATGATGACACTGATAATGAAGCAAAGTTTGATCATTGCCTCACCTTTGATGACCTAGCTAAAACCAACCTATTTGATAACAATGTCATTTGTACCTTTACCCTAGCCATTCATCTCAATCTATTGACATTATATTATCCCCAACTAATAGATTGGGACCAACAAGGATCTAGCCTACCAATTGATGAGTTCTAAAATGATGAGGAATTTTGTGACTTTTTAGGCCTTAGAGACAATGTTCTGTTGGGAGATCACAAATTAGGATTCTCAATCACATTAGATCTTATAGCCTATTTTAGAGAGCTAGTGAACACCCTTAGCCAAAAATAAATAAGTAGAACATTGAGGTCCAAAAGTGAAAACCTCTTTGAGGTACTTTCTAACTAGGGAAAAAGTAAAGATAAAGGCTAGTCTAGTGGTGAAAACCTATTTTACTTGCCATTAGATAGGGGTGTTCATTTTTATTTGAATTTACACTAGGAGATCACCAATGATAAAATTGCCTATGGATCCGAGTTCAAATTTGAGCAACAAAAAGTATTTGATCAAATTATTCAATAATTTATAACTATTTTTGTCACATGGACAAATCTCCCATTAGGAGACTCAGATTCATCATGCCTAGGAGAAGTTGAAGAGCAAGTCCTAACGGAGGACCCTAACATAATTAAATAGTTCAAGTCATTGCCTATTATTCTAGAAGATGGTTCAACCCTTTTAGGCAAAGATACAATAGAGGTAAATATCAAGACTCCATTAGACTTGAAATGGATAAAATTAGGCACATCCCTCACTAAGGAGGAAAATTATGTTTTTATATCTTTGTTGAGAGACTTTGTAAATATCTTTGCATGGGCCTATTCTAACATGCTAGGTTTAGATCCCACTTTGGTGTTGTATCACCTTATGGTTAATCCTAATGCCAAATTGGTAAAATAAAAGATACGTAAGATGCATCCTTGCATTATTGTATTGGTAAAGAAAGAGCTATAAAAACTCTTATAAGTAGGATGTATTTGATCCATTGATTACTCTGAATGGATCTCTAATGTGGTACCTATTAGTAAAAATATTGAAGGGATCATAATTTGTATTAATTTTTGAGACATCAAAAAAGATTATCCTAAAGATGATTTTCCTTTTCCTAATATCAATATGATCATCAAATCCATGGTAGATTATGAAATTCTTTCACTCATGGATGGCTTTTTAGGATACAACCAGATCAAAATAGCACTAGAAGACCAACATAGAACAATTTTCACCACTTCATGGTGAATATTTTGTTATCAAAGAATGCCATTTGGCCTTAATAATGTTAGAGACACATATGAAATGGCAATGAATATCATATTTTATGATATGATGCATGATATTATTGAAGACTATGTCGATGACATATTAGGACAATCCAAAACTAGGTCCGACCATCCAATAGTGTTACATAAGATATTTGAAAGATTACAAGAGTATAAATTCAAAATCAATCCAAATAAATGTGTGTTTAATGTAATTTTTGACAAATTAATTAGATTCATCATGTCTCATATAGGTATTGAAGTTGATACGGCTAAAGTCCATGCTATAATGGAGATGCCACCACCAACCAATTTAAAGCAACTCCATAGTTTGCAGGGTAAGATCCAGTCAATTTGATGCTTAATTTATAAAATAAAAGATAAGTGCCATCCATTTACATACCTTTTAAAGAAAGGAGTTACATTTCACTGGGATGATCATTACCAAACAACTTTTCAACAACTCAAAGACTATCTTGTTAATCTATGTATTCTATTACCTCCTATACTAGGAGATCCATTCTTGTTATACCTATCAGCTACTAACCATGATTTGGGGATACTCTTGGATTAAAATGATGACAATAGAAAATATCATGTTGTATACCACCTAAATTGTACCTTGGTTACATATGAACATAACTATGCACTTGTTGAAAAATCTTGTCTAGTCATGGTCTTTATAGCTCAAAAATTGCACCATTACATGTTGAATAATAAGACCATGGTCATTTCTAAAGTAGATCCACTCAAGTATCTACTATCTAAAATAGATTTTTAAGGTAGAATGGATAAATATGTCATGCTTTTTAGTGAGTTTGACATAGAGTATTTTAATCAAAAGGTAATCAAGGGACAAGTTCTTACTGATCAACTCGTTAAAGCACCTCTTATAGACACACATGCACTCACATTTCAATTTCCTAATGAATCCATAATGACCGTCATTGACACACCCATTTATGAGTAGCATTATAAGCTATATTTTTATGGTTCATTTATTTCACATGGATCAAGGGAAAGTCTATTGTTTATTACACCACAGGGGGATTTAATCCCTAAATCGTTCAGAATCAGCTTTCCTTATACAAACAACATGGCTGAGTATGAAATACTTGTTGTAGGACTTTGAAAAGTAGTGAACTAGAATATATCTCATCTCTAAGTTTATGGTGATTCTTAGTTAATGATAAATTAGGTCATAGATCATTTTTAGACCAAAGATGACAAGCTAGTTCCATATAAAGCCATGATCAACACTCTTAAGCAACAAATTACCAATATTTAGTTTGATAACATACCAAGGGATAATAATAAAACTATAGCTGCCATGGCTATTATTGGATCTATGATTTGACAAATAGATAAAGCTTGAGAGTATCAGTTCCTCATCAAGAATTTGTTAGCACTAGCTCATGAACCTTTAACTGTTTCCATGATTTATGATATTATTGGTCCTAATTATATTTAGTACTCAGACCTTTACAAATACCTTCATGACTAAGTTATGCCACCTAAACTATCTGAAAAGCAAACCAAAGCCTTCTTTCCTCATTCCACTTGTTATACTTTACTTGGATCCACCCTTTACCATCATAGTTTTGATGGAACTGTAATTCATTGTTTAACTTTGAGAGAGTCTACACTAGAATTAAGAGAAGTTCATGAAGGTGTATGTGATGTTCATACTAGTAGGGAAGTCCTATCCAAAAATCTCTTGCATACTAGTTATTATTGGCCCACAATGGATGTAGATGCCACTACATATGCAAAAAAGTGTGACAAATGTCAACATCATGCTAATCTGATTCATGCCCTAGCAAAAACTCTGAAACCAATGTTAACACCATGGCCATTTTCTACATGGGGACTTGACCTCATTGGGAAGATCAACCCAATTTTATCTAATGGCCATAAATATATCCTTACTACCACTAAGTATTTCACTAAGTGGGTTAAAGCTATACTCCTCACATGACTGGAAATCAAATTTCTAAATTCATCTTTAACCATCTCATTTTATGCTATGGTATCCCCTTTGACATTATATATGATAATGGTGGATCATTCAAGAAAAAGGATGTAGACTAACTATGTATTGAATATAACATCATACAACATTTTTCTACAAAATATTACCCTTAAGGTAATGGCCAAGTTGAGGTATCCAACAAAATCATTGTCAATATTCTCAAAAAGATTGTCAATAATTCCAGTCATGATTGGCACTTGAAGATATTACCTACCCTTTGGGCATACCATACCAATAATCATACCCCCACAAGAGCCACTCCATACTAACTTATTTATGGTACTAAATCCATCCTTCCCATTGAGGTTAAATTGCCTTCACTATGCATCTCTTTCAAGCATGTCCTGGATGATCATGACTATCAAGTAGCTCACTTACAAGAGCTATACCTACTTAATGAGAAACACATAGCCATGCTCAAAAATATTCAAGCATATCAGAACTGACTCAAAGGCCATTATAATTGGTATGTTAAGTATAAAAAATTTGAACTTGGTGATCTTATTCTTAAAGAAAACCAAAAGAATACCACAGATGAGAAGAAGCATAAAGGGAAATTCAAACCAAACTGGCTAGGGCCTTTCATCATTACTATAGATTATGGATTAGGATCATACAAGCTTTCCACACTAGACAAAGATGAACCTCTAGAGCCAATGAATATTATTCATCTCAAGTGGTACTATGCTTGAATGCTAAGGTGTATTATCTATAAGGACCATTTTAGTTATGACATTTTATTACTATTCTTCTTTTTACAAATATCATTCTTAACCATTTTATTAGTTGTATCCATTTTACCATTCCATTATATTTACCTAGTGTGTTCTAAAGCCTAGCCCATTTGACCTTAGTTTTTGCCATTCATTACATAATTTTAGCATTGAGGTATCTGATCAGTTTCATTAGTTGGTTCAAGTACTTCAGATAGAGATTGTATTTTAGGATAGTGTGATAAAAGTTTCAATAGTTGCATCCTACATTTTTTATACCTTTCTTACCATTGATCTTGCTACTAATTATAACCACCTTTGGGAAAACTAGTACCATTGATCTATGCCATTGTATCCAAGTTATAACCACCTATGGGAAAAATAGGGAAAATATTAATCCTTGATGTACCAACTTTCAACTTATTATGTCATACTATGCCTTTTTACCAACTATGCCTATTTTATTTGAATTGATTGCTACATTAGTCAATTTTTTTTGCTATATGGAAAAACAATTGTGACTTGAGGTCCTACTCCAAGACTATGTAGGTAGTGATCGATACTTTTTGAGGTTAGCTTAGTCACCCTAAGCCACACTCTCACCATTTTGAGAGCAACCTAATCCATGCTCTCTCTATTTTATGAGCAACCTAAGTTTGAATGCTCTCACCATTTTGTGAGCTTGAACCATTTAGTGTCTCATCATTCTCGATTGAGTTGAGATACTTTAGAAAAATCTAAAAGCATTTGAAAAATCATTAGAAAAGAATAAAAAAATTGACCACTTCTTTACCTTAAGGATTCTAAGAACCCTTACTAAGTTACAAGTAAATCACTTATCATTTAGTTTCCCCATCCTTTTTGGCCTTTTCTCTCACACACTTGCCATTTTGCAACACCATTCATATTATTCTATCACATCCATTCTATTTGTTTTCATCAATTATCTCATTCTTCCCATTCTCTGGGAGAACTACATTTGGCCTAATTTTTTTTATTAGAGATTACATCTATGAAACTATGTAGGCAACATCCACTTGCCTAGTGTATATGGAGATAACTTGGCCACCCCCTTCATTTTATTCTATTCCCTCATTTTGTTTTTTTGTTAATTTGTCACCTATTTTCTAAGGGTATTGTTCATAGGGTTTCTATTACATTGTTTATTTGTTTTTTTTGCTTATTTTGTTTGTTTATTTGCCTGTTTATTTGCTTTCAACACTATTTCCTTGATTCAATTTATGTGTGTTCATTAGGTGATTCCTTACCCAAACTTATACTTGAATCCATCCATATTAATATGTTTACATTATCATCATAGTTTCTATCATTGGTGCATTATTTTCTATTGAGTATTATATTTTAGGAGTTAGTTCTTATGCATATTTTAGCCAAGTCCTCATGATGTTATACCATGATGCCTAATGACACATGCTAAAAAAACCTTAGCTTCAATAATTTTATTTGAAAATGGTGGCATCTCTTTAGCACTGGCATCCTGATTCCATCCTAATCATATCCCAAATAGAGTAATTAACCATGAAAGAATGTTAACCCTTATTAGTTTGGATAAGCATCTCCCTACTAGTAGTTTATTCCACTTCATAATTATCCTTTGTGTTAAGTTACAATCATCCTCAACCAAGTTTATCATGTTTTCCATAATCAAGGTCCAATGATTATAATCATCTATGGGCAAATCATTACACATCATCTCACCTGCATTTCTTAATAATTATAATCACCTTTGGGAAAATCATTATGTTGTCACCACTTTAATTTTTATACCCATATAGGGGCACATTTTTATCTTATTTGTCTATCCTAACTAGGGTAGATCCATCTTCTCAATGATTATAACCACCTTTGGGCAAATCATTATATTATCATACCATGTTACCACTATCAGGGTACAATGTTTATAACTACCTCTGGGAAAATCATTGTACACCATATCACTTGCATTTTTAATGACTTTGACTACTTTTTCAATATTATTATGTTTTCACCCCATCATCTTTATTTTCTTTGTTCCCCTCATTTCGGTTTTTTCTTTTCGAGGGACCGTTTATCAACCTACTTGTGCCAACTGTTTCCTTGAGGGGGCATCATATAGTTAGTTTATCATAATTGTAATTGTAAGAATACAAGACCTTTCAATTCTTTGAAAAGATGTTACTATGCTTATAGCTTGCAACACCTTCCCAAATAGGAGTAAACTGTAGACACCTAAATCTAGCCACTGATAACCTCTAACCAAGGTTTTGACCAATTTCCACCCAAAATGCATAATTTGGCATAAAAAAACTAAACCATGCTAAATAATGTGAAAATGACATATTCAAGTTCCAATCTCAGCCAAGGTATCCCTAAATGGGGTAATGCAATTTATGGGATAGCTAACTTTGATCAGATCATTTCGAGTCAAAATACCAATTTTACACCTAGGTGCTCTAGATTGCTCTTTCCTATCAAATATCTTACAAAAGACATGTGCCTTCATTATTTTCTATTGGTAACATCCTAAATGGGATAAAATATCCAACACATTTGACATTGCCTTCCAATTCCAATTTAGTCAAATTTTGGACCAATAATAAGGCATTCTAATTAATTTAAGTAATTTGTGAATAAAGTGCTTAATAATGCTTAAGATCTAATTAACCCAAATCAAGGCCTAATTAATAATTACATGGAAACTTGTTGAAAACTTATTTTTGGAAATGAATATTGAATATTTTCATCATCAGGTGACTTCATTTCTTGGGAAGACATCCCTAGGCCATAAATGCCACAAATATCATGGTTCATGCCCTGCATGCCTCATCAATGCCTTCCATGATGCCATCCATGCCTCTTAATTTCCCATTATACTAATTTCATGATGAGGATAATTATAAAATTAATTCCAAAAATTTAATTAATCCTCAACCACACATCTCAATCTCAGGATGGATGGTTCAAGTTGATTCTGGTCAATCTCAAAAATCTATAAATATGAGGCTTTACCACATGAATTCTAAGACATGATTATGCAAATTTATAATGAAGAATTGATTATAAATATTCAAAAAACTAGTGTTACCATGATAAATTTATTTCAAGCTAAGCCAAGCCATAATCCAAAGGTGCCAAGGAGAGATAGAGGTAGTCAAGCTTCCATTGCCAAGGACTTCATGAGCACAAGCCAAACAAACCACTACAAGAAGAATTTTAGATAATCTAAGGAAGGTAAAAGAAGGTTTCTTTTGAATTTTAGTTATGTGTTTTATTCATGTTTTTTAGCTAATCTCTCCCTAGTGTCTAGGCCTAGAGATGCTATGCTAGTTAGTGTGTTTCTTTCATTTCATTTTTATTTTAGATCTAACACCATACTAAGCATCCTCTCTTGAGTCAAATTCCTAGATCATAGGTAGTTGCTTAGTGCCTAAGTTTTTATGGACATACATTTTGGTGATTACATGTGGTGGTTTGAGAGCATGAGTTTCAAAGATGTGGAGCTGGTAGTATAACAAACCCCAACCAAATCTCAACATCCAATGTGTACCCATCTAACCTGACAAGATGCCTTTCTACCTATAAAATGAGTGTGAAACGAAAGGCTAAAGGAGATGATTAATGGTACTTAAGCTCTACTAAAATAGATAGACACCATTATCATATTGTAATCTACATGAACTAGGTTAAGAAGTCTAAATGTATAGCCTAAGCTCACTTATGAACCACTAGGCATGATTAGTTTAAAACATGAGCACATGCTCTATTTTCATGTTATGAACTTTGTATACTGAAACTATGAATGAATGAAGAATGTTATTGAGAAAAATTGGAGTGTTAATCTTATTTGGATGGTTACAACATAATTTTTTGTTTTTAACTTGAATCTAATAGTTATAATAGTATAAATTCTATATATGAACATGTTGCCTTATAGAGGTTTAACCTTGGCATCTATGGTGTCCTTGTTTAATTTAACAAACTCTTAATAGGTTGGAAACTATCCTAAGTGTTAAGATAGGCTTGCACCTAAGCCTTGACCCCTATGCCTAAAGCACTATCTTGATAAATGAACGTCTGAGTAAAATCCATCCCCTCATTCCACTAAGCACCCAAATGGCACTTTACTTACTAACTAAAAGACTTATACCCATAGAAAGCCAAAACTAGTCTAAGACTGACTTACGCCACTATGGCCAAAACTAGTCCCCTTGAATAAGCTCACACCTAGTGATCTTACCTAAAATAGCCTTGTGATGATGAACTTGTATATGTTCATTCTGAAAATGTCTAAGTTATATTGAGACAAAAGTTTCACCATGTTTCAACTAGCCTAATGTAGGCCACAGTCCCTTCATTTTTATGCTTTAGGTGAGAGCATAAGGCTTGTACCTTGGGTATATTAAATGAGCTTAGAGTGAAGATTACATTAGCCTTTGGCAACTATTATGTCATAGAATTATGAGAGGTTCTAATTGTTGGAAAAGTAAATGGGTTGGTGTTATAGTTAGTAATTCATCTTGGAAAGAATTTGAATATGGATGTAGCAGTTATGAACTACTCACCTAAATGAGGGATACTGTTGTCACAAAAATGGGATGCTAGCATGGATGAAAGTATACAGATGGACTTATCTCATGCCAACATTCCATTATAGGGTAAGATGGTTAATATTTATAGAGAGCCAAATATGCTACATGTAAATGAAGATATAAAACATGCTCTTAATGAAGTGCTATACATAGATGTTGAATTGGGAAACTTTATTAGGAATGTTGATGCTACTGAAAAGAATATTGTTCTTGATGTTAAAACTAAAAAAAAAGTGTAGTTTGGAAGATATGTTTTGATGGGGATTTCTATAATATTGGAAATGGAGCTGGGGTTGTATTTTATGCCCCTAACACTAAAAGTTTTATGCTTTCTTTTTAGTTGTCCTTTGAGTGCATGAATAATAATGCTAAATATGAGGCATAATTGCTTGGTTTAATTATTTCTCATGAATAAGGACTTAAAATTTTGATTATCTAGGGTGGTTCTGAGCTACTGGTTAAGTAGGTCTACAATACTTATGCCACAAAAAATAAAAGGTTGAAACAATATTATAATGTTATTTGGGATTTTCTTGAATTTTTTGATGCATTCAACATTTATTATAATGATATAAGATTCAATGAAGATGCTGACAGACTTATAAGGTTAGGTGATCAATTTGATATTGAAAATAAATTCCTCATTGTCAGTACCAAGTAGAGGTGCTTGTTTAGCCTTCAATCATAGATAATGTTCATCATTGGTAGGTCTTCAATGATGATGAGCAGATTAAGTGGTTTCTCAATTGTGAATTTGATTTCCATGATCAAATCATAGACTTGGAGTCTATGGTTTAGGTTTATGATGGAAAGGAAACCTTGTTTGGGAAGGATATCATTTAGCTAAAGACAAACATACTCTTTAGAGGATTAGTAAGTCTAGAAGCATCTTTTGATGGAGTAGATAAAATCAAATCAAAAGATTTATTTATCTCAAAAGATGTGTTTGAGTAGAACTTGGGTTCTCATGAGAATCTAAGGAAGAATTGGCTAGGTACTCACCTAAGTGAAACTAATAAACAAGCTTACATGTAAATGTTAAGGAAGTACCAAGATTTTCTAACATTGTCTTATTATAAGATGAAAAAATATAGGGAAGAATTATTCCATCTTGTCATCCCATTATAGCTTGATAGTAAGCCTTTAAAGTAGAAATAGAGACCCATTAACCCTCTCTTGGTCACCAAGATGAGAGATGAGTTAAAGAAGCTGAGGGATGGTAGAATAATTCAGCCTATTAGCTACTCAACATGGGTTGCAAATTTAGTCCTTGTGAGAAACAAGAATGGTGATATATGCTCATGTGTGGATTTTTGAAATTTGAACAAGGCTTATTTAAAAGATAATTATCCCCTACTTAATATGGAAAACTTGCTTCAAAGTGTTACTAGATTATAGATGTTTTCCACATTAGATGGATGCTTAGGATACAACTAGGTTATGCTAAAGGAATCTAAAAGATCCAAGACTACCTTCATAATGCCTTGGGGAATGTATGTATATATGAAGATGCCTTTCAAGTTAATGAATATTGGTGAAACATTATAGTGAGATATGAATGTTGATTTTTTCAGGATAATTAATAATATTATAGTTGTGCATGAGGATGACATTACTATGTACTCCAAAACTAGAGAACAATTGGAGCATCTAGAGTAGGTGCTGATTAGATGTAGGAAGTTCTACATTTTGCTTAATCCAAAGAAGTGCCACTTTGGAGTATAAAATGCCAAGTTGTTGGGACATATAGTGTCTAAGGATGGTGTCATGATTGACCCTAAAAGGGTATAAACCATTGAAAAAGTGCCTATTCCATAGCCCAAGAAGGGAATTCAGTCCTTCTTTGGATAAATTAAATTATTAAGGAGGTTTGTGTCCAACTTCTTAGATATCACTCTACCTATTACTTCCATACTAAATAAGGACCAAATTATCAAGTAGGAGGATAAGGTTATGCTAAAGGAGCTTTAAAGTTTTCCTCTATTTTGGCTAGCCTTGATTATATTAAGCCATTTCAAATGTTCTATTTTGCATCATATAATACTATTTCTATTGTTTTATTGTAAAATAATGAAGATTGTCATAAATATCCCATCAATTTATTTAGAAAAGTTATGCAAGGTCCTAAACTAAATTACACCATCATGGAAAAACAATCTTTCACTCTATTGAAAGTTGTCAAGATGTTTAGGCCTTATATTTTGAGTTCAAATATTGTCACTCATGTCCCGCATACCATGGTGAAGGACATCTTGACTTAGATTGAAGTATCCATAAAGAGATTTAGGTGGGTTAATACATTAAAAGAGTATGACATGGATATTCAAACCACCAAGTTAGTAAGAGGGATGGGTTTAGACAAGATTATAGTTGAGACCAATTTACAAGTTGTTAAGGTATATATTGTTATTTTAATGTTGTTGATTCATTGAGTCAATTTAACATATCTCCATGGTATAGAGATATTGTTTAATACTTGTAGAATCTGAGTTATCCCCCTAACTTGGACAAGAATCAAAGAAGAACTCTCAAACCTGTCTCTCATAAATACCTCAACTTAGAATAAACTAGTATGGAAGAATCTAGATGGGGTTTTCCTAAGATATGTGCTATAATAATGGACTATTGACCTAATTGAAGACTTTCGTAGTGGAGTGTGTGGTGGCTATTTTGTGCCTAAAGTCACAGTTCATAAAAATTTGAGTATTGGTTATTGATGGCCATAATTGTTCAAAGATGTTGCTCAAATAGTTATAAAGTGTGAGAAATGTTAGCAATTTGTTGGGAGGATGAAAGTTTTAGGTTCTCTTCCCTTACAACCTATGATGATTGAAGACCCATTTAGATAATGGGGAATGAATTTCATTAAATAAATTATTGATTCATTAAGCACTAGACATAGATGGATACTAGTTACAATTGACTACTTCAAAAAATGGGTTGAAGTGGTCCCTACAAAGAAAGTAACACACTAGGTAGTTATAGAACTCTTGTTAAATCAAATTATTTATAGATTTAGTGTACCTATCAAGATAATTGTAGATATTTTAATGAAATTCAAAGCCAAATCTTGTGTAGAATTATTCAAAGAGTATAGGATTGAATTGACCTATGCTTCCAATTACAACCCTCATGGGAATGGGAAAAAAGAATCTAATAACAAGAACTTACTCAAAATCATTAGGAAAACATTAGAAGTAAATGAGAAGTGGGGTGAACAACTAAAGTTTGCCTTATGGGATGATAGAATTATGTCTAAGAAAGCTACAAGTAAAATCCATTTTGAGCTTACCTTTGGAGCTCAAGTAATTTTTCCTATAAAATTGTAATTTCCAACCTATCAGCTCATATAACAACTAGAGGATGATGAGTAAATCAACCACTAGGAATGCAAGATGAACTAGATTATTGAGCTTGATGAAATTTGAAGACAAACTCATTAGAGACGCCTCAAGTTCAAGGAGAAGCTAAAGAATATATTTGATAGGAAGGTCACTCCAAGAACATTCCAAGTAGGTGATCTGGTTATATTTTGAGACAACATGCAGGACGAGAAAGGAAAGCATGGAAAATTTTATGCCTTGTGAATGTGTCCTTATTTCATTGACTACCAAATTAGGGAGCATACTTTCTTGTTAATAGACTTAGATGGTGAAATATTGGAGTTACCAATTAATTTCAAACATTTGAAACACTTCATGGATTGAGTCCATAACCTATGTACCATATTATAGTGTATATCTTTATCTTTCTATTGTTTTGCCTCATTGTCACCCCTCTACTTTAGGCCTTGTCTATTTAGTTTCTTTTTATGTGTTCATTTTAAAATCATCATGATCTATTTTTGTCAAGTCTGCTATGTTCTATTGATTCTTCATGAGTATTGTTGGTAAAATGTTAAGTCTTGAGTCTATGATCCAATGAATTGGTACCCAATATTATCTTTTGAGGTTATGAGCCACTGTTAGTTCCCAAAATTACACTGAGGGAATTGGTCCCTTATTAAGTATAAATTCCTAAGTCTAGACCTTATTGAGTTTAAATTCTGAAGTCCTCAACCCAATTTTTGTTTTCAACTGTTCATGTCAAGGGTCAAATTTCATGTGAAAATGGCTAAGTCTTATTTTGGTATTAGTGTGAAATAACCCTTAGAAGTCTTTGGAATTTTTGCATGAACACTTTTCCTGACAAAAATAGGTCTTCAGGCTTTTTGTCCCAGATAAAAAGGTTAAAGACTTATTTTCATCAGGCAAAGTGTTCACACAAAGTCCAAATAAATTATATGTTTTAGGCCAAAGTCTTATTTATTTTTTATTTTTTGTCCATGGAAAAAAGTATGAAGGTCTATTTATTTTGGAATTTTTATTTATGACAAAATTTTTGAAGAGTACTTTTCCTTCATGCATTTTTCTCATTGAAAAAATCCTAACAAAAGTCACTTCCTTTAGAAAATGTGTAAAGTCATTTTATTTATCAAAAATGCCAAGGTTAATTATTTTAGTAAAATGTTAAGTTCATTCTCTCTGGGGAAATTATCTTGAACAAAATGTCCAAAATAATTGTCTCAATGAAGATAAAAATGTCAAGTCCAATTCCTTCAGTAAAAGTGTAAAGTCCAAATTAATTTGGCAAAAGTGCAAAGGTTAATTTCTTTGGGGAAATTGTTTTGTAAAAAAAGCCCAAAACAATTGTCTAGATGAAGATAAAGATGCCAAAGACAATTTATATAGGAAAAATATTCAAGAGATTTCATTTCTTTAAGAAAATTAACTTGGGTAGAATGTCTAAAATAATTCTCCTAATAGACAGAGGGACTAGAAGCAGAAGTGCTGAAATAAAAAATCTCACAATAATTATTGTGGAACAATGGTCTTGACATAAGAATGCCAAATACCCTAGGTCTAAATGAAAATAGGGATGTTAAAGATAGAAAATCCAAGATAAAGACTTGAAATAAATGCTTAGGATTGAAACTTGGTAATTTTACTTGTTTGTTTTGAGCTGATCATAGCCAAGTTTGTGGATCATAATTGAATAGTGAATGTTGACATGGAGGAATATGATCCAATGGCATGTAGGGGTCAACAAAGTCAAAAGAACCTCTAGAAAAATGCAAAGAAGACATGTTTAAAACTCTCGACAAGTGAAACCAGTATGATGACCACATGAATGTCTATGATGGTTATGTAAACATATTTTTATGGTTGCTTGGATGTAAAAGTCAAGCTATAATGGATGCTTGTCATTTACGGATTGAATTTCATGATTGCATGAACTTCATGTAAAATGATGGGCATGTGGACATCAAATTTAAGTTATAAAAGGAAATAGTTCATTGGAGATTAAATTTGATGGTCATGTGAATGTCATTGATGTTCATGTAGACATAAAATGATAGGCACACAAGATTCAAATTTAATCCATAGTAGACAACTAGTGGCATTTCATCCATGGCAAAAGGGATCGGTGGTTTGCATTTGATCATGTAAATAAGGATAAATGGTGTAAGTGAGAGTTGACTTATTAAAAGACTTAGGCCAACTAAGGAGCAAACACATGGGAAAAGGGTAATAGCCTAGTAAATATTGAATATGAAAGATGTAGAAAACCCATGGGGTTACTAAATGGTATGACCTTGGGGCCAAAGATAACTAGCAGCCAATAGTGTTTGGTCTTTTAAATCAAGATCGATGGTCCATGTCAATCCATGCACATAGATCCAATAGTGAAAACTGAGATGGAATTTTTAAAGAGTCTAGGCTGAATGTGGTAGTGACATGTGTCACAACTTTAATGAGATATATATAGATCTATGGCCTACATTTGCTTAGATGAGTAGATCTAATGGTGCAGGATGCTCATGAACATTTCAATGAAATTCAACCATGTATGGAGATAAGTGATGTCGAGGTAGGTGTAAATAAAATATATTGGTGAATTTAGTGACATGGAAATACCATATAGGAATGCATGACATGTTCAATGACCCTATGCAATATAGTTAGTGAAGGCTTCCACCACTGATAATAGTTTGGAAATTTACAAATGGAAATTTGCAAGAGGGATAGGATTTACTCAAGTAAATTAAAAGTTGAAACCAATGAGTTTTTGAATTAAAATATATGAAGAAATCCATAAAAAGATAGATGTGCAAAATAAAAAATTCCAAATGTGAAAAAAAGTTGGAGCCAAAAGTAAAAAGTTAAAAGTGACCTAAGGCTTTCATAGTGTTTCATTGTTATGCTTATTCCTCCATGAGCAAGAAATTGCAAGTTTGCAAATCCAAGGTGGGACACTCCAAAAAAGATAATTTAGAGGTCCATAGATCCATAATATTTTAAATAAATCATGGAAAAATTATGTCATTCCATGGTATGCATGAGAGGGAGGGCATCTATCTAAAAGTTTCTAGCTATGTAGGTAAGTGGTCGAGAGTATCTCTAGGCAGTTGCACATAAAGAAAAGTTGGTTTTGATATCTACTATGAATATTATTCTTTGAGATCATGTGGAAGGAATATCCCACCATGAAATCAAAGGATTTTCTATAAATATTCATCATTCCTTGTAGGGGAATTTATAATTATGTTTTTTCTTGCAAATGGATAAATATTTTAGGCATGGCTAGGGAATATTTTCCAGCTAAAAGCATCTTGATGGACTTTAAAGTTTGTTTTTCAATTTTTCAAGTTATTACCTGTAGTTATAGATCTAAAAATATATAGATAGAGAGATTATAATCTATTAAAGGGGTTTGTTGGACATTGTGTTGGTTATTTTTGGTCATTATTTTAGGTGTCCATTTTCCCTAGGTCTAGGCTCTATAGAAATATTTTGGAATCAATTGATGTGTGTAGATATTATATCCCTTGATAAGGTGGTTGCATCTATACAACCATTAGAAATATTTGAGAGCATGTTTATGTCTCCCTTGTAAAAAGAGTAATCTCACCATGCTTGTCCCCATGATAGTATTTTGATAACATTGGTATTTGTAATATTTTTTTTTAAGTTAATGGAAATTCTTGTGGTTCTTTGTTATTGCCTTTAGATGAAGTACAATGATATGTTTTGCAATAAATTTTTATTAGACATTTGGGTTTTTTCTCACTATTGGTTATGAATTTTAACACAAATTTAGATTATAAACTCTTTCTCTATTTCTTTAAGATAGGTTGTTGAATAACTTGTTAGGGCACCCTAGGTTTATGGATTTGATAGGGAAAATATTTTGAAAGATTAGTTTTAGTGTATTTTATAGTATTTCATGGATCATTTGGTATTTATGATTATCTTGAATTAATTTTTTTTTGCATCTTTGCTCAAGATTATTGTCATGAAATATTGTAAGATTCCTTGTTATTTGGAAACCACTAGCACACTTATCACCTTATTTTAAATCATCTAACTTGTCCTACCCTATCCTACCCTATAAATAATACACTCCTCACATATTATAATTATTATTTTCCTTAAAAATTCATAAGATCTTACATATTTTTAAATGTGTTTTCATTTTGTGTTTTATATCCTAGCATTGTAGTCTTGTATTCAGCCCCTTTATTATTGAAAATTCTATAGAATGAAGATTGTAGTCTCTTCCCATCTATCTTTAGTAGCTTGTATATGACTTAGATAATTTGTGAATTTTGTGTGATAACTATTCATGGGTGAAGTGTGTAAACTTGGTTATGCTCTAGTCATATATGTTCCTTATTCCAAAATCCCCATGGAGATTGAATTGTACAATATCTCCTTGTGAGCAAACTACCCCATAGGTCCTCTCACCTTGGTTCAGGCAAAGATAGACATAGTAGGGAGCTAACCATACCCTTCATAAGTTCCTCTTAGTAATTTTTTGAATTTGATCCATTCTTGATGCCAAACCCTTCCCTAGTTATAATGACATACTAGCTAGTTTTTCATCATTACTTTCCATTTTCTCTCAAGTGTGCAAGGCCGAGTGTATGAGGTGTAAAACTAGGAACCAAAACCCTTTATTCCATAGGGTATGAAATTTTATGACTCATGGATGGTTTCTCAAGATATAACAAAGTTTTTAATTCCTAAATATCAACATAAAATAATATTTACCACAAAATGTGGCACCTATTGTTATGTTAAAATGCTTTTTATCCTCAAAAATGTTAAAACTACTTATTATTGTGCAATGATCCATATGTTTAATAATTTTATTAATAAAATAATTAAAAACTATGTGAATTATCTCATTTCAAAATATAAGAGTTGTAATTCTCACCTTCATGATTTGGATATCATTTTTGATCGACTTATTAAATATAGAGTTAGACTCAATCCCTTTAAATTTGTATTTGAGGTTACTTCTGGTAAACTTCCAAGATTTTTAGTTTCCCTCTAGGGAATTGATGTTGATCCATATAAAATAAAATATATCATTAACATGTTTATTACTCATTGTGTTCCTGACATACAATCATACCTTGGAAAAATTGAGGAAATTCACCACTTTGTTCACAAAATGTCTTACCACATTTACTCCATTAATTCCCTTATTGAAAAAGGTAATTCTATAGAATGGACAAAATCATGGCAAAAATCATTTGACAACATGAAATAATCTTTACTTCATCCTCATACTCTTTACCTACCTTAAAAAATTTATCCATTAATTATATATACACCCTCTATGCCAATATTAATTGGGGTAATGCTTGCATAACAATATAACATTGGTACAAAATATGTTGTTTATTATATCATTCTAGGACTAATTAGTTATGAAAAAGGTTATATAAAATTAGAACATGATTGTCTCACCATATATTTTGTATATTAAAAGCTCTGTCATTATATACTCTATAAAATTACTTATGTCATTGCCCATTCTGATCAATTTCATCATTTTTATCCAAAGATTTCTTACCTAGAGATAGAATTGGAAAATGGATGGTCATGTTGATGGAGTTTGACCTTAAAATCATTATATCTAAATTTTTGAAAGGATAAGTCATTTTACACTAAATTTTAGTGACTTCCCTACTAGATACAAACCACCTTCAAGATACTCTTCCTGATGAAGAAGTTCTTTATATTGAAAGTCTTAACCAAGTAATCTCACTCAAAGATTATTTTCATAATTTCATTGATAATATAGAAGCAAACAACAAAGAAGAATCTGACCCTACTCCTTCTACCACTAAATCTAAAATAGTCATCAAAGAATTACTAAAAGTTATAATTGATTTACATGAAGACACTTTAACACTTTTAGGCTAGAATGATTGTAATTATAATCCATAAACTACTCAAGGTAATTTTTAGGCTAACATGATTATGAGATTACATCTCACATTTTATCATGAATAATAAAACACTAATATTTGGAGACTTTTATAGCATAATGAATTCCCAATTACAAAGTATGGTTTTATGTATTGGGTACAAAATTAAAACTTCCTCACATAGTTTACTTAAATAACATAACTTTGACATAAAGTTTACAATGATTTACAAAGAGAATAAGTATAAATAATAAGTAGGAACACAAGCCATTATGAAGTGACATTTTCATGCACACTCCCCAATAATGTAAACTTTGAGAGGCTTGGTATTAAATGAAACTAATAGAACATGGTAGTACCAAGCAGTTTTTTGAATATATGAAGCACTTATTCATTCCTAGGATAGAACTATAGATGAATATCACCATTGAGGAATTTATCTTAGATAAAATGAACATGAAATTCAATATGCTTATTTCATTGGTGTTATACTAGATATTTTATAGAGCTATGCAAATTTAGCACCTAAAAAAACATGGAATGCTTCCAAGATACAAATGGTGTAAGGGAGAAGAGCAAGAAGAAACAATAAGGTGGTATAAACCATCTTAGGCCCTCAAAGTTTTCAAGAACTCCTCTATAGATCTTATGTTAGGAAAAGTTTTGAGCTAATTTGGTGGACCATACCAACTCATTAGATCTTGGTGTATGGTAGTCATTGTAAATGATTGCCTTTCTAAAACCTTTAACACTAGCTAGAAGAATCCTTGATGATCTTATGCTAACTAGTAGGTAGTTTATTAGTTCCCAAGTTTTTAAGGACATCCCTTTGGGTGATTTCACATGGTGGTTAGAGAGAATGAGTGTCAGAGTAGTGGAGATGGTAGTATAATAACCCCCAGGGAAATATCAACACCCAATGTGTACCCATCCAACCTAGCAAGAAGATGCCCCTCTACCTATAAAATGAGTGTGAACTTGAAGGCTAAAGGAGGTGATTAATGGTAATGAAGCTCTACTAAAATTGATAGACACCATTATCATATTGTAATCTGCATGAACTAGGTTAAGAAGTCTGAATGTATAGCCCAAGCTCACCTTTGAACCACTATTCATGAGTAGTTTAAAAGATGAGCACATGCTCTATTTTCATGTTATGAACTTTATATACTGAAACTATGAATGAATGAAAAATTTTATTGAGAAGATTTAGAGTGCTAATATTATTTAGATGGTTACAACATTATTTTGTGTTTACAACTTGAATATAATAGTTATGATAGTATAAATTATATATATGAACATGTTTCCTTCTAAAGGTTTAACCCTAACATCGATGGTGTCCCTATTTAAAGTAGCAAAATCTTACTAGGTTGGAAACTATCCTAAGTGTTAAGATAGGCTTGCACTTGAGCCTTGACCCCTATGCCTAGAGCACTAGCTTGATGAATTTACCTCTAAGTAAGAGCCATTCCACCATTCTACTAAGCACCTAAATGGCACTTTACTTACTAACTAAAATACTTGCACCCATAAAAAGCCATAACTAGTCTAAGACTGACTTGCACCACTATGACAAAAACTAGTCCCCTTGAATAGGCTCGCACTTAGTGATCTTACCTATAATAGCCTTGTGCCAATTAACTTGTCTAATTTCATTCCAAAAATGACTAAGTTCCATTGAGACAAAAGTTTCACCATGTTTGAACTAGCCCAATGCAGGCCCAGGTTTATTCACTACTATGCTTTAGGTGAGAGCACAATGATTGCACCTTGTGTAAATTGGTGTTATTACAATAGTGCATTTAATTTTTTTTCACCATAGATATTAATATGTTCATGCCTATCTATATCAAGTAAAAAAATTACTTGGATTGATTTTTTAGCACAAGACTAAGCATGAAAGCTAAACAAGAGACTTTTCTACAACATTTTGGTTTCTTTATTGGGACCAGTATTTAATTTTTTTATATAATTGTGTAATAGAGTGATTATTTAATTTTTAATAAATAACATCAATCACTAGATAGAGAAGGTGGAAGATAGTTTTGTGTAAAAGCATCAAACATGATAAGGATAGAAGCCAAGAGAATGGGTGAAAACCAACCTATATGATGCTATGTATGAGGTATTCTTTTGTGAACTACCTAAGCATGTGTACCTATGGTTGGTTGCCTATACAAACTATAAAATATGAATCTATGAATATCACCTCAAGTGGACAAAGGATCACATAGAGAGGCTTGAAATTCTAGATGATGTTTAGATGCATGTGATAGACAAGTGGTATAGCAACATGTTGAATAAGTATGTGTTGGAATTCATAGTGTCAACCTTCTCTTACCCTGAAGAAGTAGAGTATGATTTCTTTCATGAACCAAGGGGAACGTTCATAAGAGTTATTACCACCAAATTAAATAAATTAAAAGTGGATTGTGGTATTGAAATCATAAGAATAGAAGGCTGAAATCCTTATGTGTATGAGCAAGCATAGAAGGTGATAAGGGGAAGTGTAGGTGAGGTGTGATGGAAATGGATGAGAAAAATAAAACTTGAGAGATCCAAAATTAGATTTATAACAAGTGAAGATGTAGGTTGATAGAGGATCTGGAACATGGAAGTGCTGAGAAGACCCATAGCAAACACGAAGGACATGGGGAAGGATCCCTTGAATTGCAATAGCATGATAAGAGAGAGGAGGAAGAAAGAGATTGAGCTCATTAGTTGGGTGTATAATGCCTTGGGTCCCTACAAGTTATGTTGAATGAGGATACACTAGAAGTACCTACATCCTTTTAACTAAAGCATAAGTTCATGTGCTAGATTCTCTACCAAAAGATAGAAGAATGATAACTAACCCTATTATCGATATTTAAATTGATAGAATTTAAGATTTAAAAAAGTGATACCTTACAAGGAATTGAACCAAAATACTATGAAGCTATTGAGTGCCAACCTAGGAATCTAGAACATAAGTTCAAGCATTCCCATTTAGAGGATGTTGATTATGTTGATTGGGTAATAACTATAAGAAGTGGCTTAACACCATAAGTGAGTAATAACATACCATCAAGATTGATGATGAAACCTACACCAATAGAGTGAGTGCTCTACCCTCAAATTGAAGGCATTATAGGACCACCTCCAATATAGATATCAAGGAGGGGCAAAAACCTCAAACTCTATCACCACTCCCTTAGTAGATTTATTATGAAATGGTGATGCACTTGCTCGAGTATCATTACATAGAAAATGTCATAGAGTATGTGCTCAAGTGTGGACTTTAATGGTGCACTTGGGGTATCACCCAATCAGAGTGTAAGGTGACTCAATTTGTAACCATGTTTTTAGATCACACCCATACCTAGTATCTAAAGTTTGTCTGAACTAGGCTATGATTGATTATGATATACTAAAGGAGGCCTTATTAAATTAATTTGATATTCCTAAGTTTGATAAATAGAGAATCATGATGATCAATAAAATTAGCCAAGGGCTATCTAAGAGTGTGTACCTATATGATATGTGGTTTAAGACCCTCTTTTAAAATCTTCCATATGATATCCACCCTTACCAACATGCATAATGGTTTGTTGGGGGCCTGTTAGTACCTTTCAAGAGAGCATTGTCTATGAAGACCTTTATAGACCCCCATAAAGAACTTGAACCCACACTCAAGGCTGAGACATAATATAACATTGACACTAGGATCAACCCATTTATAGAGGCACATATTGCATCAATGGCCTCTTAGTTATAGAAGTTGATTGCTAGTTTAGTGCATCACACTTATAATTTATTTTCATGTACTAACTATGAGATGGAGGGTCATAACAAGAATAATTTCCCATGAAGAAATGTTTGTACCTTATTTATCAACTATGAAGTTTGTCATGGGTTGTATGACTCTCAGAACTATCCCTTATTACAATGCACCAGTAAAGTAAAAACTACGATCTATTTCAAGATGTTGGATTACTATACTCATCCAATAGTGGATTGTTTATTCATTTCTAAGATGCACTATAATATGGAGAGATGTGTAATGAAAACAATGACCACAACTAATAGGTAGGTATGTTAAGGAAATAAAGGCTATAACTAGCAAAATACTGGTTATGGGAATCAGTGAGGTGTGTGCAGGCTAGGTAGAGGACAAAATGGAGGAAGATTCCCACTATGATCATGGTATAAGTGTGGGTTGACTGAGCATTATAAATGTGACTTCCCCATGCACCCAATGTATGGGTATTGTCAAGGATCACATATAGTTGAGGATTGCCTAGACTTGTACAAAAAGATGACTCAAGGTTGGCCTAACATAGATAAGGGTACCACCATGGAAATGAGTAGAAAGAAGATAAATGGGATCTTAAGACACAAAAAAATCATAAGGATCCACCTAAGGTGAAGGCCAAAACTTAGAGTGGGTTCACCACTCAAGTTCCTATTACACTGATAAAAAAATTGTGTTCAAAATATGGTGATCTATGTGCATCGAGTGAATATCATGAACTAAATTGAAAGCTACATCCTACCCTTACTTATCATGATAGAAGGACATCCTAAAATAAGCCATGAGTGTAATACAAAATTTATAGGGAGATTTAATTGGCTAAATATCTAGAGGCATAAACAAGTGCCACATGCAGGAAGAAATATATCTAAGAGGCTAAAGTTTAGGATTTAACTAAGATCCTATGCCTCCCATAATTTCAAGGGATGTTACCCCTAATAAAAACCTTAATTTTAGAGCACATAAGGAAGAGACTAGAGGATGAGGCCATGCCTTAGATGATTGAAGTTATTTTGCCACATATGGAGTGGGTGTGTTGTAAGGCATACTTAGAACTCAAAGTATGACCAAGAACTACTAATAAATTCCACCATTGATGGATGGTATATTTTTCAAGTCATTTAGACATAGACACCAAGGTTAACATTCTTATCAAAACCTCCTAGGAGAAGATGAGATGACCAAACTTGAAGCCCTCCCTTCATATTTTATTTATGGCTAAAGAAAACCAAGCACAACCTATCAGGATCTTGAAGGGTCCCATTTTAGATGTCATGGGCACCAAGATCAAATTTGATTTTGAGGTAATCAAATTAGCAGATCATGATAACTATCCAATGCTCGTAGGAAGTCCATGGTGCTAAATCAACAATGTAGACATATACTTTAAGAAATTCTACATGACTTTTGAGAATAATAGAGAGAGGGTGGTGATTCCCCTATCAAGTGTTCAAGGGCATCTATATATGGAGAGTGTTGATATTAAAGATGAGATCAACCATATTTATAACATCAAAGTGTGGGGCACTAATAATCTTAACCCAAGTGACCAAGGAGTGCTTAAATGGGAAGTTGGACAATTAGTTTTTGATATAACTAACATAGCCTATGATTGATGGGTTGAAGAGGCTTATGAATGTACTAGCCAAAGGTGCCACCTAGTGTAGGTAATTGAGCCAAGGCTAGACAAAATAAGACTGATCAAGGTTGATGCCACTCAAAATAAATGGGTTCCCTATGCTAAAAAGGAAATAAAAAGAGTGTTTTATCTAAGTAAAGGGAAGCTTTCAATGCTACCAATATATATAGGGAGCTTTCCTATAGAAAACTATGTCCATGACATTGAAGCATACATTCCTAAGGAAATAGATAGAATGGACACACTGGTGTGTACACTGAAGATCACTGCTACTCATTAGTGGGTGGTGCAAAGTCATAGCTTACCAAAATGGCAAGATATGAAGGTAAAAATATGCACTAGGTTTGGGAAGAGTAATGAGGACTTAGACATACCTACTTACTCAAGTGATTTCAAACCAATTACATGTGCACTTGTGTGAAGAAACATGAACTACCTATGGTGAGAACATCCATAAAAGCCTATGGGTATATGCCTTCTATAAGAATTTGAAAACATGGGTGTGAGCATAGTACATTATAAATGATATGCACCAAGAGATAAGAGAATGGGAGGTACTTAAGGAGATGTTTGTGCACACATTATCCTTCTCTTCACATATCTTAGAGCTACTATAACCACTACAAGTCATTTGTAGGTTAGTGTTTGAGGATACTACCATCTTAGAAGAGCAGCTTAGAGACATGTTCAGGGAGAAGGATTAGTGATCCCAATGTTTTTTGAGGAAAAGGTACTCAATAGTGACTCTAGAGAGGAGGATGACAAGACTCAAAAGGAGTGCAGTTGGAAGGCCTTAACAAAAATATAAAAACATGTGCACCTTGTGGATGATAGCACCCCAAATGAAGAGGATCTGACTCATTTTAAAACTAAAACAATATAAGGGATAAGGAAAGTTGAAGACTCTCATCAAGAAAGGAATGAACCCTACCATGCACCACTCAAGACCACTAAATTAGACATCAACATAGAAGGCAAGCCAAAAATTACCACTATATGTGCTTACTAGTCTGAGGTAGAGATGGAATTAGTCATAGACCTCTTAAAGGAATTTCAAAACTTATTCCCATGAAACTATTGGGACATGAAGGGCACCCACCCTTCCCTTGGAAAATTGAGCATCAAGCTAGTGGATGGCATGAGGCCTATCAATAAGTTCCTATATAAGATGAATCCCAATCTTTATGGCAACATGAAAATAGAGATTAATGGAGTGCTAGTGACATGCATCATTTACCCTTTACAAGAATTTGAATGGGTGAGCCCGATGGTCATAAGCATAAATAAATATGGGAACATATGAATATGTGTTGAATACAAAGTTTTAAATGCCACCTCCATCACTAACCCATTCTTAACCCCATTCAATGATGAGGTCCTATATGGTATCATAGGTTACCAAATATATACTTTCACTGATGGTTTTTTGGGCAATCATCAGGTACAAATCAAGGAGGATAAGCCTAAGATAACCTTTGTGATTAAATAGGGTTGTTTTGCTTACAATGTGATTCCCTTTAGACTAAGGGATGCACCTACCATATTTTCTAGAGTGGTGATCATCACTTTCAAGGACTTCATCCATATGTTCCTCCAATTCTATTTTGATGACTAGACTATATATGGCCTTATCAAAGACCACCATGATAATTTATGCCTCATGTTTGAGAGGTGTGGGTAGATCTAGATATATTTAAACCTAAATAAGTGCATCTTCACAAACCCCTTTAGAACATTACTTGAGCACATCATCTACAAATATGGTTTGCTTATTGACCCTATGAAGATAGCCATCATAATTCAGCTCCAGACTCCTTTAATGCAAAAGTATGTTCATTCCTTTCTAGGCCATTATGGCTAGTATAGGAATTCATACGAAGCTATGAAAAGATTGTAATGCCTCTAGAAGAGCTCTTGCACAAAGATGGCCTATTCTATTAGGGTAGCATATAAGAGGAGGGTTTTGAAACAATGAAGCTAAAGTTGGCTATCATGCCAATTATACAATTTCTTGACTGGACTATTCCTTTCCACATTCATGTTGATGTTTTAGGATATACAATTGGTTCCATATTAGTGCAACCAGACAAGGGAAAGATGTATCACCCCATATCTTTTTTAAGTAATAAATTGAAGCAAGTAGAACATAATTACACCACCATCAAGTGTGAGGCACTAGTAATGGTTTATGCCTTAAATTTTTTATATCTAATATCTATTTGTGATCCCATTCATCTTTTTCATTGATCATAAAGTGATCAAGTACCTTGTGAATAATGTTGTCCTACATGAGTGCATATGCAAATAGATAGTTCTATTCCAAAAATTCTAGTTCTATATTGTTAGTAAACCTATAAAGTAGAACTTGGGGCCAGACCATTTATCACACATAAATTTTGGTGATATGGTGGTGTTGATTGAATATGACATGATGAACATGTAGCTATATAGAGTCTAACATGTCCCTAAAGACTTGATAGAGACTACCACTTTCCTAACATTTGGGTTTTCACTATAAACCATGTCAAAAAAAGAGAAGAAATAATGATCAGTTCATGCTACCCCTTTCCATCTCATTGAGGGGGAGATATATAAATTGGGTAGAGAAGTCCTATGTAGGTGTGTTTTAGAACATGAAATGGATTTCATCTTATAATAAGTGCGTGAGGGAATCATAAGAGGCCATTGTGATAGAGATGTAATGACACACAACATATTATAGTCAAGCTTATGATGGCTAAGACTATTCTAAGACATAAAAGAGTGTGCTAAGGCATGCAATATATGCTAGTTCATCAGGAATCTTAACCATTAAGATGAGATGCCTCTCATCCCCATTATTTCCCAAGTTCCATTTGAGAAATGGGCCATTGATTTTTTTGGACCAATAACTCCCATAGCATAGTGCATAAGTGCAAGATATATCTTGGTAGCCACTTACTATTTTACTAAGTCAGTCAAGGCCACACTAACAAAAGACTACACAATCATAACAACTATGCACTTCATCTAAGAGAATGTAATAAGTCAATATAGGTGCCTATTAAGTTTGAATAGTGATAGAGGCACTAATTTCATGAATGAAATAATGTGCAACCTCTTAATTAAATACATGATGGTGCACCACAAGCCCACCCTATATCATCCCCAAGAAAATGGCATAGCTGAGGCATTCAATAAGATCCTGGGAATGTGCTTGATAAAGATATGTGATGTTGGTTGCAAGGATTGGTATGATCATATTTCAATGGTACTATGGGTGTATCACATGACATATAAGTTCCTAAATAAATATACACCCTTTCAACTGGTATTTGGCACTAAATCAGTTCTCCCCATAGAATTCATGGTGCCATCCTTACATATTGCATGGATTATCACTTAGATAACCAAGAATATTTGAGCACAATATTGGAAGACTTAGAGAACTTGGATGAAAAGTGTACCCAAATAAGATGGAGTCAAAAAATTGAAAAGGCATGCCAAAATATCTATCATGACAAACACATCAAGCACAAAGAGCTGACTGAAGGAGTATTGGTATTGCTCTATGACTTGAAGTACCTTAAGCACCTAGGAAAATTGTAAATAAGTTGGATGAGCCCCTACATCATCCACCAAATATTTTAAATAGGTGCCAACAAGTTACATACATTATCCAATAAAATTATCCTATGTCATTTCAATGGTAATCGATTGAAGCCGTATCGGTAGTAGGATGGAACTTATGCCATAAAGATACCAACTTCTTGGTCACTAGTTGGTTTGAGTTGAGCTAACCGTAATACAATTTGGTACAAGATAAACCATTCTTTTTCTTTTGTTTTTATTCCTTGTATAGTGTAAAGATGTAATAATTAGTGCAAAGTGGACACAATACATTATCTATTTGGCCTCTCACGCATAATTCTAACTAGGTGAGTTAAGCACTTGAACTGTCTAAGTGCATGAGGCTAGACACCTAAGTGGCAGGCATTGAGACTCATCAAACTAAAAAAATAAGCACATATAACTCTGTGCACAAGGTTCTAAATGAAGGGAGCTTCCAAGCTTGTACATGAACTACTCTACCCTCTCACACATAATACCAACTTGATGAGTTGAGCATCCGCACCATCTAAGTGCATGCAAATAGACATCTGGGTGGTGGGTGCATGAGATTCACCATATGCAAGTAGAATATGCACAAGATCCATATGTATGAGGTGAACATTATAGGGCTCTTGGAGGCCCAATAATAAACTACTTTGGTACTTCCATGCATAATACCAGTTAGGTGAGTTGATCCCATTTGCTTTTTAATAAAATAGGGATAGATGCCTAAGTTCTTCAGCATGAGGAAGTTACCATACTTTGAAGATTTAAGAATAAAAAGATAGCATACATAAGCACAAGGATAACCTTTACACCACAGTTCAAAAGAAGCACATCAAATGATCATGTGCGAAAGACCATAGAACAAGGTGAATACACTCAACATAGTTGGGCACAAGAAAGATAATGAAGATGCAAAATCTAAATGTGTAGAAGGGAACAAGAAAAGAAAATAAAGTGTTGAAGGGCTATCATAATGGATTTTTATGGGGTAAGACAAACCAAGGTGAGAAGAAGCATAAAAAATTGACCAAAATAGATAAACAATCTTGAAATAGAAGCACAACTAGAAACTAAAGTTGAACTAAGGAGGTTGAATTACATGCATGTGAGGCACTACACCGAAGTTGCCACAAAGAAGGTGAAGGTCACATCAAGTGAACAAGTTCAGGAGAGGATCATCTAAGATAGTTGGTGTCCACCCAAAATTGAGTAAGAAGTGGCCATTTAAATTTAACATCACTTCACCAAATTAATACTAGAGAGAATTTAATAAAGTGGTGATAGAGGCACAAATATATGTAATTAATGCATTGATGATAAAGGATTTCCATGGATTTTGCAAAATGTTGCATTTTCCAAGAAATGTAGGTGTTGCCATGTTATAAAAGACCTACATTAATAATGATAAATAAGAAAAGAGTATAAAAATGTGTCAAAATGAAAATATTAGGTTATAGAACTTAAGTTAAATAAAGACTAAGTGTGTAAACTAGAGAATCAAAGTGTGCAAACCAAAGAGCTAAAGTAGAAAACCCTGTACCAAGTGAGAATTCAAACTCCTTGAAGTAATAAAAGTGAATGTTTGAGTAATAGGAGAATTAAATTTTCATTGACATTAGTTTATAGGAAGGATGAGAGAGATTTGTATAAGAAATATATAGTTGGAATGATAATTTATCACCTAAGATACCATTAATAGCCAACAAAGCTTGAGAGCCAAAGGTATAGTTGTAGATCCCATGATTGCAGAAGCACCAACCACCATTTGAAGCTTCGACAAGTTACACCTACCAAGGTTCAACACAAGCATATTTAGGATGGTGAAGAAACACAAGGGATCAAGATCTACATAGGTACAAGAGGAACCCAAGAGGGTTAATATTATGGAATAAATGATGGATGCCAAAGTAAAGGTACAAATGATCAAATAAGTTAGCATCATAGATGTTGACATTGAGGGGATAACAAAAATGTCTTATTAATATATGAAATTTCCTCTAAAGGTTACAATGGGGGAAGATTGGCACTCATTTTCACACACTTGTCAATTAAAGGAGTATAACCACCACACATCAAGTCACTTACATGACTTGACAAAAGATTGGATGGTGGACATAAGGTGAAATTTGAAGCAAGGTGTAGCCCTATTTAATGTCTCAATTCAAGACAAGTTGACAAATTCTAATGTAACTTAAATCTATGAGTTACCCTAATTTAGGAAGCTAGAGGAACTTATATAATTCTTACTCTCATGCATCTATGAGGACCACATCTATTTTGTAGGGAGGTACATGAAGATTTTAACTTAGTTGATAAGGAGAATAACTAAGCTCCCTAATGCTGATTGAGACATCCACCAATTGATGGATGATAATGAAGAGGTAGAATACATTGAAAATCTCATGAGTTATAAAAAGAGGGGTTTTATGTTCCCCATAAAAGATTAAAAAGACCCCGGTATGAGGGTGGTGGCACACCTCATGAGCTCTAACCTATGCCCTGATAGTTAATGGGTCGATGTGACACAGGTGTATCATTGCATCACCTATAACATGGTACATGGCATGTAATTTAACATTACAAATTTCATCTTTGAAAAGTTGGTGAAAAATGAGTTAGAGTGCCATAGTGTAAAGGGAACCTTTAGGTGGGGGTCCATCCTTATATTAATTGTCATTAAAGAAATTAGAGTTTTAGATGGAGATGAGGATAACCTCTAGACTTTTATAAAACACAATGACTCCTTGACTCAAAAGTATAAATAATTCACTTAACCCACCTCCTTTAACACCAAATACAAAAATGTGCATAGTGTGATGGTGTGAGAAATCCATAGACGCATTCAAACTAGAGTGGCACATTCCTTAGTAGCTCCCTAAGAGCCTATATGGAATGATAATCTTTGTCATGATGCCACACTATTATATAGTATGATTAGTGCTAATAGATGATAACATGTCAAGGTGGTTGAAGCTTTCCTACACCTTATCAACAAGTTACTTTAGGGATTCATTGCATCATATCCCTAATGCACAACAAATAGACATCCTAATAAAAGAACTAGATGTGGAGAGGTACAAAATGAGGTGGCAGTTCACTTGTAAAAATGGGAAGGCCACAAAGGATGAAGATGATGCATCGGATCACCTAGACATTGATCCCATCCAAGACATCACCATACTAGGCAACATCCATATATTATACTATGAGACGAATCCATGAAAGAAGGAATCTAGTGTCAAATAAAGCATTAAGTAGAATGAACACACCCAAATCTAGATTAGGGATGAAGGAACACCGATGGTAATAGAAGAGAAGTCACCCAAGAAGAAGAGGGGGAAGACTTTAGAAGAGATAGATGAGTAGTTAAGGCTCAAGATCACCTTAGAAGAAGAGGCTTCTCCTTTATAATCCTCAAAGAATCATGTAAGATTCACACCAAATACTTCCCCTAGCACAAAAAAGAAGGGGAAGGTTCCTCCTTTAGTGCTCAAGATAATCCTATTTGACATAGAGGAGGAAGAGGAGTTGAAGGAAGAAGTAATAGGGAGGGGCATATTTATCATGCTTGAGGAAGATGAATCCTCATCAAATGAATGGACCCCATCTCCTTCCCCTTAGACTAAATCAAAGAAGAAGATGTGAAGATGGAAGAAACTTAGCTTTAGCAAAGCCAAGATGCAAAGGACATAGGAGTTGGAGGAACAAAGAGAAGAAATGATAAAAGGATAGAATGTATAAATAAGACATTGAGATGGTTAAATTTGAAGAGCATAGGAAATAAGTGGAGTGTAAGGTTTAGGAGATGAGAGGAAAGAAGGAAGGAGAAATAGGTGAGAAACTTGGCAAGGTAGAAGTGCATGGAGAAGCAAAACCCTCAAGTGCACCAACTAAAGAATATTTTAAGTATAAGTGGGAGGATATAAGCCTAGATAAGGAGCACATTGATGTGGCACTAAAATTACACTGCAAACAAGAGAGCATGATGGCCAAGGACATGTCCTAAGCTAAAATTGATCGAATAGAGGTTGGGGAGATAAAGGCAAAATAGAAGAAATATAGGGTGTAGGAAAAAAAGGAAAGCTAAGAAGAAGGTCAAAGAATAAAAGGCCAAGAGGAAGGAAATAGAAGAGAAGGTAGCCCAGATAGAAAGGGATAGAATAAATAAGGAGAGAGCAAAAAGTTACCACTCATGTAGAACCTAGAAAGGAGAAAGTAATAGAAGAGGTACCTAGAACCCACCCTAGCCTAGTAGAAGAAGCTAAATAATAGGTACACCCTAGTTCTAAAGGGGCACCTAAAGACAAATAAGGGAATGCTAACACCTCAAAAGAGAAAATGGAAAAGGAAGTAGAGACCCCACTGGGGCATGAGAGAATTTAGGATGGCATCAAGGTAGTTTGTACTAAAGAAACACAAAAAGAAGAAGAAATAGATAAGGGGGAAAAGTATGAGGACCAAAAATAAGATGGAAAAATAAGAACCAAAGAGAGATAAGAGGTATACCAAGGGGAGAAGTTTGATGAAGAATCCCTAAGAGAAAAAGAAGGAGAAGGTAATGGAGAAATCACTAGCACCAGTGGAGGGGAGTAGGAACATTTAAAAAAAACCATTGAGGTTAAAGAGTATGAGTTGATCTACAGGGAGAAATCAAAGAAATTGTTCCCTTAGGATGATGAATTTTATATGATGGAGTACATGCCCCCTTGAGCTATCACGACCTTAACACACCATCAAGTCTCTTAGGCTATTGATTGATATATAGATGAGCCTCAGTTTAAGGTGCTTATAAAAGTGATTCAAAGCACCTATAAAATAGAAGAGGGGCATGATTACTAGATCATGAATCCTAGGGATATGAACCCTATGAGGTTAGTTAATGCCCTCTTGAAAATGGCCTCTAAATTGGCATGCAAGAACATTGTCAATGATGTTCATACCACTAGGTGGAAAGATATTGCACTCAAAGTAGAAGAAGAGATAAAAGTGATGAAAATCAAACTCCAGTAGTTTGTAGATCATGTAGAAGAGGTGGAGCCATCCTTTTTGGATGGTGTGGATACCTTGAAAATGAAAGAGGTTGTTAAGGTTTGTGTACTAGTAGAAAAAATGCTTCCTTAAATGAAGCTAGCATTGGAGGAACATAAAGACCATTATGAATCCATCAAAAGAGAGCAAAATAAAAATCTCAATGTAGTGGAGGACCTCTTTTCCAAATTGTAAGAGGGAATAGAAGAAGTTAATGCCATATTTTAAAACTTTGCTACTCAAGCATTAGTCATCAACATGCACCTTCAAAAGATGAAAGAGGAGAAGGATGATTTTATGAAGCATGCATTTACTATGAGTAAGACCAAGTGCATGAAAGTGATGATAAAAGTCAATGCCTTAAGCACCCAATTGAAGACCAAGGAATAAGAACATTAATCTCTCTTATATGACTTTCAAACAAAGGCAACTAAGCAAGGGGATATTTTAGATGGCAAGGTAAGAAAAGCTAAGGAAAAGATGCAAGCCTTTAGAAAATAAATGGAAAGCTCAAACATGATCACACTTGAGGCTACATAAATGGAAGTAGAAGGAAATATAGAAGAAATCAAGCTTTCCATCCTAGACTCTAATAACTTCAAGGCAAAATTATATTAGAGTGCACCCAAATTCTATGCAGTAAAGGTGTTAAAAGACTAGTCTGAGGGTGGACTATCAATTTTGTATGGGGTAATGCTGGGCCCCTTTTTGAGCTAACTTGGTGGATTGTGAAAAATAAACAAATATTAGTGCATGGAAATCATTTCAAATGATTTCCTTTTTGAAACTGTTAATGCTAGCTAGAAGAATCTTTGATGATCTTGTGTTAGCTAGCAGTCAATTGCTTAACACACAAGTTTTTAGGGACATCCTTTTGAGTGCTTGCACGTGGTCATTAGAGAAAAAAAGTTTTAGATTAGTGGAGTTAGTGGAATAACAACCCCTATTGATATCTCAACACCTATCATTCACCCATCCAACATAGAAAGAAGATGCCCCTCTACCTATAAAATAAGTTAGAACCTAAAGGCTAAAGGAGGAAATTAATGGTAGTGAAGCTCTACTAAAATCTATGGCACCATTATCATATTGTAATATACATCAACTAGGTTAAGAAGTTTGAATGTATATCCCAAGCTCACCAATGAGTTTTTGGGCATGAGCAGTTTCAAATATGAGCACATGCTTTGTTTTCATGTTATGAACTCTGTATACTAAAACTATGAATGAAGGAATGAAGAATGTTATTGAGAAAAACTGGAGTGTTGATCTTATTTAGATGGTTACAACATTATTTTTTGTTTGTGACTTGAATATAATAGTTATTATATTATAAATTTTATATATGAACATGTTTCCTTATGAAGGTTTAACCTCAGTGTGGATGGCATCCCTAGTTAAAGTACCAAACTCTCAATAGGTTGGAAACTATCCTAAGGATTAAGATAGGCATGCACCTGAGCCTTGACCCATGCACCTAGAGTGATAACTATACAAATAAAACTCTAAGTAATATCCATCCCCCCATTCCACATGGAACTCAAATGGAACTTTACTTACTAACTAGAAGACTTGCATCCATAAAAATCCAGAACTAGTCTAAGACCAACTTGTGCCACCAGGCCAAAACTAGTCCACTTGAATAGGATCACACCTAGTGATCTCACCCATAATATCCTTGCATTGATGAACATGTTTAAGCTCATTCCAAAAATGACTAAGTCACATTGAGATAAAAGTTGAACCATGTTTCAACTAACCTAATGTGGGCCCTGATCCCTTCACTGCTACACTTTAGGTGAGTGCACAAGGCTTGCACTTTGTGTGAAATTAGTGCTAACACAGTAGTGCATTTAAATTTGATGCACCATAAACCTTCCTATTATTGTGCCTAGCTATATCAAGTACAAAATTGACTTGGCTTGACTATTAAGTGCATGACTAAATATAAAAAATAAACATGAGATGTTTCTACAACCTCTTGAAAAATTGATTCAACCTTAAAAAAAATTTATAGCACTTTTTTTTATAGAATTCATGAGCTATTGTAGCTATAAATGGATGCTTAGGTGGTAGGAAAAAATCATATATTCTTGGAATGGCCTTTTAGGTCCCTGAAACTTTACAAGAAGCCTTCAAATCTTAAAACTAAGCATCTAAAACCTTCAAGATTGATTTTTTATACCTTAAAAATATTTTTTCATATTTATACAATTGTATTAGTTGTAAAATGACACCAAAAGTAGATATTGGATTTTAAAAAATATATTTTAACCTTCTATAAACTTAGGAGGAGGATTATCAAGTAAAAAAATAAAATATCTGATCTTTTAAATGAAACTCAAAGTTGTAAAATCAAATAAAAATATTTTTAAATTTTTTCCTTCCTTGGCTATACGTGGGTCATACAACAATGTTTAGATAACATATATATTTATAAAAAATGTATGAATCCTTCCACAGGTTCTTTGAATGAGTTTGCAGATAAAAACCAAGAGATTTGACCCCTTAGGAGAAAGATAAGCAATAATAACCCAAAATCAGTTTTTTTTTACTTTATTTGGGACATATAATGGCTATAATAGGTTGAAAATAAAAAAATAATTTTCTTGACTTTGATCTCACACTAAAAAATAAACCAATCTTCAAAGTCTTACCAATCAATCACCATATCCCATGCTTTGCTACCATGATAACATATGAAATACATATACAATATGATCACACAAGATAGATCTAGATACAAGAATGAATTATCAAAGACATAGATCAATGTTGAAATTGGAATTTGATGTGGAAAAGCTCAAAGAGGTAAAAAACCATAAATTGATATATTCATATATTTGATAAATTCCCAATGTAGCCAATACAAATCCTTTAATCTCTCACTTTTTCTCAAACCATTCTTCACAAAACTCTTTTCAATGATATTTGCCATTCATAAATACTAAAATATCACAATGTTGTATGTGTGTAATTACCAAAGGGGTAAAACACATTTTATATTGAAGTGTGGAGGTGGATCATTGTAGCCAATGGGTCTAACCTCTCCATAAGGAACTTTTAAACAATGGTACTAATTAATATGTTTTATTATTGTATTTTCATGATGATTTAAATTGTGATAAATAATAATAATAATAAAATATTTCTTATTTACCTATGTAAATGTGTTAAGGGTCCAATAAAAGCACCACTTAAGCATTATATGTTCCAAAAAATTTCATCTCCATGATTTATATTTCCTTGATGAGTGATGTATGGCTGATTTACAACATGACATTGCTAAACAACATAGTAAAAAGGTCAAAATCCAACATTTTAATACTGGTGATCTAGTCCTCAAATTATATTATAACAATGATAAAAAAATTAATTACGTCTAAAAATGGTGGGGTCCTTAACTTGTAAAATATATCATTGGTCCTAATACTTATAGATTACAAACTAATTAAGGACATATTTTCAAATAACACACTAATGCTCAATTTTTGAAGATTATTTTTCCTTAAAATATTTACTATTTATCACATACTTCCATATCTTGTAAATACTAACACTTTTTATATATTTTATACAAATCTAGCTAATATGAAACATTAAATTACTATCAATATTCTTAGTTCCTATCATTGGTCCTTCTACATATCTTTATTACTTTCTTTTTAGTTCATGAGTTACATCATAACACTATGGATAGGACCCGATAATCCTCATGAATATATTTAATTTCTTAGTCCAGTCTTAATGTTTCTCTTTGATCATGAATTTGTCATTTACTTTTTATTTTGTGAGTTTTAATATAAGACCTTGTATAGGACTATTCCTTCCACACAAAATATTTTCATATTTTCACCTACTTTGATTTTTTTCTTAAGTTCCAATGTAAGACCTTGGATAGGACTAGGATTTCCTCATAGAATTTACAAAATTTCTTATATTTTTAAAACTAAGTGTTGTTCTAAAAATTAAGGAAATGGTTTAAGGATTGTGATTTCATACTCTCAAAATCACTCATGTTTATTTTTGAGTAACAACTTTAAAAAAAACTATTTTTGCATCTTACCCTACACTTACACTATTATTATGATATGGAGTCATGCTTACCTGCCATTATATCTTTTTCACATTTTTTTTAATGATTTGAGGTAAATCAATCATTTCATGTCCACTCTCATATTTTTCCTCATGTTCATTTCACTTTAGGCATACTAAGGTCAATTTCAAGATAACAATCTTATTTAACATACTAGTATAAGACTCTTAGAAATGATGCTCTCTAGTTTCTTTTATTTATCTATCAAATATAAGTTTTTTAGTGATAGTAATTTTTAACACCCATGTTTGTTTTTATAAACATGTATGGAGGAGGAATAGAAAAATCCATAAAAAAATTAAAATTCAACTCATTTAAAATAAAAAGCAATGATAAAAATGCATCTTTAAAATCACACAAAAATATGTGATTATTAAACACATATTCTATTATAGTTGAATATTAAACTCCATAATTGAGCTCATGATAGATCTGAGGTCCTTTAGGATGTGGTAGGACAATAGACTAGGATAGGAGATTTCAAAATTCTCTATAGTGATACCTACTTTCTCATGTAAATACCTACTCTTCATAGTAGATTGATGGTTTTTTAAGGGGTCATGAGGAATGGAGAACATGTTGTGGGAAGGTATGTCCATTTTAATTTTCATGCATATAAATTTCATGGGATGATATTTATACTTTACTAGATAACCCAAATTTGTGTGGCTAAGGCAAGCTATCTATAGTCTTTAATGCCAAAAGTATTGTTATTTTGCCAAATTAATTTGAGTATCTTTATTTTGACAAAGATTTTTATACCTTGGTAACACCTACATTTTACCCACCACCCATTTCATTTCCCCCTTGATAGGAAAGTTCATTTCTAAATATATTTCCCAACTTCTATATTCTCTATTCTTCATCTCTTCTTAATAACATGCTACTAATAGTTTTGTTTTGATTTAATATATCTTAAGAACAAAAAATATCATTTTTTCCCTATGATTGTTTGTTTTTACTCTTTAGATTTATATCCATAGGGTTTGTCTAAGGTAGTTAATGTACCCTCCATGATAAAAACTACAAATACTATAGACAACCATTTAATGATAAAGGTAAGTCAATGTACATGTATGATAATTTCAATAATTTCCATACTATCATATATATTTATGATTTTTACTACAATTTATTAGCTCAGTATTGTGGGTTAATATGTTATTTATCAAAGCACCATCCCATGTTACAATTGCATGACATGTGATGAGATTCGAGTGGGGCATATGTATACACACTATATTTTAAAAAAATATTATTTACTAATGCTTTATCTCTTGTAAGAAACTATTAAACCTAAATCTTTATAAGTGCCTACCTTAAAGGGTACATTGAGAAAGGTGTTGTAGACCTTTAGTGATTCACAAGATTATTAGCCCTATACCATTACCTAAAACCATTATAAGCTTATTTTATCCAATTACCTAAGGAAAAAAAACCCACTTATACACTCTCTTAAGTAAATCATCATCTAAAATATTCCTTACCTAAGAAAAAACCCCTTTTACCCACATTTATACTACATCAACCTAGTTGGATTATTGGGAATTTAACACACATTACATAACTTTGTTAGCTTAAGTTGATGTAGTTCAAGGTCTAATAGCTCTATTTCCTATTGATCAAAGTTGACCTATTCAACCTTATAAACTAAGTTTTAGGGAGGTTTTATGGTCAATATTTATCTATAAATACCCCCTCAAATTCATGTCTAAGGAGAGGATCATTCAATTTTGAATCATTATATCTCTCAAATCTTCTTACACTATCAATAAGAGGTTTCATTTCTTAGGTTTTTACCTTGGAGAAGTAGCACTCATATTTTAAAGGTCTTGGATGCATAGGATAGGTATTTTATCCTAGAGATAATCTATCCTTGTGATCCTTACAAGCCAAAACAACCTCTTGTAAAGAACCATTAGCCATGGAAAAGATTGGGGCATGATGGATTTACTTCAACAAAGTAAGTATACTCCTAGCTCTTCATATTTTGATAAGTAAATATTATAGAATTAATGGATTGAATTGTATCTCTCCTTGCTTAGATCAATTTTATGTTATCTTAAATAGAAATGTCTTTTATTTTTTATTATATTCCCCATTTGTGCCAAGGCTTTAGTGATCACTAGATTATCTTGCATATTCATTTACTAGATTAGCTTGCATATTTATTTATTAGAGTAACTTTCTTACTTTTATTACAATCTTAAGACATAACTAGGGTTATCAGATCATTACATTTAAATAGAGTCCTTAGAAACATCTTCTTTGCCATTGTGTGATAAGAGATCTCTTAGTATAGGTTTAGTGGATCTATTATTGGTCATGACCCCAATATAAGAAAGTATATCTAAGTAAATTGTTAGTTGATTATATTTTTTGAGATTGGATATTAATAAGTAGGATAAGTTATATATATATCTTATTTCACTTGCATATAGATTCAAATATAATGGAGGATTTAATAGGGGATTTTCAACATTAGTCTTGGGAGGAAGATTATCAATGTTGGTGTTGGTTTCCCAAACTGTTGTAGTGGATGGGATAATATTTTTAAGATAACAATTATTATTTGGAGTCTATAAAGTATTTTAATCAAGGTTATTAATTAGTTGGGTGAGATACTCTAGATTACTATTTTGGTTTATTTTAACCATGTTATATTTGATAGATCTAGAATGATGTTGAGAGAAACTACACCTTAAAGAGTTATCTTCAATGAGTAAATAATAGGAAGAAAAGAGAAACCCATGCATAATATTAATGGGTTAAGGTTTAAAAGGAATATTATCATAGGTGACATCATGGTGAAGGATACTAAAAATCTAATGGGAATAAATCTTGGTCATAAGAAATTGATGGTATTAGGCAAGAAAATATAGTTAGTAACTAGATATGAAGGATAGACTATATCAATATGGATAATAAAATTTAGTTATAGACTATGGTATACAAATTATATTAGGATAGTATATATAATTTATCTAAAATTAAGCTATAATGGTGGTTTATTATAATGGATTCTCTGATAAAGTAGGCAGTAAACTTGGTTAAATTGGTTCATGTAATTAGACAAAAATTTAGATTTGTATTGGGATGGATAATGTAGTTAGAGAGACACAAAAAACTATATAAAATAGGTTTATTTAGTGATAACAAACATATTTATATTTAGATAGTTTATTCATTTATCAAACAATGTATAATATTATCAGGTTAGTCAATATAATTTAAAAAATAAGCAAACTAACTATTTGAAAAAATAATGACAGGGAGGTAAAATAAGAAAGGGTATGCTTTACTTTTAGGCTTTAAAAATAATATTATATATAATAAATAGTGAATATTATTACTAAGGAACTAACCATGGAGGATTCCATTATTCCCTTGGCCATACTATCTTGTCTCTGAGGTAGGTTGAAAGTAACTTCCTAAGGATAACTACTTACTAGTGCATTAAAAATTTTAACAACTGAAAGGATTATTAAATACTAAAAATAAAAATTATATGTGTCTATTATATATTTTGAGGTACATGGAAACAAAATCCCATGAATAATGTTTTATAATAGATTGATTATTAGGGAATAACTCCTCACATCATAGTGCAGGTAAAAATGACAATTGATTAACATAAAATGGTAGATTATATGAGTTTTAAAACTATTATAAAATAATTTTTAAGAATAAAAAATAAAAAATAAAAATTGAAAATGGTATATTTCAAAATCTGAGTTTATAGCATGTAATGAATTAAACAAGTAGATAAAATAATATCAGACTAGTTGATACATTCAAAAATTGAAATTAATCAAAATTTATTATATTGAGCTAGGCAATATAATTTAAAAAACACAAAAATATAAGGTTGGATAATACAGTCTAAAAAAACACAAAAATTATATAAGTTTTTATGATTCCATTCACTAAAAGATAGGTAAAGATATTGGGTTGGTTGATACAGTTGGACTAAAAATTGTATGATGGTTTGGAATTTTTTTCTAAGAAGTTAAAAGGAAAAAAGTGAAACTAATCCAATAAAATAAGGGATAAGATTCACGTGAAGTTTACTAGAATATATGCATATTATATGATGAACTAAAACTATCCTCTTTATCTTAGTATACCAAGACTCGAGTAATATCAATCAAATAGAACCTAAGTATACTTGGATGATAATGTAAAAACTAATGATAATATTTGATATAGTAGATGGTAACCTAAAACTCAAATTTAAAGAGGAATGGGTTCCAAATCTTAAGCATATGACACAAAGATTAACTCTCACTAAACCTCAATTAAGGTAAATGGTTATAACTATGGTTGTAGAGATGTAAGTAAAGTGAATGGTTATGAGGGGGTAAGGTGTAATGGTCAACCAAATGGGGGTTTATGAAAACTAATATGATAAATGGAAAATATAAGTAATGTTATATCTACACCAACTTATTTGGTATAGGGAAGATCCTAAAAATTGATACACACACATACATCCACAATGCAATAAATAAGGAAATATCTAATCTACTAAGCAAATACAAGAAAGAGTGTAGGGATATAAATGATTACCTTGGGTGGAACCATTAATGATTCAATATATCCCTTGGATATAGTTGATATTTACAAGATAATTTAATAGGTTGAATACCTTAAATGGTTGGATTAAGACCTAGATATCCTTAGTGAAGAACTCCCATGACTCCTCTTTTTGAGATTCAATGACACCATACATTAATATATCCAAGATGAGGTTATAAACCACTAAATATCCAAAGTAATTCCTTAAGACATAAATTAAAATTTAATTAGAGAGTATGAATGTGATATGAATGAAATATTATGCATATGTATTATTCCAATACCCAAAACCAAACTTAAATTCTAAGTTGAAGGTATCAACCAAAGTGATAGGATTAGATGATGTTAGTTAGAATAATATAGTATTAGCTAGGATGATACAATAAAAATATCAAAAAACACATTCATAACTATATTGGATGGGCTAATGCAATACATGAATGATAATTGTACATAAAATATGGTATTGACTAGGCTGATACTATAGGATATATGGAAGCTATAAAATATGGATATGAAATAGATATATAGATAAAAACTTGGAGGATGCCTAACTGATAGTAGTGATGGTGTAACATGATATAATTCAAACATCTCTTGTAAGTATGACAAGACATTCTCACCCCATTCCTGGTGCACTATTTAAGGCATGCAATCAATGATATTGATTCATCAACAAGTCATTTCAAGATAAAGAATAATTAAATGATAAAGTGAAAAATATTAGTATATAAAAAGTGAATATTAATGAGGATTATGATATCATAGATCAAATTAATAATACTAATGCAAAATTTTATATCTTAGACTTTTTCCAAAGGTATAATATTTATAATGAATTTTTTAATGAGACATTATGTGAAAATAACTTACCACATGATAATAAACCAACATTATTTTCTTCTATTATTAAAATTTTACAATATAGTGAGAACCTCAATGTTTTTGAGATGGCGGATTTACCTTTAAAAGAGATTATGGACCAAAATATACCCTTGTATGTTCAAGTTATATTTCATAATAATTATATTAAATGTGTGGTTATATACAATGATTTAGGATTGAAATTTTCTATTAAGAACTTTATTAATTCACTTGGGATTGGTCATCAGTATCTTATAATTTAGAATATGATCATAAAAGGGTTTGAAAATCAACTAATAATATTTTTGGACCCAAAATATTTAACCAAACATGTCAAGTGATATATAAAATTTTAATTTTTAGGATGGTATATTTATTTGAAAGATTCATTCTGAATATCAATTCATGAAAACCATCTATTGTGGTACCTAAAAAATACACTTCCATAGAAAAATAAATATATTTGAAATGGGTGAAATTAGTAAGACCCCAATAATGATATTTTCAATCATAATGATATTATATATTTTTTCCAAGCTTAGCTTTACTCCTTTCAAACTTGGGGAATATAGAGATGACATGCATAACTTTAGTACCGTTTAATTATTTTTCACCCCTCAATATTATGGAATACCTTTTCAAAAATACATGTCTAATTATACATCATACTATAATTAACATTTAAAGAGCCTACCATAAACACTTTTTTGAATACTAGTAAGCCAAAATGGCATCTTGGTATAGTTCAAAATTATTTGGAAAAATATGGTTTTGGATTGATATGTGTATAAAAAATGGGATAAAAAGTTTTTTTTTCTGAAATTTTGGTTTCCACCCCCCTACCTTTATGTGTGCATGCCCATTTTTTTAATCTTATGTTTGGTCTCCCCATGTCACCAAATCCCTCATCTTCCATGATCCATATCATACAAATGTTTTGTGTTATTTCTTGCATTTCCACGATACATGTCATGCATATATCAAGGTGGGGGGGGGGATGACCTATGTGTGTTTATATGCTATGTATATAGTACACTACACTAGTACATCATTTATTATGTATTACATGCCAAGGGGGAATGATACTTATATAATTACATTGACTATATATTGGGGCATGTAATTACTATAATTGGATTTCTCATATATTCCACAACAAAGAGGCATTATTCTCTGACATTACCCATATGATTTACTGGTTATACCTTTCCCACATTGGGAGTAACTCATGAGTGAACTTATGTAAAAATTAAATACAAGGGTATACTACTAAAGTGATTTATTACTTATATATTACCATCGCGACATGATCCACCCACGTGTTTATATAATATACATTTATTATATCAAGTTAGGCTCTCATGATTCACATTTTAAAACAATTTAGTCACATTTGGATTCGATGTATTTAGTAAATTCATTTATATATCTTATCCATATTTAATGCATATTATTATATTTGGGCATATCACATGTCCCTCTTTTTGGGGTTACATGTTACTATTTATATTCACATGATATCTTTCTATTTTTACGTACATGTGTTACAAATGTAATTTCAATAATTATTACATTTTTTTCTACTTATGTTATAAATGGTGCATGTGAAACTTTATTTTTAGATGAGTGATATTTAAGAACATACCTCACCTTGAAATGTGTGAATATAACTAAACTATTTTATTTTTTCATTTAAAATATGTGATGAGGCTATAACGTCAAGAGGTACCAAATATTTTATTCTTTGACCAAAAAGTATATTTTTACCACATGTTAGGGAAAATTGAGGCCTAGGATAAATTTAGAGCATTTAGAGATGACAACATGGTTCACACACCACTAGGTGTATTTGTTTTATGCTATTTAGAGTTAAAAAGATAAGCATACAAGCAATAAAGGTTATTTGAATATAGTGATGTAATATTAAGATTTACATTAAAGTAAAATCAATAATACAATTTTTTCTAATTTGGCATGTGCAATAAATACAACAAATAAAAAGTAGCTAAGGGATACAAAATATCATATATTATTTAATGGTATGTTATAAAATGTGATAATGATCAAGATTAGTCAAATGATTGTAAAAAATATTTGAATTTTGATTATGTTTAACCACTAGACACTTGCATCCAAGATGGAATCCTACATCAATAATAGTGTCCTAATGTTGATGTTAGTGTCTAGACCACAATATATTTCCATTTTCAAATACATCAGTTGTGATTTTTTGAGTTTTTTGTCACCTTATGATTGATGTATTTAGATATTGTGCATAGTCTATCACTCTTACTTTATTAATTAAGATTCTAGGTATACATCTCTTTGCCCTTGAATGATGCCCTAAGAAGGATGGATTAGTGGGCACATAATGTTGATCTAACCCTAAATACCCCTATATTAGTGAGTGTTTCTTACATATTAAATACTCTAAAGATGGAATCTGATTGATGTAGTTATCTTTTATGTGTTGGTTTATGTGTGAATCATGTAATATGTGCAAAACAAGTATAATAGTGACCAAATTTGTAACTTAGAAAATATATATCTTGGTTTTATCCTTTATTAATTTATAAATATGTATTTGTTTTCCATATTAATGATATGGTAATAGGATAACATAGGGAAGCTTGGTTCACTTAAGTGCTTGATTGAATGCCTTTTGCAAGTTATCTAATGAGTAGGTAAGAAGTATATATGTGAGGAATGAATGAGGGTTGATATTGTATTTATATCAATCCATTTTTATAAATAACTCACATTATAGAACTTAAGATGACCATTAAGATATGTTTCAATTTTAAAATTTATGACTTTATTCAATTGGACACTTGTGTTAGAGCAAGACACTAGTGTCAGCATAGGAGTCTATCCTAGATGCTAGTGTCCATAGAATAGGAAAGCAGGTATAGAATCATAAACTATAGAGATGAAAGATACATATATTTTAAGAATAATGGAAAAAATGTAAAATCTAGGTCATCAACATAAGACTAGTTAGAATAAAAGATAGGCATATGGGTACAAGATAGACCAGATACAAGACTTTAAAAAGTGAAAAAGGTCTAGAACTAAGAGGAAAAACCAAAGTCTAAGTTTTCTAATTTTACAATACTAAGGTTAATATAATCCATTAAATAATTTCTACATCCCCACTTTAATCTAGTAATGAAATTTCTAGTTTAAAGGAAATGAATGCATACTTAGGGACATTTAACAAACCTTGCCTTTGCTTAAGTCTAACTTGAGTGCTTTGCTAGTGATTGAACTTCAACCAAGAGCATGCTATACCAAATAATTATGCTATATAATATGTAATCAAATTTTTTTAAAAATATTGAAATTGAAAGAGCAAAGTATAAGAGTACACATGTGTATCAATGTAATCACCTTGCCTATTGGTAAGTTGGTTTGAAAGATGTATCATTGTAAGAATCTAATGCTGAGATTAGGAAAAATATATAAATATATAAAGTGCATATATATATATATATATATATATTGGAAGCTACATGCCCCCAACCTTGGGGAAAGGGTAAGTTTCTACTCAATAGTTGAGATTATCTCAACCATGTAACCCAATCATACTTATAACGTAGTGAGCATGAGTGATCAAAGTCAACTCATACTATCAAATTGGTAAGGTTTGATGATATAATCAAGTCCAACCTAAAAAATTATAAATATTAAGTGATTTAATCAACTAAACCATACTAAATGTGAACCAATTATTGCAATAGATTGACTCAATATAGTCCATAAAAGTATACCTTAGGTATCAGTGCATAAAATTACATGATATGGTAATAATATTTAGAAGAGTTTTCAAATCTAAAAATGATTTGTATTTTTAAATATTAGGTAAACATTACATAACATATTCACCTTAGATATGTCTCATGCTGAAATTGTGTATAACAATGGTGCCAATGTATAGAATTATATCAAAACCATGAATTTGAACTATATCATTATTTCCTTTGGCCAATTCATTAAATAAAATACGTGTGGAAAACATGCTTCCAAATCATGGCCCCATTATATATGGATAAATATGAAAAATTAAATAAGTACCAACATGGAAGACATGTTTCTAAAACATGCCTCCATTATAATCTAAAGATGCTGAATACTGAATAAGTGTGGAGAACATGCTTCCAAAACATTCCCCCACTAAATATAAAATTTGACATAAGTTTGAATAACATGATTCTAAAACATGCCCCCACTCAATTTGAAAATTATACCAAATGTGTAAAATGTGCCTCTATGACATTCCCCCACTAATATGTACCCCTTTTGAGGTGATGTAAAAATAAAAAAACATTTAGGTACATCACTTAAAAAGGATAAGATAACTATACAATATGTGAATGGAACCATATAGCATATAGAAGGAACATGTCTAAGTAGATATAACATTAAAGTGCATAGAATAATGTGATCACATGAAGGCCTAAGATAAATGATAAATATCATGACAATGTATAAATAATAATTATACAAGATCAACAAGCAAATAAATCACACAAACAAGAACACTCAAAATTAAGTCAACATAGAATGGTCCCAGGAGACCACAAACAAAGGGGCATGTTTAAATGCTACATAATCAAAGGGACATGACTTAGTAAAATGTAAATAAAAATAAGGATGACATACTCAAATGTCCATATAATAATCAATGACATGTTTAAATTTTATAAAAGAAGACATAAACATGGGGGCCATAAAAAAAGGAGCATATTCAAGTGCTTAACAAGCAAGACAATAGAAAGGCAAGACACTTATGGAGGTGCATAAAGGAAATCATAAGAAACTAGCATAAACATGTCATAGTAGCCCATGGATCCAATGTGTTATCAAAAAATGTTAAAGTGCATAACATATAAAGCACCGTAAGTAAGATATTATCATGGATAAAGGCATGTGTAAGCACATATATGAGATAAAAACATGATAATGTAGAGGGAAAATAGAATTATATAACATGGAATTATCATGATCATAGAGGTAGATGACCCCAATGTTTATATGATATGAGTAGAGGAAATATCTAACATATGAAATAGGAATATTTCATGTTCTATGTATGCCTATATCACCCTCACGTAGAATCCTGACACATGTATGTAGGAGTAACTGATATACCATCCATCAACATGAAACTAACAAATATATTCCAAGGAACCAATATAGTATGTATAGGTTCAATATATATCACCATAGTGTCTATTATGATATGTGTATATATAATAGGACTATAGGTTTATGAAAATATAAGGAATAGGGGTTCATGGAACCCATCTCTATGTGCTCTATGGTTTCTTTAAAGTATAAATAATAGGAACATGTTTATGTGTGATTTATATCTTTATATGTTGCATATTAGAATTAGGAATCTATATCATGGTACTTTAGAATGTTAGTATTTGGTATTCTTACTTTATATGAAAGTGTACTTTTAGTTATGTATTCATTATTTATATGTTACTTGCATTTGTTTCTTAATGTATGTTTGGATATGGTAAATAGCATAGTGGTATGAGATATTTAAATTTAACTAAATTTAATTTTTTTTAATAATGAGTAATTCACTGTATGCAATGAAAACTAATTAGAAACAAGAAATATTGACTATAATGATCATCTAGTAATGAAACTACTAGTTTTGTTTATGTAATTGACTTTGAAGTATCTATATAAATATCTTGGGAATCTGTACATATCTATTTAGGTATTCATATAATTTTTGTAGGTTTACCTTATCCACTAGTCTATTTATTAAGGAACTAATTGACCAATGATTCATTTGTGGGATCAATGTGGGAGAGATTAGTCTTGGGAGATGGTGCACTAGGATAAGGAATTCTTCTAGAGGTCACCTTATGTGAAGGTTGATGGACCATGTGATCCTCAAAAGGATCAACATGGGATGTATATAACCTCTTATAATATCTTCTATAATAATTATGTGAAATAGGTCTAGATATGTCTTTTCAAAATGTAACAATTTCTCGATCATCTAACTATGTAAGCTTTTGATCAAGAGAAAAACAATCATTATCTCAGTGCCCATTTATACCAAGGTAGGTGAAATTTTTTATCATTTCACCTTTTCAAATATATGTAGTGGGTAATGATAATTAAGATTAATTATTATCATTCACTTATTCAATAGTGTGCACAATATATCTTATGGTTTATTACGCTACCAACCAAATTGAAGAGGCTACCGTTTGGTAGAGGTATATGGTCTAACTATGGGAAATATTATATAAGAATGTTATTTTAATTTGTTTAATACCTTTATCATTTTTTCTTTGACATATTTTTTTAGTTATATATAAAATGTTTAAATTGATAGATGATGTTTTGTAACTTGTTGATTTTCCTTGGAAACATGATTCTAATCAATGTAGCTTTCAGTGAAGAGGTAGGAAAATTGGTTTGAGTATTCATTAGAGTGCATGTATATTTATGCACATCCCCATATAAGGTATCAAATGAATCAAAGGGATTATGTAATTCTCTTTATCTAAGTGGATAAAGAAGACATATGATAAATATAAATTATACTTCCAAATTTGAGGGTGTATAAGTTAAGTAATACAAAACATCCTTAAATTAAATAATATAGTCTTGTATGGACTCATTTTCTATTTGTGTCAATACTTTAAAATGTTATAATGGTAAATTAGGTAAGGTATATTGATGAAAATTTGATATAAATACATCTTTAAGTTTTTAAAAAGTTGATAATGAACAATTTAGAAGACTATAAAACCAATCAAAATCCCTTTGGGTTAAGTTACTATGAAAAGCCTTTGAGAGAAAGCTTCTATTTTGGGCCCAATATTCAAATGAGTTTATATATTATTTTAAATGAATAGTAGGATCCCCTTGACCATCAAAGGAGGAAAGATTTTGCATAATAAAATTATAAGGATAAGGATTCTCAAATACATCCTAAGCAATAGGTTACTCTACTAATGTATTCTCCTAGAAAATAGCCTCATCAAAATAAATTTGTATGTTAAGAGTGTTGCCTTGTTATTGTGAATCTCCTATGGTAGTCATAATAGATAACATATTGGAATAATAGGTTGATGTTTTTCTTAGAGGTTTGAAATTACCATTCATATGAAACATAGGAATGATAGACTCTTTACCACCCTCTAAAATATGATCATTACATGGTTTTGAAATATTTTTTAAAGGAACACCCATGTCTAAATAGACAATTGTATATTTTTTAATATCATGAAGGTTGATATCATTATCATTGAAAGGTATACGATTACTTGAAATATTGTGAGAAGCTATATGAGGAGAAATAATTTCACTATTTTCACTAGAGTGATCAAAAAATAGAATGATATTTTAAACACTATCCTTATTTTGGAAATAAATCACACACTCATATTTTTAAAAATTTTCATCATGTGAAACAAAAGAAAAACATTAAATTATATATTCATATTGAGAATTTATGCATGAAACAACTTCATCATCTTGAGTGCTAACTTAATTCATATATATTGTATCACCTTCCATAAAAGGATATGGTTTTACCTTTTAAGGCCTTTTGATATTGTAAATAGAAGGGAAAGAGGCTCCTCATATTAACATTCAAGTTCATACTTAAAACCATATGGAGACATGTTATTTTCATCATTAGTTTTTTCATTATCATAGATATAAGGAATACAAACAAATTTAGCATCATTTTGATATGACATAAGATTCCCATATGAAATACATTGATCATTAGGAAAATTAAACAAACGATCATAAGGATTAGGATTTGAAGGAACTTACATAAAGACATACATAACTATGCATCCAATCACAAAGAAAACAAGCATAATGCCTAGAGAAACAAGATAAATATGCATGCTTTAAGCTATGCCCAAAAAATCAAATCTAAAAAATAAATATATGAATTTGAATTAAACTTTTTAATGAGAAAACCCTAATATGAAAACTAGGGTTTTGGTTCAATAAACATAGGATAGATTCACCAAATGTTTTATGATTTTTATAGTTTACAAGAGAAACATATACACAATAAAAGTTGTTTGAATGTAATGTTTTAATATTTAGATTTAAAATAAAAGCAAAATTGATAATATATTTTTTCCTAATTTAACACGTGTAATAAATAAAATAAATAAAAAGTAGATAAGTAATAAAAGAGAGCATATATTATTTGATTTTCTATTCTGGCATATGAAAATGATCAAAAATCATCACATGATTATAACAAAGATCTGTGTTTTATTTGTTCTAAATTTTGACTGTGTTTAACCACTAGACACTTGCATCCAAGCTAGACACTTATATTAATTCTAGCATCTTAATTTTGATGCTAGTGTCCAAACCACAATATAGCTCCATTTTCAAATCCATCAGTTGAGTTTTTTTCTAGTTTTTTATTTATCACCTTCTACCTAATTCTTTAGATCTTGCACATAATTTATCACTCTTAGTTTACTAATCAAAACCATAGGTCTACTTTTTTTTCTCTTGAATGATGCCTTAGGAAAAATAGTTAGTGGGTACATGGTGTTGAGATGACCCCAAAGACCCCTCTATTAATGAGCACTACCTATATAGCCAATACTTTGAAGAGGGCCTCAGACTAATGTAGTTATCCCCTATGTGTTGGCTTGTGTGTGAATCATGAAATATTTGCAAAGTACAATAATTACATAAATTTTAACTTATCAAATATAGATTTTGGGATGATTCTTCATTAATTTATACTTATGTATGTGTTATCCCTATGATTGATATGGAAATAGGAAAAAATAGGGAAGCTTTGCTCACTTTAGTACTTGATTGAATGCCTTTTGTAAGTTTTCTGGTGAGTAGGTAAGAAGTTTCTATGTGTGTAATGAATGAGGGTTTTTATTGTATTTGTATCAATCCATTTGGATAAATAATTTTCATTAAAGCACTTAGGATGAACATTAGGATATGCTTCATTTTTAAATTAGATGAATTTAGGGTACCAGACACCTGCATCAGAGGAAGACACTAGTGTTAATGTAGTTATTTGTCCCAGATGCTAGTGTTGAGGGAGTAAGAAAGTAGGTACATACTCAAAAAATTTAAAGGTGGAGTTAAGTAAGATTTAATAATTATTTAAAAAATATATCTAGGTCATCAACATAATATTAGTCAGACTAATAGATAGGCCTAAGGACTAAGATAGAACAAATATGAGACTTTAGAAAGTGGGAAAGGCATAAAATTGAGAGGATCAACCAAGGTCTATGTTTTCCAAGTGTACAAGATTAAAGTGATATATAATACATAAAATAGTGTCTATAGTGTTCATTCCTTTACTTTTTTAAAAAATTTCATTTGGTTACATTTTATCAAAATTTCAATAAATTGATCTAATTATACATTCATTTTTTTCCTTACACTTGAGATGTTGACATTATAAAAGTCATGCATATTTTAAGAAACACATTATTTTATTCAAACCCTCTTAGGTATGAATTGTTTGTTTTAATTTCAAATGTATAAATACACGCACATAAAAGTGGGGAATTCTTTAAACATCTATTTTTTTTACAAGTTATGTAGTTGCAATGAAGTTTTGTGAATTTGTACATTTAATCCATTCACTTACATTAGGATATTAATAGTAAAATTTACATTCACATTATACCATTTATGATATTATATCAACAACATATCCTCATGGACACACTTAAATATATATTTTATCTTCATGAAGAGTCACCCAAACTCATGCAGCTCAATTTGGTGTCTATTTCATGGTTTTCTATCTTGACCATTATTCAAAAACGTTTGATAGTGGTAAAGTTATTTGTGGGTTCTTTGATACATTTTTACATGTTTTCTTGTGCCTTGATTTATTGACTTTCATGCTTTTTATGGTTGACATATATGCAAATGTGTTCCAATTTAAATTAAAAATGATTATATATCGACATGCCCTAATCAATTTATCATAAAATGTCAAGGTATATTAAATTTATATCTATCACACACTTTCAAAGAGCTTACACTTTTTACCTACATTATATTTTATATTTGATAAAATCTTATGGATACATAATTGTACTTAAATAAGGATTACATTTCATGAAAAATCATATAATACTATTGATTATCATAGAGAGATAAGGTGAATTATTCTCTCACTCATTATTATGGGTCAGTCATATGAATAGAACTACATGAGCCTTGATTCTCACCATGCATGATTTGTAGATGAATCCCAATTGAGGCACCCATAACACTATTTATGCATATTTCCTTTAGTCTTAGATGTATTGATAGATATTATGGATAAATTAGAGTTTAATCAAAATAAAATATACTCTGACATCTAAACCCATCATTTTACTTATTAGAGAGATGTTTATAAACTTTTACCATTGAAAAAATATTTTAGAAATTTTTGGATCATAGGGATATACATAACAAAAAAGTATACACCACTATGTATAAAATAATAAACCAATAGGGATGATGGGGAAAACCTAATGAAATAATAAGGGGCATGCAAATCATATAATTTCATATTTTTTCAAGGAAAGAGAACATACCTTCACCATTTTCCCTATTAAGGCATGGGTTCAATAATTCCTTCGATCCTAGTAGAGGTTACAAAACTCAAAACCCTAGATAAGAGAGGGGAAGATGGCCTTGATATTTTTTTCATCAATTTTCCATAACAAGCCTAATATTATTGTGGAAATAAATAATCATAATCATGAGTTTAATTCTCAAACTCCCATGAACATACAAGTATGCTAACCCAAATTGGGTAGCCTAAAAATACTATTTTAATTTATTTATTTAAAAAACATCATGTTATCAAGGGATAAAATTCATTAAAAAATATTTAAAATTGTTCTAATAAAAAGAGTGGCCTTAGTTGCAAAATAATCCAAACAAGGCAAAGGGTTTTAAAACCAAAAGGCCTTCCCAATCCTCCAAAAATGTTCATTTTCAAATAAAATTAAGTATGAAAAATAGAAAATAAGGAATAAAAGGATTTAATGATTCCAAGTTTAGAACTTGCATTATATCCACCACTTGGACTAGATTCTAATGCCTTATTAAAACTCATTTATTCTTCCTAATCAAACTATTTAAGTATCCAACTAATCTTTAGTAATATATAGCTCTGAATGTAAAATTCCATGAAAAAAATCCACACAAGATTCATTTTCCAATAATTATAGGAAAATATCTATTAAATTATCCAATATGTATGTGAAAATTTTCCCCTCCCTTCCTTATAACTTATCTCAAAAGTATTCCTCCTAATAATTCTATCTTACAAACTCATTTAATTAGTCTTGCATCTCACATGTGCAACATGGCCCTATTATACCTCATTCAATCCCTCTCTTTACAAGGAATTAAATAGGTACTTAGATGCCTAAAAAATATTTATATATCCTCAATTATCTCCCATCTATAAATATAAATTTCAAAGGCTTAATTTATACAATAAATAAGTCATAATTGTGCACTACACTTCTATAAATGAGGGTATATCCTTCCATCAGAGTTTTGAAAGCTAGGGGACAACAATAGATTCATCCACATATCCAATTATAATTTTATAAACTCATATACCATCCATTGGTAAGGGGAAATAAATAATAAAAATTTAAAATTATCAAAACTTTGAAAATTTTATAAAAAGGTCCATTAAATCTCAATAAACACAAATATACTAGGTGAAGTAGAAAACACATAACAACCTAGTTAAGAAAGGTTAGCCAATGTTTGGCATAGTTTAATTTTTTTCAATTAAACATACATATTTAGTCTTCACTAAATGTGCACATCAATTTTTTTAATCCCATATAACCAAAGAGACCAAATGACAAGGTTACATAATCTATTAATACAAAACACTTAATGCATATAATTACATCCCAACATGATCTCAATCACAATATTCATTCACATGTAATATCACATTATAATTTCAATAATAATAAAACAATAATACTCAATAATAAATCAAAGATGCCTCTAAATGGTAGCTTAACTAGAGAAAATCCAAAATGTCCATACATTAATCAAACTGATGTAATCTTACTAGCTTAAATAGTGTAACATTAAAAACATAATAAAAAATACACAAAATATAAAAAGTAATCTAATTACACGTATGTCTCAAATTAAGTGATTTATAATTCCAACACATAGTACACAAATAATTCATATGATAACATACTATAAAGGTAAAAATTGGGCCATGCCATTATTTAGAATTCCTCTTTGAAGTAATAGAAAGGTGGGGATATTGGTTTGATGAAGGTAATGAAACATTCCAAGAAATACTAACTCAACCCAAGGGTTTTATTATTCAAATATATTTAAGATCTAGTAAGATATCAAT